>JARQOC010000007.1:49557468-49697218 GCA_033576535.1 Allobates femoralis | reverse complement strand
CCCTGGAAATAACCCCCAATCCCATGATTTGTGGGCCCGGGACACGGTCCGGACCAAGACCACCGTGATTCCCCGTGATACCCCGGTCCGGCACCGAGTACCCCGTCCCAGTGTGGCTCCACAGGATCTCTTGGAGGCGGGGAGCCAGTGAAGGGTTTGGCAGAGAGGGGAGTAGCGGGAGGACAGATGGATCAGTTGGGCAGCGGAGTTGAGGATAGATTAGAGGGGTGTAAGGGAATTAGCCGGGAGGCCAATGAGAAGGAGGTTGCAGTAGTCAAGGCGGGAGATGATAAGAGCATGAATAAGTGTTTTAGCGGTGTTGTGACTAAGGAATGAGCGGATCCGTGAAATGTTTCTAAGCTGGAGCCGGAGGGACGTGGTGAGGGCCTCGATGTGGGGCTTGAAGGATAGGGAGGAGTCGAGGATTACCCCGAGGCACTTGGCATGGTGGACTTGGGAGAGAGTGCAGTCATTGACGCAAATGGATAGGTCAGGAAGTGGGGGGGAATTTCTTGGGGGGGGGGAAGACGATGAATTCAGTTTTGTCCATGTTGAGTTTAAGGAAGCGAGCAGAGAAAAAGGATGAGATGGCGGAAAGGCATTGTGGGATTTTGGAAAGTAGGGAGGTGATGTCAGGGCCGGACAGGTAGATTTGGGTGTCGTCGGCGTAGAGGTGGTACTGAAAGCCGTGGAACTCAATGAGTTGCCCTAGGCCGAGAGTGTATATGGAGTAAAGTAGCGGTCCCAAGACCGATCCTTGGTGGACCCAGACAGAAAGGTAGTGGAGGAGGAGGAGGTGTGGGAGTGGGAGATGCTGAAGGTCCGTCCGCTAGGTATGAGGAGATCCAAGAGAGGGCAAGGTGGGTGATGCCGAGGGATTCCAGGATCCGGAGAAGGGAGTGGTCAACTGTGTCAAAAGCGGCAGACAGGTCAAGGAGGAGGATGGAGTAGTGGCGTTTGTTCTTGGCAGTCAATAGGTCGTTGGTGACTTTGGTCAGGGCTGTTTCGGTGGAGTGGTGGGGTCGGAAGATGGATTGTAGGCGGTCGAAGAGGGAGCAGGAGGAGAGGTGAGAGGACAGTTCGGAGTGGAAGTGCTGTTCAAGTAGCTTAGAGGCGAATAGGAGAAGAGATATGGGGCGATAGTTAGAGACAGAGGTAGGGTCGAGGGAGAGTTTTTTAAGGATGGGCGTGATTAGGGCATGTTTGAATGCCGAGGGGAAGGTGCCAGTGGTAAGTGATAGGTTGAAGAGATGGGTGAGGGCTGGGAATGAGGATGGGAGCGGGTCATGGGCGCTGGTGGTGAGGTGTGATTTCGACAGGCGGTAGGAGAGTTGGTCTTCAGTTATGGGGGGAAGTGGCTAACGGAGGAAGAGGGCAATGTAGGTGAGAAGGGAGTTGTGGGGACAGTGGGCCAAAGCTACTTCTGATTTTGTCGATCTTCTCCTTGAAGAAGGTTGCAAAGTCTTCAGCAGAGATGAGGGGGGAGGGAGGAGGAGCGGGTGGGCAGAGTAAGGAATTGAAAGTTTTGAAGAGCTGTTGCGGGACAAAGAGGTTATTAGGGATGAGAAGAAGGCTTGTTTGGCGGTAGCAAGTGCTGTCTTGAAGTCAGTGAGGGATTGTTTGAACAAAGCAAAGTGCTCAGAGGTGCGGGATTTTTTCCATCTCCTCTCGGCGACTCTGGACGCCCGTCTTAGGTTTTCAGTAAGGGTGGTGTGCCAGGGTTGCCTATTAGAAAAGAAAAAAATGTGTTGCGCCACCTGTGGACTTATCCTGCTATTATAAGGTTGCACTTAGGGATCAACTAACCTTTTATGGTTGTGCCAGTTCTGCACAACCAGAATGTGGGCGTGTGTTAAGGCTCAGGCTGCCAGCCTCGGACCTGTATCTCTTCCGTGTCCTAGATCCTCTCAGCGTCAGATCATGTGCCGATCAAGTGCTCACTCCAAGGCCAGGCTGGACGGCGTCAATCAGGTCCTTTCCCTCTGCAGCTCTGTTAGACCGCTTTCCCCGAAGGGAGATGTATACGAGTAGAAATTGTTTAAGCGGTTCTTCGGTAGAGCGCTGAGATTACACGAACACAATTATCTCCAATCTCTATCTTTATTCTTTAAAAGATGATGCTCCAAACTCCAACCCACAACATGTTTCGACGTGGCAAAGGAAGACGTGTTTGCCACGTCGAAACATGTTGTGGGTTGGAGTTTGGAGCATCATCTTTTAAAGAATAAAGATAGAGATTGGAGATAATTGTGTTCGTGTAATCTCAGCGCTCTACCGAAGAACCGCTTAAACAATTTCTACTCGTAGGGTTGCCTATTAGGGTGAGGAGCGTGGAGTGTGAGAGGGGCGTCTAGGTCGAGGGCGTTAGTTATTGTGGTGATGTATAGGGTGGTGGCAGTGTCTATGTCACTAGTGGAGGTTATGTCGGTGAGAGGGAGGAGGGATTCGGAGAATAAGGGAAGATCAAGATCATTTAGGTTTCGGCAAGGGTGATCAAGTTTGCGGAGAGGGGTAGCGTGGCAGGGGAGGAGAGGGAGGAGAAGATCAAGAGATGGTGGTCAGACAGGGAGAGTTCGGAGTTTGTGAGGTTAGAGAGGGAGCAAAGGCGGGTAAAGATGAGGTCAAGCGTGTGGCCTTTTTTATGGGTGGCGGAGGAGGACTATTGGGAGAGCCCTACGGAAGCGGTTAGGGAATTAAGTTTAGAGGTGGCTGGGCGGGGAGTGTCAATGGGGATATTGAAGTCGCCCATGATGATGGTGGGAATGTCAGCGGAAAGGAAGTGAAGTGGCCAGGTGGTGAAGTGGTCAAGTAAGGGAGCGATGGGTCCAGGGGGGTGGTAGATTATGGCCAGCTGAAGTTTGCAGGGGGAAAAGATTAGGGGTAGACAGCAGGAGTACTGCACCCACAAAAGAGTGTGCAGTTATTCCTGTCATGGGGAGGAGTAAGGTTTGCAAGTGGATCCCACCCCAGCATTCCACACTCGAGCCTAGGCAAAAGGTTGGAGCCCAGTCCCTAGGGGGAGAGTTAGGGGAGGAGGGAAGTCACACAGTGGAGTTCTAGTTTGCACTGAGGAGCGAAGGAGAGGGGAGCCTCTGAGAGAGAGAAGTAGACTCCCAGGGAGGAGGCTTAGAGAAGAGGCAGCCCACGAAAAGAAAGAGGGGAACCCATATCGGAGCGCCCATACTCTCGGGGAACCCTGGTCCATCTAACGGAGTACCGGCTCCGAGGTACGGTGTTCAGCCCCTGAGCCATCTACACTGGTCGTCACGGGTCAGTTCATCAACCCTGACACCCTGTCTCACAAGTGCAGCTTCGCCAGGATCGCCCACCAAAGGTTGAGCCCCTTCAGAGAGAGAGAGAGGGAGAAGAAGAGAACTCCTAACACCCCAACGGGCCTGGTATATAAGAGGGCTGTGACGGGGCAGGTTTTAGCAGCAGGACACAGGATTGACAAAAGAAAGTATACTACCGGATCTGCTGAATGACCTTGCAATCCTCTGTGACTACCCGACCAGCTACCTGATTATAGGTTTGAGCTGTAACCTGAACTTCCATCTGAACTGGTTTACAGAGTAAAGTATCCGTGTAGATTGACAAAGACTCCGTGTGTCTGTTTGTCTGCTGCACTGCTCCACAGATCGTATCCACATCCAGCACCACCACCATCAGTGCTGGTCTGCCCCGGGAACTCAGCTCCACCTGCAGTGAGCTGCTCCATGCAATCTGCAGTATCATCTCCCCCGGAAGTCTGAAGCAGCACTGGTGCCCATCACCAGAATCTGCAGGTGGCGTCATGACAAACTTATATATATTTTCCTCATCATCATTCCCTAACCCCCTTTTAGTTGATCACCAGGGCCACGGGTCTGGGCAGGCCACCAGTGACATCCCAACTACAGCAGGGCCCAGATACCCGAGTTCCCATACAACCCTGGGTGATTCATACTTCTGATGTCACGAACAGGATCCCATGCCCGGTGCAACTGTGTGCCTTTGGACTTTGAACTTTTTGTCCGAAAATAACTTTCACCACAGCTGTACGGCATTGAGAACGGGTTCCCGACATTTTACCGGGAACCCCAAGATGGTGGCTTAACCATGTGAAAGGACAATGTGCAGGCCCAGGGGTGTGCATCAGCCCCTTACCATGGTAGGGCCTAGCCAGAGGCGCAAAACTGTTATTCCACCCCGATGGCCATCAATCAACCAAGGGGGCGGGCCAACTCAGGAAGCTCTAAAAAGCATGCCCAAAAAGAGCAAGGGTGTGACCGGAAGAGAAGTGGGCACAGCAACAGCCGAGTTACCCGGAGCAATGGCGGCGACCCGGCTGGCGGAACTGTTCTAGGAAGTGGAGCAGGAGGCCCAAGCTGCATGCGGGGATTCATGGGCGGTCTCCCTCCTCACTAACAAGGGAGATATATTTTCCTCATCATCATTCCCTAACCCCCTTTTAAGTTGATCACCAGGGCCACGGGTCTGGGCAGGCCACCAGTGACATTCCAACTATAGCAGGGCCCAGATACCCAAGTTCCCATACAACCCTGGGTGATTCATAGGCTTGTTCAAATCCCTAAGGCCCCTTTCACAATGGCGTTTTTGTCCGGATCCGGCGGATCTGGAAAAAAAAAACGCATGTGCTGCTTAACGGCCACACTTGCGGTACACTTGTGGCACACATGCATTGTCTATGGGGCTTGCAGCAGGTGCGACAAGTGCAGTATAGCCGCGGTTCTGGCACTTGCGGTAGTTGAGGCTGCGAAAAAAAACGCGGTCAGCAGCGTTTTTTCGCGACCGCAAGTGCCTTCACAGTGGCTATACTGCACCTGCCGCAAGCCCCATAGACAATGAATGGGACTTGTCGCAAGTGCGGCCATTAGGCGGCAGATGTGGTAAATCTGCTGCAATCAGTGAAAAACGCAGATGTGAAAGGGGCCTTACTGTCCCTCATCCAGCAGGTATCAATACAGTCAATGCAGCTAACTGTGGTATTAATAGGGAATAGAATAGAAGCAGCCCTCAAAAAGACTTATGGCCACTTTACACGTCCCAACATCGTTTCGATATGGTATACAAAGGCACGGGAGCGCACATTTTTTTGGCTGAAATCCAAGATCGCATAGGAGCTGTCACACAGGGAGATATCAGCAGGCAACACAATTGCAGTGTCTACGCCCCCTTGTACGCGCGAACCAGGGAAAGACCATTTAACATGGGTTGTGAATAGGGGAAGTTGCTCTCCAAGTCGGTGTTGGGCTGTCACACAGCACGATCCTGCCAGATCGTCCATCCAATATCGGGCAGTTGGAGAGCCTGCACAATTCTTCCCCGATTTCGTTTGGGCATCGTTCTTGCATCGAATTAGTCATTTACACTATACAACGCACGAATGATATCGGCGCCAACGCACGACCCACGTGACTTTTTATCGAAGTTGGACGACGATATCGGGACGTGTAAAGCGCCCATCAATGTTCTAGGTTGCAGCAGCAAGGACTGTAATGGCCACTTTACACGTCCCAATATCGTCGTCCAACTTCGATAAAAAGTCACGTGGTTCGTGCGTTGGCGGCGATATCATTCTTGCGTTGTGTGGTGTAAATGTGCAATTCGATGCAAGAACGATGCCAAAACGATATCTGGGAAGAATTATGCAGGCTCTCCAACTGCCCGATATTGGATGGACGATCTGGCAGGATCGTGCTGTGTGACAGCCCAACACTGACTTGGAGAGCAACTTCCCCTATTCACTCCCATGTTAAATGGTCGTTCCCTGGTTCGCGCGGACAAGGGGGCGTAGACATCGCAGTTGTGTTGCCTGCCGATATCTCCCTGTGTGACAGCTCCTATGCGATCTTGGATTTCAGCCAAAAAAGTGCGCGCTCCCGTGCCGTTGTATACAATATTGAAACGATGTTGGGACGTGTAAAGTGGCCATAAGGCCCTGACTTCATTCCTTTAATCAAGGGGTGGGGAACCTTTTACCTGCTGGGGGGTATTTGGAAATTTCTAACATCATTTGGGGCCACACAAAACTATCACCTTGAAAATGAACATATTTAGTTAAACAATTAACTTACCCCTAATGTGATAGCAAGACCTGCTTCTTTTAGTGTGGCTGTGATGTTAGGTGATATTAATCATGTTGCTTCTTACCTCTGCTTTTCCATGTTTGCGTAGATCTGGAGCGCAGTCAACTCTGTGTGATAATAAGTTTGTAAATCATATACATCACATAGGGGACGCTGGTGCTGCTGTATATACATCACAGAAGATGATGGGACTGCTGGATATACATCACTGAAGACATGGGGGCTATAGTATATGCATCAAAGGAGATTCTGGGAGCATATACATCACATAAGGGGCTGGGACATATGCATCACAGGAGGGGCTGGGCATATAAATCACAGGAGGGGCTGGAGGGCATATACATCACAGGAGATGCTGGGGCATATACATCACTGGAGAGGCTGATGGTCATAAACCTAAGTGACATAAGGTCATAGACATCACCGGGGAGCACAGAGATTACTGGGGAGCACATAGTACTGGGGTGGGCGGCATAGAGAACATCGTGGGTCATATTGCTGGGGAGAGAGAGCTTGCTTTTGTGAAAAGTTTGATAAATCTATTTTGATTGCATCTTAATACATTTTTTGGCAGAGTTGTATGGCCAAAAAAAGCATAATTCAGGATTTTTTTCTTTAGGTTACAGCATTTACCTTTATATTTTCATAGAACCGATTTTTTACAGACTCGGCAATACCTAATGTTTTTGTTTATTTAGTTTTTTATGTCTTTATTTTTTTATTTTTAATTGTGGAGGATTGATTTTACATTTTCATTTCTGTTTTATTTAAATGTATTTAAAAACTTTTTTTTCACTTTTACCTTTTTTTTAGTTCTATACACTGTATTACAAAGAAAATCAAGGTCTCCAATGATTTTGATCTTGTGGTCAGATGTCACAGGGGAATGAACAAAGCAGCCACAGGGGTCTTCAATGGGCACCAGGCTTCTATGACAACCCATTGGAGCCCCGCAATGTGCAATGGCGTTTCAGATGTGGGAAAGGCGATGATAGCCTAGAACGAACGTCAGGGCAGGATCATCCTGTTTGTAGGATTAATGACAACAATCTATGCTAGTGCTTGTCGCTACTACTAGAAGCAGGTTCTGGCTTTGTAGCACAGCTGGCATCTACATTGTATGGAGCAGGACCAGCTCATGATAAGTCATAAGAAGAAAGGGGTTAAATAGCAATTGAGAATTAAGTATTCATTTTATTTTGTACTTTCTAAAATATTTAGGTGCAATAAAGAGGAGAATAGAGCTAGACTGGGGCACAGAAGACAAAGAGTATTTGGAAAAAGTAGAAACTCACGTGAAAGGAGCGCTGAATGAGGTCACCCCGGATGTGATAATCTACAACGCTGGGACTGATATACTGGATGGAGATCCACTCGGTGGGCTCTCAATTTCCCACAAAGTGAGTAGCAATTTTTCACTACAGTGAAATCGTAGATATACGCTGACCTCATATAACCCTACATGTGTGATTTTACATCATTGTTTAGTACAGAAGATGGGGTAGATATGAAAATCTATCTCAGGCCTCATTCAGATGTTCTTGTGGCATGTAAGGGTTGTACCCATTTTTTTCACGGATACAGCACATACGTATTATGATCTATAGTTAGTGATGGACAAACCCGAACTGTAAAATTAATGGTATGTACCAAACACTTAGTGTTCGTGCACAGATCCTGAACACGGGTTTCCCTGGGAAGTGTCGATCCCGAGCATGGCGGGTTCGCACATCACTATCTATGGTGCTATTCATATGTCCATGTTTTTCCAGTATTGCGGATGACAAATGTCAATACAAGTTTATGGGTCTGTGAAAAACATGTCACTTTAATTTTAGACAATTTTTTCGTGACTGTTTGTTTTTTATGTGATAATTTTAGGTCTATGTTTTTATTTATAGCTATCAAACATTTGTAAAAAAAAATGCAATATTCAAACTTTGAATGTGGAGTTGTTCAATCTCAATCTGTGCACTAGAAGGATTCTCTGGTGTCAGAGCCACGAATGGCGGACACGTTGCCACGATTAAGGGATTTGCAGACTCCTGGCCAGAAATCTGACTAGATGGTTGCGGCCTCGCTAAATGGGGACGTCACACACATCAATGTTGCCACTGATCTCATCTCTGGCGACATTGAAGACTGATCACTGGTGAGCTATCACATAGGCAATCTCACCAGCGATCAGTACCAGCGAGATCGCTGGTAACCATGTAAACAATCGGGTAACTAAGCGCCGTGCGGCGCTTAGTTACCCGCTGTTTACCATGGATACCAGCTCCCAGCGCTTGCTGAGAGGCGCTGGGAGCTGGCTTCTCACTCGTTTCCCGGTGTCACACGCAGCGATGCTGCGTGTCCACCAGGCGACCATCGCCAGGTTTTAGAGCAGGTTCTAAAACCTGGCGACCATCAACTAGCGATTTATTGCTGGTTGATGCGCCCTGTCACACACGTCAATATCGCTGCAACGCCATGTGCAGCAGCGCTATTGCACGCAATATTGACCCGTGTGACGTCCCCATAACGCACTTGCATTGAATTGTAAGCCAAAACCAGGAGTGAATGAAAAATACAGAAGTAGCGACATCTTTCTATTAGGTCACATTCACATGTTGAGTAGGTTAGTATTTTACCCCAGTATTTGTAAGGCGGCCGTCACACGGAACGATTTCTTGCCAGATATCGTTTAAGCGATCTCCTTTTTGATCGTTTAAGCGATATCGGGCAAGAAATCGTTGCATGTAATCAAGCGATTTACGATCTGAAATCGCTTGATCGTGACATCGCTAATCTGAGCTCCGGAGCTCAGATCTAGCGATGAACGATGCCACGATCTGCATCATCGTGGTGTATAACACCACAATGAACGATCTCCCAGCGGCAGAGCCTATGCTGGGAGATGGTAACTATGGTACACGTCGGGTAACTAAGCGACGCGCGGCGCCTAGTTACCCGATGTGTACCATAGTAACCAGCGAGATCGCGGCTCCACATCGCTGGTGAGTCTGTCTGTGTGACATCTCACCAGCGATGTGAGCGATATTGTAAGCGATTGCGCGTGCACGTGATCGCTTACAATATCGTGCTAGATATCTGTGCGTGTGACGGCCGCCTAAGCCAAATCCAGGAGTAGAACTATCAGAGTAAAAGTATAATTGATAGACAAACATATTTTTAAGGGTGTTTTCACACAGCGTTTTTCTGTGATCCGTGGCTGTCCGTTGTTTTTTAGTGGGAATGATAGGCAGTAAGCTGCCTGGATCGTTTAATAATAAAGAAGTGAACATGGTTTAAAATTTTATTATCATGATTTATTGGTATTTATCTTTTAAGGTACCTTTACACGCCGCTACAGAAGGTTGAAAACAACCGGGTTTCGGAGACAAATGTATCTTGCACCGTCAAATCAACCCGAGGTAGCGGCGTGTAAACTAGCTTGTTGCCACCCGTCACTGTCGGCACCTGTTTCAGAGCAGTGCTCTAAAACAGATTGGTTTCAACCCGATGGTAGCGGCGTCTAAATAAGGTAAGGTAAAGGTTTTTTCGCCACCTAGTTAACTCCCTGGGGCGTGACACAGCCTCCGGGAAAATGCCCCCCTTCAACGATCATTGGTGGAAGCTCCTGCGTTACGATTGGTTGTCGCTGCATAGGGCGGCATATTTAAGGAGCTGACCAGTCACACTACACAATTGCAATAGCATCATGTATTAGCCAGCCTTCCTGCGCTGGCTGGCCAATCATGATGCTATTGCATTGTCCAATCATCGTACGAGCGTCTCGTAATCCACAATTCTGGCACGCCTATGTGTTGTCCTTGCTGCACCAGGTCCTCCCATATTACCTTCTGTAGCGGGTGTGTAAATGAGGGAAGGTGCTCTACAGAAGGTAACTTGTGGCACCCGGCGGTGCCTCCAGGCATAGATTAAACCTTCTGTAGAGCACTTTGTAGCGGCGTATAAAGGCGGCATCGGGTACCGTTTGCAACCGTTGGTACGTGCTCGTGCACGTGAGACACCCGGTTGTTTCTAACCTTCTGTAGCGGCGTGTAAAGGTACCTTTAATGTTTGTTTTATTACCCATAATAAACATCACGACCTTTTTGTTATCCACTCAGTTGTACAAGTCATTTTATTTCATAGTTTTATTTGTAATTAAGAATATTGTTTTAGGGTTATTAATAAGAATGGGCCTTGTGCTACCATAGAAACACGTCACCACTTCTGGATTTATCACCCACTCCTGGTTTTGACTTACAAATACTGAGGTTAAAAAATCCCCAAATACTGAACATGTGCACGTGGCCTTACAAATACTGAGGTAAATAACTCACCAAATACTGAACATGTGCACGTGGCCTTCCAAATACTGAGGTAAAAACTCATCAAATACTGAACGTGTGCACGTGGCCTTACAAATGCTGAGGTAAAAACTCACCAAATACTGAACGTGTGCACGTGGCCTTACAAATACTGAGGTAAAAGCTCCCTAAATACTGAATGTGTGCACGTGGCCTTACAAATACTGAGGTAAAAGCTCCCTAAATACTGAACGTGTGCACGTGGCCTTACAAATACTGAGGTAAAAGCTCCCTAAATACTGAATGTGTGCACGTGGCCTTACAAATACTGAGGTAAAAGCTCCCTAAATACTGAATGTGTGCACGTGGCCTTACAAATACTGAGGTAAAACTCCCCAAATACTGATCGTGTGCATGTGGCCTTACAAATACTGAGGTAAAAACTCCCCAAATACTGATCGTGTGCATGTGGCCTTACAAATACTTAGGTAAAACTCCCCAAATACTGAACATGTGCACGTGGCCTTACAGATACTGAGGTAAAAACTCCCCAAATACTGAACGTGTGCACGTGGCCTTACAAATACTGATGTAAAAAATTCACCAAATACTGAACATGTGCACGTGACCTTACAAATACTGATTTAAAAAATTCACCAAATACTCAATGTATGCATGTGGCCTTACAAATATTGAGGTAAAAAAACTGAACAAAAACTGAACATGTGAACGTAGCCTAATCCATATATTCATAAGACAAAAAAGTTAATAAAAAAGGTTTACTTTTTTTTTAAATTCAAATATTTTTATTAATTTGAGTAAGGGTACAAAAAAAATGAAGGGAAAGGGAAACATTAGGAAATCTATAAAGAGGAAGGGGATTGGACCAGTTTAGTGATCAAATATGATATGTATAGTAAGGGTAGGGACACACTGGCGTGAAAATCGGGAAAATCTTGCATTGTACTCGGACCAATGGCACAGAATGACTGAGAACAGATGAATGTGTCGTTCGCTGTTCTCTCATCCAGAATCTGGATGAGGAAAAAGTTGCATTGGATTGTAGGCCCCACCTCTATTATTATAAGCTAAACAGACGATATAAGAATAACACCAGGCATTGGTTGGCATGAACTGGCCGAGAGGCTTTTAATAGGGTTACCTTTAATAAATAATCCATATATATTAATTAAAACTTTTTCCATAAATAATGTTTTTTCAACTCATTAAACTTCAATTCGTAAAGTCCATTAAAACCATTATAAAGACCGACTTCAAAATAGAACTTTCCCCTCATTAAAAGTCTGACGACAGGGAAATTGGGGAACAGAAATAAAAAGGGGATTTGTGGCGGGTGCGTTTTTCTTCGTCTCCTCAGAGACACGGGCAGAAAATTCCTGTGGGCGGGGCATAACTACTCCACTCTCCCGCACTTTTCAAACCAATCAGGTGCAAACTTATCAGACAAGCAGGACAGCCAATCACAGCGATCACCTGCTTCTGTTACCTCACAACAGGGACTCTTAACCCTTTACCATCCATCATGAGGATACCTCCTGAATATTAAGTCACCTATAATGACAAACACTTGTTAGGAAGAAACAGATACCTCAATATGCTACTAGACAACTCAATTGGGGGGCTACAAGCCCATGCAGCCCCCGCTATAGGCAATTAGGGGCTCAACAACATGCTGCAACAGTATGCGATTCTCGTGCTAGACTTGCCCATGCAAATCAATGGGTCCGAAAAAATCACGAACAACACACGGACAGCACACGGACCATCCTAGTGGCATGTGTTTTTTTAACTGATACATTATCATTCTGTAGCTGAGAACACTGTAAAACGTTCCCGTAAATCATTGTACGGTAATAGCTGCAGAGAAAAAAAACGCATTGCACACGGACAGCACATGGATGTTATCTGAGACAAAAAAAATCGCACACTCGCATAGCAGTTGCATGCCGCACGGATCAAAAAATGGTGTCACTTGTCCGACTCTCCTGGATGAGAAATGGACCGATTTTTTTTTTTTTTTTTTTTTTTTTTTTTTTTTAATGCCAGTGTGTCCATACCTTCATTTACAATGAATACCACCCAAAACACAACATCAATGAGTGCGCACCCAGAAGCCATCATAAAGAAAATCAAGTGTTTAACTCACAATGTCACAGACTAATAATGGATAACCTTGGCATGTATCTTTTAGACCAAAGAGACCACCTCATGATGTATCTAGTGTAGTTTTTCCCCTTAACCCCTTCATGACCCAGCCTATTTTGACATTTCACACATGTCTACTTTACATCAACACAATTTTGGAAAAAAAAAATTTTTTTGTTAGGAAGTTATAAGGGTACCGTTACACGACGCAATATTGCATTCAATTTCACTGGCAATTTGCTGGTTGCAGTGAAATCATGGACACATTGTTCCATTTGTACACGACCACAAAATAGAACAATGTGTCCATGATTTCACTGCAACCAGCAAATTGCCAGTGAAATTACATGCAATATTGCGTCGTGTAACGGTACCCTGAGGGTACCGTAACACCTGGCCATATCAGCGAAGATATCATCGGCGGTGCACACGTTTTTGGCGCCCACCAGCGTTGCCATCGCGTGTTCACACGCGGCGATACCTCCGGCGATGTTATAGGCGCCATCGCCGCTGGGGTGTCCACAAACCCCAGCGGTGATCCTGTAACATGGGAGCCTATGGCTCCCATCGCCTGTAACATCGGTGATCGCCATGATACATGGGGCGATGTGTACACATCGCCCCAGAGTGCTCGCCTGGTTTTAGAGCAGTGGTGAGAAACCAGACGACCACTCTAAGGTGATTTTTAGCGCCGACATCGCCTCTTTACACTAGGCGACGCAGTTGCCGGCGATAGGCCACGCCCCTGCATCGCCTATGTAATCGGCAGCGATATGGCCAGGTGTGACGGTACCCTAAGGGTTCAAAGTTCATCAGCAATTTCTCATTTTTCCAGCAAAATTTACAAAACCATTTTTTTTAGTGACCACATCACATTTGAAGTCCCTTTGAGGGGCCTACATGACAGAAAACGCTCAAAAGTGACACATTTCCAAAAACTGCACCCCTCAAGCTATTCAAAACCACATTCAAGAAGATTATTAAACCTTCAGGTGCTTCACAGGAACTAAAGCAATGTGGAAGGAAAAAATGGACATTTTAATTTTTCCAACAAAAATGTACTTTTAGCTTTAATTCTTTCATTTTCACATGGGCAACAGAATAAAATGGATCCTAAAATTTAACCTGAGTACACAGATACCTCATTTGTGGTCATAACCCACTGTTTGGGCGCACGGCAGGGCTCAAAAGGGAAGGAGCGCAATTTGATTTTTGAAACTAATTTTCCATTCAAAAAGTCAAATGGCGCTCCTTCAATGTACACAGGAGAAATTGCCCAACAAATTTTAGGATCCATTTTATCCTGTTGCTCATGTCAAAATAAAAAAATTGAGGTTAAAAGCAAGTTTTTGTGAAAAAAAAAAAAAAGTACTTTTTCATATTTACGGATCAATTTGTGAAACACCTGGGGTTCAAAGGGCTCCCTATGTATCTAGATAAGTTCCTTGGGGGGTTTAGTTTCCAAAATGGGGTCACTTGTGGGGGACCTTCAATGTTTAGGCACACAGGGGCTCTCCATACGCAACATGGTGTCCGCTAACAATTTGAGCTAATTTTCCATTCAAATTGTTAGCAGACACGATGTTGCATTTGGAGAGCCCCTGTGTGCCTAAACATTGGAGCTCCCCCATAAGTGACCCCATTGTGGAAACTAGACCCCCCAAGGAACTTATCTAGATGGGGTCACTTGTGGGGGAGCTCCAATGTTCAGGAACACAGGGAGGGGCTCTCCATACGCAACATGGTGTCCGCTAACAATTGGAGCTAATTTTCCATTGAAATTGTTAGCAGACACCATGTCGCGTATGGAGAACCCGTGTGCCACCAGCACAAGGGCAACTGGAAGAGTTGGGGTACAGCACCGGATAATGGTGCCTCTAATGAATGCTCTATTTTCTGGGGTGGCTGTGGGTTGCAATTTGCAGCATGGGGGGCCCACAACGTTTGGGTCTTTCCAAGCTGAGGATTCCAGCCACCCAGCTGCCAAGTTGTACCTGGCTGGCAACCAAAAATACAGCGAAGGCCTTTTTATTTTATTTCTAGAACTGATTTTAGAAAAAAAATGATGTGGGGCTCCGCCATATTTTTGGTCCAGCCAGGAACAACTTGGCAGCTACGAACTGCCAACAACCCCCAGCTGCCTTGTTGTACCTGGCTGGCAACCAAATATACAGCGAAGCCCATTTTTTTTTATTTCTAGAACTAATTCTATAAAAAAAATATGAGGTGGGGATCCACTATATTTTTGGCCCAGCCAGGTAAAAACTAGGCAGCTGGGGGCTGGAATTCTCAGCATGGAGAGGCCTAAGTGTTCTGGGCCCCCCATGCTGCGAATTGCAGCCCGCAACCGCCCCAGAAAATGGTGCATTCATTGAAGCGCCATTTTCTGGCGCTGTACACAGGCTGTTCCAGTTGCTCTGGTGCCAGTGGCAAACTGGGTAATAAAAGGGTTAATGCCAGCTTTTTTATTGGCAGCTGGCACTAAGCCTGAGATTCATAATGTCGGGCCAATGTTAGACCCGGCCATTGGGAATCTCTAGTAAATAGTCAAATAGTCAAAAAATACACCACACAGAGAAAAATCTTTTTATTTGAAAAAAAAATCACAAACAAAATTCGGACTCCATCTTTATTATAACAAGGTCTGACATAGTCCACAACGAAGGTCCCATGATGCCCAATTGCCTCCGACATAGTCCACAATGAAGGTCCCACGACACTCGATCGCCTCTGCTATATCCAGAGATTACAGCAAGGGATCAAGTGTCCTCTTGTTGCAGTCTCTGCTGTCATAGTAATGATGCACTGTATGGCAGATCATTGCCATACAGTGCAGCATCACTGTGCAAACGCAAGTCTCAGAGATCACGATCTCTGAGGCTTGGGACAGGTGACCCGACATTGCATTGAATTGATCTGACAGCCCTGGCACAGTGATCACATAATGGATTACTGCACCAGGGCTGTCAGATCACTTCACTGCAGCCTGATCCCCCTGCATGGGGATTGGGCTGCAAAAAGCGATCTGACAGCCCGGACACTGTGATCCACATAGCCACCTATGAGTGTTTCGGTAAGTCTTACTGATGCTGCGGGGCCTCCAGGGGGTGGAAAGCAGCAAGATGGAACGCTCCCCACAGGCTGAGCGGTGATCCCCGGAGGCTGGAGCTGCTTAAGATTTTGCGCGGCAGCTGCGGTTACCTTGTGTGCAGACGGACGTAATCATACGGAAGCACGGACACTGGAAGTCTCTGTAACGGGTCTTTTACTGTAGCCAGCAAGCAGTACATGGTATACAGTTGTAGGTAGCAGACCGGGTGGACTCAGCAGTGATAGGTGTCCCTCAGAGATCCGCGGTGTTCCTCCATTCTAGCTAAGTAGGTTGCCATTGTCGCCCAGGAATACCAAGTCGGGTACAGGGAGGCTGCTTGAATGCCCTATCCAAAGTATACGTGATGGATGTTTTGGGGAGCCTTGGGTCCCTTGGTGGGTACACCGCTGGTTAGACGACTGGATTTGGCGGTGGTGGGGTGCTCCTGTAAAGCGGTCCCTCCACTCCTCTGGTTCGCATAGCAGAGCTGAACTGCTGCTAGCTTCGGTACCAGCAAACCGGCTGTATATGGGCGCGGGGTGGTTTTGGACCCGCATGTTGATGCCCAAGTTCGGTTGGTAATGCACCGGGGGTAATGGTGCTCAACCGTGGTAAAAGTGAGGAGATGGCTGGTAGAAGGTGGCCAGGGGGCTGCACCGACTGTGCAACCCCCTCTCCTAGGTTGCAGAGCTGGGATTCTGCAGAGGTCTTCTAAGTTGCTGTTACTTCTCCAGACCCGAGACTAGAACTCTCTAAGCTGGACTAAACTTCCACTACACACTACCCTTGCACTCCGCCCACCAGGACCTTGATTGGCCCTCTATGCTAAGTGAGGCATGCAGGGTATGGATCTCTGAGTTAACCACATAACTGCTGGGTCAGAGAATATTGCTGCTGCATTTATGGCTGCAATACCCTCCTGTGACGCACTCGTTGCGGGGCGCCACACTCCCCCTTGGTGAAATACGCTTGTCCCCAAGTGTCAAACTACCCAACATTACAGAGATATTTTTTTATATTTTATAACACTTTTATTAAAGAAACAGGTAAACATTCGCTTTTGATGTAGCAAGCAAAAAAGAACAGGTTAACACATTGCGCAGACCCGGCGGGCGGTCGGCTGTCCTTTGTTTAGAGTTCAGGCTGTAGCCGCCAAGTCGCGGTGTTATTTGCAAAACAGAAAGAAGTCTCTTGGCAAAAAGTTCAAACAACAAAGTCACTTATGGAGGGCAGTGTTCCGGACCCGTATAGCGAACCACCCTTCACAGCATACATATCGCTCATAGGTTACAATGTCCCCTCTATACAAATCACGGTTAGGATGCCCTCGCGGTAGGTGCGATTCTACATCACGGCGCCCCACAAACACTTCCGTACACACTCCCTCCTCCCTGATGAATCCCCACCCGGAGGATAAGTTGAAGGTGCTCACCCGTCCGGTCTTACGGAACTCATCAGGCAATGGAGATTGGCGGCGGGCTTCAGCGCGAGCCTGCATGTTGGCGCGTAGACGAGCCTGCCACTCCTCCCTTCGGATGCGACGTACTTCTTCTTCGGAGTGGTGTGGCGTGTGGATACAGTCACTACGGCGTGCTGGTTGTTGAACGGCTGGAGTCTGGTGGGCAGTCTGGATTGGAACCCGGTTGAACGGAACCGGAGAAGATGTTGCTGCGGCGGCACCCGACCAGCATACCCGAGCAGATCGCCCGGCAGAAGGAACCTTGGTATCTCCCCAGGCGAACCCGGTGTAGAGGTCCTCAGCTGGGCTGTGGGTCTCGTCGTCATCATCCTCGATCTCTCCCTCGATGACCACATCGGGCTGCTCGGCTAACGGAGATGTTGGAATGGGGTCCTCTGGGTCGATGGGTGGCTGTGCTGCAAAGTTCTCCTCGAGGTCGTCTTGCAGGGCTTCCAGGCTGCCTGCCTCTTCTTCTGTAGCAGCGAGTAACGATGTTTCGATCCCGGTCACCAGGTAGGCCTCGGTAATTGCAGAGGAGACCTCCGGATCAGGGGAGAAACATGCGACAGTCTCGGTAGTGATGAAACTAGTCGCTGGTTCCGCAAGTGGAACCAGGTAAGTGTTCGGTTCTTCCTTGGAGCGAGTTGCAAGCTCCGGCTCAAACACGGTTTCAGTTCCAGGCTCTGGAGCGGGATAAGCGGTGGTCTCTACCGGGATGACACAGTCTATCGGCTCTGGAGACGAGGCGGGACAAGTGGTCGGCGTGGGCGAGGCGGTGCTGAAACTCGAGATGTCGTCTGGCCCTGGAGTGGTTGCACCCGAGCGGCTCTGCTGCATCGCACGATGTAGTCTGCTGCCCAAGCTCGCGCTCCAACTGCGGATCGTACATTCAACGGTTTCTAGGAGGCGTACCCGGAGGTCTTGCAGAGCTTCTTGCCAGAAGTCGGGGCTGCCGTCGATATTGAGGACAGGACCCGGACCCGGATGGCCTATTGCTGCTCTGGCCTCGGCTTCCACTTCTTGCATCAGGTCTCTCAGTCTTAAGCTGGCCATTTTGCTTGGAGGAACCACACCCGTCTCTACCCGGTAACTGTACTGGTGAAGAGCTGGTGAAGAACTGTCTGCTGACACTCCCATTTCCTTGGGGCTTTTGTAGTCCAATCGTGGGAAAAGTCTTTGGGGTCCGCCCCCATGGTTGATTCGAGCAATCAGGGCGGACAAAGAGTTTGGCGCCTTTGCCTTTAGCCCTCCCATGATGAGGGGCGGTGGCTCACCCCTGGGCTTGCACGTGGCGGATCCTCATGGCGGGGACGCCATCTTGGGCGCCATCTTGGCCCAACGGTGAAAAGGCGGGAAAAGTTCTTTTAGGGACGAACAAAGTCCAAATTGATGAAATAAAGTCTTTTAAGCACATAATACCCGTTAGGGAACGGGCCTGCTCGTATCCTGTTCGTGACGCCAAATTCTGACTCACCGTGGCCGGGACTCCGGTTTAGACAGGCAGTAGCTCCTTCCTCTTTGTCACGGGTGGACCGCGCCTGTCGGTAGTGGGGCCCGGTTGAGTGCAGATCAAAAGGGTTGAAGACGTCTTGCGGGAACAGATTAAGGGGTTATTTGTCGTGACGCCACCTATGAGTGTTTCGGTAAGTCTTACCGACGCTGCGGGCCTTCGGGGGATGGATAGCAGCAAGATGGAACGCTCCCAACAGGCTGAGCGGTGATCCCCGGAGGCTGGAGCTGCTTAAGATGTTGTGCGGCAGCTGCGGTTACCTTGTGTGCAGACGGACGTAATCATAAGGAAGCACGGACACTGGAAGTCTCTGTAATGGGTCTTTTACTGTAGCCAGCAAGCAGTACATGGTATACAGTTGTAGGTAGCAGACCGGGTGGACTCAGCAGTGATAGGTGTCCCTCAGAGATCCGCGGTGTGTCTCCATTCTAGCTAAGTCCATTCTAGCTAAGTAGGTTGCCGTTGTCGCCCAGGAATACCAGGTCGGGTACAGGGAGGCTGCTTGAATGTCTTTGAATCTTTTTTATGTCTCGGAGTAAGAAGTGGGGTCTTCCTGAGTATCCTACCATACAGTCCCTTTTCATTCAGACGCTGAAGATAGTACGGGTTGACACTGTTGTACCCTCGGACAGCAGGGCAGCTTGAACTTGTTTGGATGTTGGTCGAGGTTCTTTATCCACCATCCGCACAATCTTGCGTTGAAACCTCTCGTCAATTTTTCTTTTCCGTCCACATCTAGGGAGGTTAGCCACAGTGCCATGGGCTTTAAACTTCTTGATAACACTGCGTACGGTAGACACAGGAACATTCAGGTCTTTGGAGATGGACTTGTAGCCTTGAGATTGCTCATGCTTCCTCACAATTTGGTTTCTCAAGTCCTCAGACAGTTCTTTGGTCTTCTTTCTTTTCTCCATCCTCAATGTGGTGCACACAAGGACACAGGGCAGAGGTTGAGTCAACTTTAATCTATGTCAACTGACTGCAAGTGTGATTTAGTTATTGCCAACCCCTGTTAGGTGCCACAGGTAAGTTACAGGTGCTGTTAATTACACAAATTAGAGAAGCATCACATGATTTTTCTAACAGTGCCAATACTTTTGTCCACCCCCTTTTTATGTCTGGTGTGGAATTATATCCAATTTGGCTTTAGGACAATTCTTTTTGTGTTTTTTCATTGAAGACAAATTAAATGAAGATAATAATACCAAAGAATTTGTGATTGCAATCATTTTCAGGAAGAAACTGAGCATTATCTGACAGAATTGCAGGGTGTCAATACTTTGGGCCACAACTGTAGCCCTCTTTATAATATAATGCACCCCCTAATTCCTCTATATAATATATCCTCCATAGTCCTCCATGTGTATTGCACCCCTATAGTCCTTCAATTATTATAATACACCCCATAGTCCTCTATATAGTATAATGCACCACATGTCTTCAATGTATAATAGTGCACCACTATAGTCTTCCAATTATTATAATGCACCCCATAGTCCTTAGTGCACCATACTCTCTGATTTAATAAGTACTCAGCTCTCCTGGGTTCCCTGGTCTCTGTGCGAGCGTCCTGTAGCTCTGAACATCTCAGCACAACGGCGGCAGTAGTGACGTCATCATGCCCCACTGTGCTGGATGTCAGAGCCTCAAAGCAAGCACAGCGGGAGAATTGTCTGTGCGCAGACGAACTGGCGACGCCGGTACTGACACTGGACTTCTGTGACTGAGCGACAGGCGGGGGCGATGTAAACCCGGTGCCAATGCTGACAACATGTCCCTGTGACTGATGGGGAGGAGGGGCCATGAGCAATGGGGGCCAGGTCCCTGTGACTCACGAACCCCAAAGCGGCTGTGTGGTCTGCTGCCTTTGGAGGTACACCATTGCATGTGAACCTTTTGTTAAGTCATACACATGTTCACTTTATTGGTCACTTAACCTGTAGTTATGGTGTTACTGTATCAAGGGTTTTTTGTCCCCTTACTTGTGATGCACTATATGAATTTCTTATGATATAATGAACTGAAGATGGATTGTCTAATGTAACCATATAATGTTCTTTTAATATTGATCATTGTTTATCATCACTTATGAATGTAATTAGGTATGCTCATATATATGTCTCACTTGCTGTATCACAGTGCACAATAAAGGCTGTATACCAACCAAAAAGTAGCCACATGGGCTATTATAGTTCACTGTACTTCTTTCATTTTTATGATTTGTTTGCCTTCTTTATTGAATTGCTTTGGATATAGCTTTTTTACGTCTTTGCACCCTTTTCTCCTTAAAGAGGACCTGTCACCAAACCAGGCATGGTGATCTAATTACAGCAGTGGATGCAGCATGCCTGCAGCATCCAGGCAAGGGGTCCCCCAGCATTTGAGCAGCCCTGTTCCCCGAGATAATACACTTAGAAAACTTACATGCTCCAGCCGTTAAGGAGGTGGCTAGGGGCAGGAGCCGAAGGGCAGATTCACACCCCATGCATGTTTAATCTGCCCACCGCTGCCAATCATTCTCTCCCTCTTCAGCAGCATTTAAACAAAGGTTTTTTTTTTCTCTCCCAGAAATGTCAGTTTAGCCCTGCCCCCTGGGGGCGGGGCCAAACGTCAAGTTCTGAAAAAAAAAAAACCTTTGTTTAAATGCTGCTGAAGAGGGAGAGAATGATTGGCAGCGGTGGACAGATTAAACATGCAGGGGGTGTGAATCTGCCCTTCGGCTCCTGCCCCTAGCCACCTCCTTAATAACTGGAGCATGTAAGTTTTCTAAGTGTATTATCTCGGGGTACAGGGTTGCTCAAATGCTGGGGGACCCCTTGCCTGGATGCTGCATCCAGTGCTGTAATTAGATCACCATGCCTTGTTTGGTGACAGGTCCTCTTTAAGGCTACGTTCACTCTACACGAGTTTTTCCCCCAAAAGCACATCTGCGTCTGCGTTTCCAGGCAAAATGAATGGAAATTGACTTTTGCCATTCAGACACTGCGGTTTTTTGACCGCACATTTGGGGCTGAAAACGCGCGCATAAAAAGAATGAACATGTCAATGGTTTCCGTAAATATGCGCATGCTTTCCTCCATTGGCCCCATTATAAGATCTGGAATTATGCATCACCATTCAGACAATGCCTAATTCCAGTGCATATAAACATTGGCGCATGAGGAAAAGTAGGAAGTGATGTCACATGGTGGGAGGAAGAATCCTGTGTTCCTCCCCCGTTTGACATGTTGGGGCTGAAGTTTTGCTTTCCCAGTGTATCTACATACACTATCTACATACAGCGTGAAAGCAAAATAAAAGAGAAAACATGTATTAAAAACAAAAAAAAAATACTTATCCGCCAGCTGTCCGTGACCTGAGGGGGAGACGTCTGATCGCTGCTTGCCAGGACCTTAAAATGTGATTGGCAGGTAGCAATCAGGTGATATGTGACGTGACACATCAGCTGATCACTACCGGCCAATCACATCTTAAGGTCCTGTCAGCCATCAGATGTCTTCTTCTTGGGTCCCGGACAGCTGCTGAACAGCCTTAAAGATTGTTCTGTTCCTTTTATCTTAAATTAGAGAGATAGATAGACAGACAGACATACAGACAGACAGACAGAAGGAGAGCTAGAAGGATAGATAGGTAGCACACTATACTGGACACACACAAATCTTATTCATAAAACATTACAGATATCTCTCACACTTCCACACACAGTCACAAACACACAGTCACACACACACATACACACACACACACACATACACACACACACACATACACACACACACACACACATACACACACATACTACGTTACACTCGCCTACATAGAAGCCTTTCATCCTCCTGGAGACTAGTGGGTGTCTGTAGCTTTTCTGACCAGGGCCCTTCCCCTCCTCTCTGGTGAAAATGGGATACAGGACACAGAGGAAGGGGAAGGCGCCCACTCCCAAACCCAAGGCACAGTGGAGGTGCTCCCTCCCTCTGAAAAATCCCTCTCCTGCTAGAAGTGGTACAGAGTGGGAGCATAAAAAGTAAGTTGACATGCCATTGCAGCGCCCCCTTAGATGTCTGCCGGCAGGCGCCCAGTGCCGTCGCACAAGTCGCCAATATGTAAAGTTGGCTATGAACACAGCTCACGTTGCTGCACGGAGGAAGAATCACCCCCGGGATCACTGCAGAGGATGAGAAACTGTGTGTTTGTGTGTCCCCTTATTTGTGCTGCATTTTTGTTCTGTGTTTGTGTGTGTACAAACGCAGAACAAATGGTTGTGCTGCTTTTGTTTAAAAGACAGCTGTGTTTGTGTAGCTGACAAATGCAGCGCAAGAAAAAAGCACTGTGTGCACATAGCCTTAATGCTAAATTGAATGATCAGAAATGAAACATTTTACTTTTACCACTAAAATATTGCTAATATCTGAACAGACCACTAGAGCTTGTGTAAATCTTAGACAAGTCCTGATCTTAGGGCCACACTTAGTCGTGAATTGCTATAGCGACCATCAGGACCACACAATCACGATCTCAGGGTGCTAATGGGGTTAAAGAGGGAGCCCCCATTTTCTGTTAACCATCTAGATGCTATTGTCACTATTGAGAGCAGCATCTAAGGGGTTTAACAGCCATGGTCGGTGTCATGCTCATCCAGACCCTGGAGCCATGAGGCGGAGATGAGCGGACTCATGTAGCAGGTGTCAATTATAGTGGATAGCCGACAGCTGCTGCATTGTCATCCATTGAAGGATTCTATTCCCTTATATGTCAGGTCAGTAAAAAGATGATGTGGTGGTCACTAAGGGGTTAAAAAATCTAACGGCCGCACCTGCGCACACTTGTGGCCAGCTCCATGCATTGTGTATGGTGCTTTGCGGTAAGGTGCGGCAAGTGCGGCTCCGGCAGGTCCGTCCGAGAAAACAAACGCGGTCAGCAGCGGTTTTTTTGCGACCGCAACTGCTGGAACCGCACTTGCCGCACCTGCCGCACACTTACCGTAAGCCCCATAGACAATGCATGGGGCTTGCCGCAAGCGTGGAGAAAGTGCGGCCGTTAGGTGAAAAATGCGGCATATGTGTTTTTTTGTCGGATCTGGCGCATTTTCATAAAAATGCCAGTGTGAAAGCACCCTAATAGGTGTCATTTTATTTAATCCCTAGGACTAATTTGGATCATTGTGAATGGTTATTAAATCAAGTATTATACCGAACATTCCAAAACTGTTTTTTGTTTTCTTTTTACGTTCCGTTCACATTTCCGTTTGTACTTTCCGTTTGTCTGACCTATTTAAATGGTCACCTGATGAAGACAGGGCTACTGTTGAAACACATTGTGGACGTATAAAGGGCAATAAAAGGTTTCCTGAATGTATTAAAATCCTTGTCAAACTCCATTTTTGCCTTAGCGCTCCACCAGACCGCCACTATAAATTTCTGTCCATTTAAAGTAACATACACACGGAACTAGTGCAAAGCAAATCCATTGTATAAATGATGCAAATGGAAACAGACGGGCCTAGGGGATTATGATGGGATCTGTTAAAAGGGAACCTGACCCCTAAAAATCACCCCCTAGCCTATTAATACCTGTCCCTGCACCTTAATTATGTTATTCTACCTATCCCTTTTTGTCAAAATAGTGTTTTTAGAAACTTTAAAAAAGTGCTTTTGTTACCTCCTCATCTGCGGCTTCTGTGCTCTTGAGACGTCACACAGGGCGTTCCCTGTGGCTTCTTTCCACCGCCTTTAGTGCAATTATTCATGCCCCGATGGGCGTGATAATCCTTTGCGAAGTTTCCCGCCCTACTCCATGTGTGGATTAGCCGGTATGACACTAATCGCGTCATATCCGGCTATCATGACGTCGGTGCACCCATTGGGTGTATCGAGGACCTTGCATTGCGCATGCACGAGGTTACTTTATGACAGATTATCTGTGATGAGCTGCCGTAAAGTAACATCGCGCATGCGCAATGCGTATCTCGAGGTACTCGATACACCCAAGAGCTCAGAAGCCGCAGATGAGGAGGTTACAAAAGCCCTTTTTTAAAGTTTCTAAAAACACAATTTTGACAAAAAGGGATTGGTAGAATAGGGTGATTAAGGTGCAGGGACAGGTATTGAAAGGCTAGGGGGTGATTTTTAGGGGTCAGGTTCCCATTAAGTTCCTTTTTCTGTCTGTTTTCAGAATGAAAGAAAAAGAACATCATGCTGAACTTTGTTTCTTCTGTACTAAAACCTTAGACATAATGGAACCCAAACAAAACCCATTAGAGTAAATGGAGCCTCTCAGATTATATTCCCATCAAGTCTGAAATGAATCAGTTTTGCAAATGAATTCTAGTTGTCTGTTCCTTTAAACAGAACCAGTACAAAGAATGTGTTAACCGAAATGTGAATTCAGCCCTATCACACAATTCATAACGTTTACACAAAATTAACTATTTTTTTTCCCATAAACAATTGAGCTTTATTGTTTTGTACATAGAAAATGATTTTGTATTTTCATTTTATGATTAGGGAATTGTGAAGAGAGATGAAATTGTGTTCAGCATTGCCAGGAGCCGATCCATCCCAATCCTGATGGTCACCTCTGGAGGATACCAAAAGAGGACAGCTCGGATCATTGCAGATTCCATCATCAATCTGCACAACCTTGGCCTTATTTCCAATTCCCTGTCAAATGAACCCAGGATATGAGATAGGATATTGAAAACTAACGATCTCTGTGTGGCAATAATTTACATTTTGTTAAAAAAAAATGTAATATATGAATCTAAAATACTGTGTATTTCTTTTAGTCGGGAAAACAATGACAACAAAGATAGGAAATTCTAGGAGCACTTTAATACATAATTTTTTCTGTTAATAATGAGGAAATCCACTTGAAAACCATAGTGTCCGCAGGAAATGTTTGAAATTCAAATTCATCTGTCTCTGAAGCTGTTTTGAAAGTTTGCTAAGCCTTTCAGTGATATGTTCCTATGTCGCACAGTCTTAAGGCCCCGTTACACGTTTCAGCATCGTTCTCGACGTCGTTCAACAGTGACGTCAGGAACGATGTTGAAATGTCATCGTTGTTGCGTTGTTGCTTGTAAACGCACGATTCAACAACGATCCACTTCAATTTAAGCAACCTGCGGCATCGTTCGGTGTGACACCGCAATAGCGATGTCACGGCCAACTTCGCCCATTCACAGCAGTGAGCAGGGATCGTTCGCGGTGTTTGCGAACGATCCCTGCTCACAACATCGTTGGTGAGTTGTCCACAATATCTGGACGTGACAGCTCACCAGCGATGTTGCACAGGTGTCCTCAAAATGAGCACGCTCCTGAGATCACATACAACATCGCTGATAAGTTGTACCGTGTAATGGTACCTTTACACTCTTACTAAGGCTGTTTTCACACTATCGTTTTTTTGTATCCGTGTGAATCCAGCTGAAACTGGATGCACACACATCTGATTTTGGCCCCATTGACTTTCCACGGGACCGCAGGATCTTGTGGGTACATCCAGTTCTTTACAGCTCCCCCTGATCCGGGTGTCCACGGTTTTTATCACTGAGACCAAAAATTTAGTAGTGATTTTGGTGTGCGTTTCAAAACCGTGAACACCCAGATCCAGTTCAATGCCGATTAAATTAAAATGGTGCTCTATAGAACCTGGAACCAGCAGAATCTGGATGCCACTGGATCCGGACACCGAATAACAGGTTTTGTAACGGAGTATGCTCAGATCAGTTTCAAAGGACACACCCAATAGGGGGGATGTCATTTTCCACCAGATTCAGCTAAAATAGGTAAACAACTGGAATGCAACGGGATGCTCACACACCGGTATTATACTGATCCGTGAGATGGATCAATGATAATACAGGTGCAGGTGCATCCAGTTGCATCATGATATAGGGTACCGTTACACGTCGCAACATTGCATTTGCAATTTGCTGGTTGCAGTGAAATCATGGACACATTGTTCCATTTGTACACGGCAACAAAATAGAACAATGTGTCCATGATTTCACTGCAACCAGCAAATTGCAAGTGAAATTGCATGGAATGTTGCGATGTGTAACGATACCCAAACAATTACGCCAGAACCCAGGGGGATGCAGGTTTTAGGGCTTGGACACATTTTCCTAGTTATATCAGACTTTGACTGAGGAGACTCTGAAAGGGCTGGAGTAGTGACCCTGAACGGCCTCTCCCTGTCTGGATGGGGAGTCTGCAGCTGCACATAAACACAAGCAGCTGACCGCCCCGTCCAGATAGGGAGGTTCAGGGTCACTGCTCCAGCCCTTTCATAGTCTCGTCAGTCAAACTCTGATGAGTGTGTCTGAGCCCTTCCTCGCATTCTCCTGGATTAAAAAAAACTGGTAGTGTGAAACCAGCCTTATCAGAAGAGGCTTTAATAGGAATTTCCACTTTTATCTTTGTTCCTATGATGAGCTTTTTGTGAGTTTTTGATGCTGCAGAATTTTTGCACCTATTATGTAAATTAGGTTACTTGCATTTTTTGCATGTGATTCAGTATGCATTTTTTTTACATACATTTTTAATCTCGTTTTTGACACTCTGTTTTTGTCTCTTGTTGCTATATCATGTTTTAAGTAACGCTGCTTTGATTTTGGTACTTCCTGGTATTTAGCATTTACAAAACTTTATTGATATTCTTTTGTCCAGATTACATGTGCATTTGATACGTTTCCACAGCGGAAATGCACAAAAATGAGTTTTTTACCTGCAGCTTTACAGCATCTAATGCATTTCAATGGAGAAATCTGTACATAAAACTCATTTCACCTGCAAGAAATATGAACTTGTTATAGATTTAAAACCTGCACCGTAGGTCAGATTACACCGACTAAGGCAGGCTTCACAACCTGATTTTGAGCCTTCAGGTTCTGCCCGGTTTGAACCGGACAGAACCTGATCCGATTTTGCCACCATGTATCCCTATGGTGCCATATTGGTCCTATTTGGCCATCCAGTTTTGTGTTTTTCTTCCTGATCCGGTTCGGTTAGTTTTTTGCAGCGGACACAAAATCGGAGTCAGCATCATTTTTTTGTGTCCGGTGCAAACACCGAACAAAACCAGATTCTTCTGGATCCAGGGTGATCCGGCGCCCATAACATGGGAGTCTATGGTGCCGGATCGCCCTGGATCCGGCAACAAATCGGATCGTTTCCCGGACACCAATTACAGAACAGCGCCGGCTCTGAAATGCTGCCATGCTCATTCAATACCATGGACAGCAGCAGCATTTCAGAGCCACCGCTGAACATTCAGCACCATGGTGAACTCCACTGCTCACATAGGCTGAATGTTCAGCACCGTGGAAAGCAGCACTGCACACGTGGGCTGAAATTTCAGCACCGCAGAGAGCAGCAGAGACAAATACAAAAGAAACCTGCTAAAAACAGGATTGGAGGGCATATTTGCCCACAGTTTTTGCTCGTCCGGTGCATCCTGCAAAACACCGGAGAGAACTTGATAGCACAAAATCGTGGTGTGAAGCCGGCCTAAGAAAGAGGCACAGTGGGCTGGAGCTTTCCCATCCACTTTGGTGGAATTGCACAATTCTGTGCATGTTTGTCATCTATGTTAGGCGGCCGTCACACGTATCTATATCGTGAGCGATATTGTAAGCGATCACGTGCACGCGCGATCGCTAACAATATCGTTCACATCGCTGGTGAGATGTCACACAGACAGACTCACCAGCGATGTGGAGCAGCGAGATCGCTGGTAACTATGGTACACATCGGGTTACTAGGCGCCGCGCGGCGCTTAGTAACCCGACGTTTACCATAGATACCATCTCCCAGCATAGGCTCTGCCGCTGGGGGATCGTTCATTGTGGTGTCACACACCACGATGATGCAGATTGATCAAGCGATTATCGCTAGATATGAGCTCCTGCTCACCAATCTGCGATCTAGCGATCAAGCGATATTACATTGTAAAATCGCTTGATTACACGCAGCGACGCACAAACGATACCGCTTAAGCGATCAAAAAGCAGATCGCTTAAACGATATCGTTCGCAATATTGAACTGTGTGACGGCCGCCTTACATGCATATGATAAGTACCTGAAAAAAAACCATGACACTGAAAATTTTTTTTTTGTTTTAAAGATGTACAAAGATAGATATTAAAGGGAACCTGTAAGGTCTCCTAAACCCTCTAAACTACCAGAAGTCATGTGTGAGCCAAAATTCCTTGCCTAACCATCCCTGTCTAATGCAATTCTTCAAATCTAATATAGAAAAAAAACTATTTATAAAGCTTATTTTACCTATGCTACTTAGGGCTTTGAATAGTTGAGAGGGCATTAGTTCCCCAGATTACACTGCTCACTTAAAATGCTTTACACCCCGCAGTGTCATTGGCATTGCGTATGCGTGTCTTTGTATAGCTCAAAAATTAGCTTCACTAATGCCAGGTGTATACGTCCTGGCTTCCTTGAGTCTCACTGGCGCATGATCTGAAGTCGTCCGCACTTTCAGTCATGCACACCATGCCTCTCTGAAGCTGGGACACGTACACCCAGCTTCAGAGTAATGCACATGACCGAAAGTGCAGACTACTTCCAATCAGAGTGAGACTCTCTAAAGCTGAGGTGTATACACCCGGCAACATAGAAGCTCAATGCTGAGCTATAAAAAGCAACGCCCATGTGCGGCTTTGTATAGCAATGCCTATGACGCCGCAGGGTGTAAAGCATGTTATCACAGCCGCAGGGGCATGATAACATGTTGAGTGGGCCAAATTGTCTGGAGAACTAATGGCCCCTCCACTAATCAAAGCCTTAAATAGCATTAGAGAAAACAAACGTTAAATCATTTTTTTTCAACATTAGAGTTGTAGAATAGCCTTAGACAGGGATGATTAGGCAGGGAATTTTGGCTCACACATGTGCCTGCTGGTGGTTTAGGGTGCCCTCACACTGCGGCAGCGTCCGGTCCGGGGCTGTCAGGATTGACAGCCTGGACCGGAGTTTTGCTGCATAGGATAGTATCGGGCTGCACGGAGCTGGATCGCGGCGGGTGGTAATTATCTGCTATCCGGCTGCTGTGTCGCCGGATGAATCCTGCAGAAGTGGGGAATTGTCTGCCGATTCCAAAAACGGTGCATGCAATGTTTCTGGAGTCGGCAGACAATTCCCCACTTCTGCAGGATTCATCCGGCGACACAGCAGCCTGATAGCAGATAATTACCACCCGCCGCGATCCAGCTCCGTGCAGCCCGATACTATCCTATGCAGCAAAACTCCGGTCCAGGCTGTCAATCCTGACAGCCCCGGACCGGACGCTGCCGCAGTGTGAACCCAGCCTTAGGCTGCCTTCACACTGCGGCAGTGTCCGGTCCGGGGCTGTCAGAAGTGACAGCCTGGACCGGAGTTTTCCTCCATAGAATCCTGTCGGGCTGCACGGAGCTGGATCCCGGCGGGTGGTAATTAGCTGCTATCCGGCTGCTGTGTCGCCGGATGAATCGTGCAGAAGTGGGGATTTTCTGCCGATTCCAAAACCGGTGCATGCAACGTTTTTGGATTCGGCAGAAAATCCCCACTTCTGCACGATTCATCCGGCGACACAGCAGCCGGATAGCAGCTAATTACCACCCCCCGGGATCCAGCTCCGTGCAGCCCGACAGGATTCTATGGAGGAAAACTCCGCTCCAGCCTGTCACTTCTGACAGCCCCGGACCGGACACTGCCGCAGTGTGAAGGCAGCCTTAGAGGGCTTAGGGGACCTGACAGGTTCCCTTTAACCAATTAAATAAATAATTTAAAAAAAAAACAATGTGGGCTCCCTCTGATCTTTGATAACCAGCAAAGGGGAAACCACAATGTGAGCGCAGCTACCGCAAATGCCTATGTTTATAATGGGAGCGCACGGTGCTGCGCTTGACTGCGCAGCACTGTGCGCTCCCATTCATTTGCCTGTGTGATTTGTACGCATGCGCATGCTTGCGTACAAATCACACATTGTCCTCTGCACCAGGAACGCGACATGTTGCGTTCCTAGTGCGGATGAGAGAGTGTCATTTGTACTCAAATCAAGCTTGAGAAAGAAGGGAAACCGTTGAAACGTTGCCACTATGGATCATTAAAGAATCCACCATATCACCTCTAAGTTGGGAGTGCTGCCTGTTTTTTTCGGTTATATTGAAGGAGGATTGCTAGTAACTTTCTAAGGCTGCTTTCACATCAGCGGTAAACGCTGATCGCGGCAGTTGCGGTGAAATAAACTGCCGCAATTACCGCATAACGGCTGCGACACTTGCGGCAAGCCCCATATGATGTCTATGGGGCTTGCGGTAAGTGTGCGGCAAGTGCGGTTTCGGCACTTGCGGCAGGTGCGGCCGCGAAAAAAACCGCGGCATACCGCACACTTTAACACTATCATTTTTTTATCTATCATTTTTTCATATCTTTAACACTTAAAAATGAGAAATTCTCTGAATGCATTTAACTTTCGTCTGTGTCAAACAGATGTCACACAGTTGCAGTTTGTGTGATGTATGTCTTTTTCACTGACCCATTTACTTTTATGGGTCTGTTTGACCGTGCTGCAAGGAAATAGGATCACATGGACACACGTGTGGTTTACATGGATACATGGTCTGTTTAAAAGTACATAGGTGTGAAGATCAACATAGATTGTAATGAGTATGCAAGTAAACGTGTCTCCGGTATGTGTGTAAACAAAATGCCACATGTGCTGGAAACACACACATGTGCAGGGGGCCTTAGCGTATGTGCACTGTGAGAATTTGTGCACACTGAGAATTTTTGCTAAGTCTTCGGAGCAGAAACAGAGAGGAAACTATGAATTTGTTAAGGAGCTTTTGAGATTTGGAGAATTTCCACTCAGTTTCTCCTCCACAAATGCTGCAAAACAATATGGGGGCTAATAGCTATTCATCATTTACTTAAGCCTTAGGGTACCGTCACACCTGGCGATTTCGGCGGCGATTTTATAGGCGACGCTGGGGCGTGACCTATCCCTGCCGACATCTTTGATGCGTCGCCCAATGTGAATAGGTGAGGGCGACGCATTTGAGTGGTCGCCTAATTTCACAGCAGTGCTCTAAAACCAGGCGACCACTCTGGGGCGATGTGTACACATCGCCCCATGTAAACGAGGGATGGCGATCTCACAGGCGATGGGAGCCATAGGCTCCCATGTTACGGCATCGCCGCTGAGGTTTTTAGACACCCCAGAGGTGCCGCCGCCTGTAAGATCGCAGGTGCGTTGTCGGAGGTGTTGCCGCATGTAAACATGCGACGGCGACGCTGGCAGGGCGCACAAAACGTGCGCACTCCCGCCCATCGTCGCCGACATCTCCGGCGACGTCACCTGGTGTGACGGGCCCCTCAGTGGAGTGGTCATGCAAAAAACTAAAAAATGCACTTACCGTAATTTGCACTGCAGTTTTCTTGCTATGGATTGCATTTTTTTTGTAGAAAAAAATGCATCAAAAACTCTAAGCATGAATCTACCTGTGAGGGAGTTATATAAAGATCCTAAGGATCATGTCCACTAGAGATAAGCACAAAGATTTGCAGGACTCTGGTTTGGTATCTGCGTCAATTCTCTATGGCAAATGGGCTAAGGTAATTAATTGTCCCTTGAATGTCGGCATACTGGGCACCTCTGGCATTTACAAGGACCCCATGATTTCACAAGAGTGTGGCACAATGCACGCCATGACGATACACTGGCTTTTTAAGTGCCGGAAGCATCCAGAATGCCGGCATTTGAGTGCAAGAGGTGAAACTTCATGGTATCCTGCTGCAAAATACTGTCTTGGATGCAAGGGCAGGGTTCTGCAAATTGTCTTGCTCATCTCTAGTGGGCACCTTTGTTTTGAATTGTATTCAGTCAGTTATATTTCTACTAATCAAGGGTCTCCATTAATCATATTTGTTGGCTTATCCTATAGATATGTCATAGATTCTTGAAATAGGAATATCATGTTAAATATCTGTACCTTTACAGGATGCATTAATGAGTTTTGACACTAAAATGGGTAATGTCTTCATTATCATTTCTCTCATTACTTGTACAGCAGCTGCATCTTTTGAGGAAATGATGTTTGCCTGAAAGTGCCAAATGTTACTTCTAGCAATAGTTGTTTGTGTGTCCTTATACACAACCATGTTAAACTAAATCTGTCAGCGGGTGTTTGCTATGTAATCTGAAGACTGCTTGCTTGGTGTAGAGGTTAACATAAAAATTTCAGTGAAGTGTCTCTAATCAACATGGTGAGCTGTTTACTTGCAATGTTTTTTTAGCTTCAGACGATTATCAGTAGGTCAGTTGGAGGTCAGCTAGTCCAGCACACCCCCTGGTGTTATGACAGCTTTAGGGTATGTGCCCACAGGGCGTTTTTGCCGCGGTTTTCCTGCGTTTTCCGCATGCAGAAAACCATTGGTTTTATAGTAATGTATGCTAATCTGTTCCTGCGGTTGGGCTTCCCAGCAAAACCAATGTGTTTTCAAAAACGCAGTGCACACACATTGGTTTTGCAAGTGTCAAGAACTGTCAAATACCTGCGTTTTTGGTGCGGATAGCAAAGAATGGACATGTCAATTCTTTTTTGCGTTTTTGGTGCAGTCAATGGGAAAAACGCAGGAAAAACGCAGCTATCAAAAACGCAGGAAAAACGCAGTAAAAAACGCAGACAAGATCATAGCATTTCTCCTGTCAAGGACTCTAGGATCCTCAGGTTTTCCTGCGTTCTGGACTGCAGCAAAAACGTCCTGTGGGCACATACCCTTAGACTTTGTTCGTAGAGAGCCTGGTGAAGATGGGGTTGGCAATCCATGCTCTGCTGTATTGCTGAATATAAGAACTCTTAGGGTTTGTGCTCACGGTCAGTATACGCAGCGTTTTGGACGCAGCGTCTTGCCGCTGCGTCCAAAATGCTCCGTAGTACAGTATAAGCATATTGTAAGAAATCCCATCCTCACTATGCTTAACCCGCCCACAGCGTGTTTGGAGCTGCGGTGTGGGTTGTCGTCAGTCCACTCCTCCGCAGCATGTTCATTTCATGCTGCGGAGTAAGAAGCGGCTGCCATTAGGTGACTGCAGGGAGAAGCCGTCCTGCACCCGCTGCACATGGTGAGTACAGGGCAGCTGCGGTCTCCCTGCGGCCACCTGCGGCTTCACTCAGGTCTGGAGGAGCTGCGTCCAACACGTCAACGCTTTTCGACTGTACTAAGCAGTCTTAGGCTGGCTTCACACTATGAGTGTAATCCGATCCGTGGCTGTCTGCTTGAGCCAGAGAGCCCTGGACCGGATCAGCACACAGAACCGGAGGGGGCCGGTGTGCAGCCGGATGCAGCTGCCGCCGTTGATAATTCAGGACCGCGGCTCACGGGGAGCTAGCCGCGGTCCTGAACTGTCAGGAGGGGCCTTTGCTGAACTTAAGCACCACCAAATGTCCCCTCCTGACAGTTCAGGAACGCGGCTTACGCCTTGCGAGCCGCGGTGCTGACTTATCAGAGGCAGCAGCTGCATCCAGCTACACACCGGACTGGAGGGCAAATTAGCCCTCTAGTTCTGTGTGCTGATCCAGTCCGGGGCTGTCTGGCTCAAGTGGACAGCCACGGATCGGATCACACTCATGATGTGAAGCCGGCCTTACTCAAACTTGCAGTCAGATTCCCTTTAATAATGAAGACAGATTGATAATGATGTTCTACAAGACTATTACAACATTAGATTGTCACAGACACTGGATTGTATGACGTTTTCTTTCCTTATCCTTGGAGCCATAATGGAGATGGCATTAGCTGAGATACAGCACAGGGAATAACGTGGTGGGGTCCAAACACTATGCAGCTTGTATAGTTGTATTTGTTCCTTCTTGTGATATAACACAAAAAAAAAAAAAAATAGAACACCAGTGACCACTTTACCAGAACAAGGACAGATAAGCTAATACAACTATAGGATCCCTGCAAACAGTAGACTAGAACTCAGCTTCCTAGCCATTTGTGATAGGAACTTGGAAAAATTTCTGCAAGATATTTAAACTTTAAGCAATTACTTAGAGTATTTTGGTTATATAAGAATCTCTGGCTCTATCAATGGAGGCACATAGACATCTAGGTACCATTACACGGTACAACATCGTGGCCGATGTCGGAAGCGATGACGCGGGTGCGCGCTCGCTTCCGACATCGCAGCCTTGGTGTCACACTTCAAGATTTTGCCTGCGACACCACTACGATGTTGACGCAACGATCGCTCGCTGGGCTGGAAACAACCTAACGAGCGATCCGCAGCAATGCTGCTAATAGGCTGTGTCGCCGGCAACATCGCTATTGCGGTGTCAGACGGCACAATACAGCCAAATCGCTGGGGCAAGATCGCCAGGTTTTTGAACATGTTCAAAAACCTGGCAAATTTCAACCAGCGATTTATCGCAGTTGCTGTCACACAGCATGATGCACCTACGATGTTGTCTGCAACTTCGCTGAAACAGCAAATGTTCAGCGATGTTGCCTGCGCCGTGTAACGGTACCTTCTGAGTTCAAAGGTAGGGAGCAGTTTATTCTTGCCACAAGTAAACACTATAAATTTGTTAAGCAGGTATCAAGCTGTTGTCTAACTTATTGTATATCACCGTATTTTTATACTCTTAGAATACAATAGTCATTCAGATATATTTCTGTATTTAATATTGGTTAAAATTTGCATAATTAACTTCTTGGAATGTTAGTTATTATACAAAAGATACTTGAAGCTAAGATGCCATCTTGAACAGTCTCCCCGAGTACGCCTGCTTATCTAACCGATTTGTGTTAATAACACAAGTCCTGTAAAATCCAAGGTCACAGTCACTTTCCATCTCTATCCCAGAAACAGGTGTTTGGTAAGTACAGATCTATAAACTTTCTTTTGTCCTTACCATGAAAACATTTTATGGAAATACATTTTGCCATAATTTTTAACTCTTGATTTTCCTAACAATTTTAGCAGCATAATAATTACTACAAACATGTGTTACTGACACTGTTCTCTAGTTGTAGTTTTGTATATGTCAAATGTTAATTTATTGATGATGATTTCACTAATGGTGTTTGTTAATAAATTATTACACTTTATTACATTTTTGGAATCTGGTGTCTTGTTTATGAGAGAGCTTCCAGTTAATAATTCCCATGAATGACAGATCTTTAGTTCAAAATATCTCTCTTGGGAAGCAGAACAGAGATGTCTCCTGGCCATTATGTACAGCATAGTCGACATGATTCTTAAGGTACCGTTACATGGTACTACATTGCCTGCGATGTCGGATGCAATTCCGCGGGAGCGTGGTTGCTTCCGACACCACAGGCTGGCTGTCACACGGCAACATGTTGCCGGTGACGCCGCGGCGATGCAAGCGGAGCCATCACCCGCTGGGCTGGGAACAACCCAGGGAGAGATCCGCACCAATGCTGTGGTATAGGCTGGATCGCCAGTAACATCGCTATTGTGATGTTGCACGGCATGATCCAGCCTTATCGCTGGAGTAACATTGCCAGGTTGAAGCACTCCAACCTGGCGATGTTACACAGCACGATGCACTGCGATGTTGCTTGCAACTTCACTGACTCAGCAAATCGCCAGTGAAGTTGCAAGCAATGTTGTACCGTGTAACGGTACCTTTACAATTTCTGTGCAAGGACACTGTCAAGCATACAATCCAAGTAAGGTGATTCCCTTTAGGGTATATATAAACAAAACAAACATGTGGCGCCAATCTAAGCGCGTTACCAATGTAACTCTCTGGTGCCCTTTTAATAAAGTTTTACGTACTCACCTCTTGCCATAAAACTTCAAGCATATGGTTTTTCCAAAGACCCCTCACGCTTCAGATATTTATCTGGGTCTGCTACTTGCCTTGAATTGATCCTGTGTTGTGTCCTGAAACAGATTCCCACAGGCATAAAGGTTCAATAGGAGGTAATCCAATTCTATGATGGCTGCGCTCCCCGTGGTATAAATAAATTTTATTTGTGGACAAGAAGTTCTTAAAATCATTACCACGGGGAGAGCAGCCACCATAGAATTGGATTACCTCCTATTGAAGCATACAATCCAGACACTGTGCAATGGGTCCCCACTGGGCCGGACTGGGACAAAAAAGCAGTCCCAGCACACAATCCACACTATCTCACATAGTATAAGATACACCACCCCGATCAGTGAATTTTACTTTAATTGGTCACAACCCTCACCATTCCCTTAAAGGAGTTATTTGAAGAGCCACATGAGATGGGTTGGGTGTGTATGTTTAACCACAGCTCCACTTACATGGAGCTCTTCAAAACTACAATTCTCGGGATCGTGGGGATCCCAGCAGTCAGCGATAGGTAATAATGTCCAAACTTGGGAAAACCCATTTACACAGGTCTTTAAAGATTTATTTTTATTTAACTACAGAAATATAAAAATTGATAAACCAGTAATGACCCTTCTGAAGTCTGAAGAGCCACATGAGAAGGGTTGCGTGTGTATGTTTGCAGGGCACCTCGGCTAGGCTAGAGTCGATGCACCCTGACTGCTGAGACCCCTGTGCTCTAATCCCCCTCCATCGCTCCTCCCCGCCGGGTGATGGGCACAGATCCTTCCTCCTTACTCCTCAGGCCCTCCCCTGGGCCTTATAAGCTGGTCCCCTGGCCCGTACTCTTTCTCTTTACCATCCTGCTCACAGGGTGAGCATCGCTGCACTGACGATGGACCCCCTGGGAGCAGAGGTAAGGGATAGGATCGGCCGGGAGGAAGCCAAATGGCTCTCGCCTCCCTTGTGGGTGCCAGCTCCCTCTCAGTCGACCCGCAAAGCACAGGCGAGCAGAGGTCAATTAGACCATCACATCCGGCCGGTCACACAGCTTGGCAGTGTCGGTGCTGCCAGGTAGGTGAAAAGCCGTGGATCAGGTTCATTCATTCATTGGTGCTTGTAGTTCTCTCCTAGCTCCAGCTATAATATCAGCCATTCTGTGTCTTGTAAGAATCTAAGCTATCAATATATCAAGTAAATGAATCCAATTGGTAAATAGTGTAACGGGTAAAAAATAAAAACGGCAAAATTATGCTTTTTGGGCTACCGCGTTGTTACAATACAATGTAATAAAAGGTGATCAAAATGTTGTATCTGACTCAAAATGGTATCAGTAAAAATGTCAACTCGGTACATAAAGTGAGCCCTCACATAGCCCTGTATCTTCAAAAATTAAAACCTCATGAGTCTCGGAAAATGGCGAATAAAGCTACTTTCTATTTTCCTTTTTTTTTTTTTTTTACAAATTTCTGGGGTTTTTTATGATTGAAATTAAAAAAAAAAAGTTAAGTATCTTCTTATTCTGACCAAGATAATCAACTTATGAAGTCACTTTTACCATATAGTTAACTTGATCAATAAAAAACTAAAAAAAATTGTGGAATTGCACTTTTTTTTTTTTTTTAAGAATGAATGATGTAATTCAAAAGTACAACTCAAACAGCAAAAAACAAGCCCTCATACGGCTATGTGGAAGGAAAAATAACAAAGTTATGGGGGGGTGGGGAACAAAAATAAAAAATCGCTCGATGGTAAAAGTTATAAAATCCTTGTAATTGCCATATAATAGCAGCAGGAGCGCCCCCCACAGGCTTCAATCTTTACATGTTCATGATGGGAGTAATTGGAGTTAGGGAACCTCCTTAACTCCTCCATTTATAGCCAGTTATCAAAAAAAACTCACCAACATGTCGCCACTTCTCATACTTATTGCACGTAGCAGGAGGCCTTGTCTAATAGCTTGGGCATGACCAATAGGCTGCTTTGACACTGTGTATCACATAGACCTATGTGGCTGACGCCAAATGGTGACTTTGTGTCTTAGATACCACCAGTTTCCTCCTTGTCAGCATGGCCGGTTGCAGGTGCTACAACCGCCCCCCATGCTTTAGGTTGCAGGAAGCTGAGCACCGGTGTCCTGACACATGTGTTGCCTCTCAGAGGTGCCAGCAGACTCCTACTAGGTGCAATGGGTACGAGAAGTGGCGAAAATTTGGTGAGTTTTTTTTAAATTGTATGTCCTAATTCGGTGAATCATTAAATGTTTGGTGGTTTATCCACCAAACAAACATATGGACAAACTTATGGTTAGGATTCGTAAGCGTGAGGGCCCTTGACGGTGGGTTACAAGCTTATGTTATTTTGGCCCAAAATGCCTACAAACACCTCACATTTTTATCTTTAGGCTGAAGGCACACTGTGCGAGGGACTCACGCGAGTGCAGTGCGAGTTGAACTCGCATTGCACTCGGACCAGCATTGCACTCGGACCAGTGTTGCACTATCAGGCAGGGCACACTGGTGCGAGTTGAAAGAGAGTGCAGTCGCAGCATTATGCGACTTTCACGTGCGCGAGGCCAATAGAAGTGTATGGGTGCGAGATTTTCTTGTACCTGTGTTTTCATTTTCCCCTCTGTGCTGGTACAGTAACCAATCACCTTGTACTGCTGTGACAGCAGCAGTACAAGATAATTGGTTCAAAAACAAATGATTAGTCAAATTCATTGATTTCTGGGCTTTCTGTGGCTATTAACCACATCAGCAGCCTCAGCGCGGCATGTCTACACAGAGGCTGCTGATGTGGCTCATAACACAGTGTGCGAGTGGTTAATAACATGCTGGTGTGGTGGCAGCATGTATCAAGACAGTGCCCTCACTCTCTTGACACATGGTGTCATCACACCATGGCTCTGCAGGGGTTAAATCCTAAGTAAAATTACAGGCGTAAAGGGTTTCACTCGAACTGGTACGGCTGTCAGGCTCTCTCTTAGCTGGGGCCCCTGGGAAGGCCAAGTCGACGCTACCACACTGTGTTAACTGCGCACAGCTAATGCTCCCAGGCTGTTAAAACTCCACACAGCCTGTGCACACACACAGAACTCCATACAGCTCCTGTTGCTCTGACACTTCTCCCTCTGTCCAGCCCTGGGCAGCTCATATCCTTCCTAGCCACCTCTCGTCTGCAGAGCAGTGTGAATAATGAGCACTTCACTCAGACAGAGCTGCCGTTTATCCTGTGAGTGCCACCACAGAGCAAAAGACACAAATACCCATGTGCTGTATACTGGTCATGGGGCACATGCCGGTCACATCACCACAGTATATAGCCATTTTCTCAAGGACACCACACTCGTTCACTGGGTGCAGTACCCCTCGTGGCAACCAGACCAGTGGGGGCACCACACACTCACTGTCAGGATTTAGCTTTGCTTGCTAGTTCCAGCAGTCATCACTTGGCCACTCCACTCATATGCGATTTTCATGCTAATTCTTCCTGCTTCTGTTTTTCACTGAACATTGAAGGAGTTAGGAAGAGCAGCTCGTCAGCACATGACTCTAAGTATGAAAATCGCATATTAACCCCTTAGTGACTGAGCCAATTTCCACCTTAATGACCAGACCGTTTTTTGTAATTCTGACCACTCTCCCTTTATGAGGTAATATCTCTGGAACGCTTCATTGGATCCGAGCGATTCTGAGATTGTTTTTTCGTGACATATTGGGCTTCATGTTGGTAGTAAATTTAGGTCAATCATTTTTGTGTTTATTTGTGAAAATATAAAAAAATTGGCAAAAATTTTGAAAATTTCACAATTTTCAAATTTTGAATTTTTATTCTATTAAACCAGAGAGTTATGTGACACAAAATAGTTAATAAATAATATTTCCCACATGTCTACTTTACATCAGCGCAATTTTGGGAAAAAAAAAATGTTGGGTTAGGACGTTATAAGGGTTCAAAGTTCATCAGCAATTTCTCATTTTTCCAGCAAAATTTACAAAACCATTTTTTTAGTGACCACATCACATTTGAAGTCTCTTTGAGGGGTGTACATGAAAGAAAACACCCAAAAGTGACACCATTCTGAAAACTGCACCCCTCAAGCTACTCAAAACTACATTCATGAAGATTATTAACCCTTCAGGTGCTTTACAAGAACTAAAGCAAAGTGGAAACAAAAAATGGACATTTTAATTTTTCCAACAAAAATGTTCTTTTAGCCTCAATTTTTTAATTTTCACATGGGCAACAGGATAAAATGCATCCTAAAATTTGTTGGGAAATTTCTCCTGAGTACACCGATACCTCATAAGTGGTCATAAACCACTGTTTGGGCGCACAGCAGGTCTCAGAAGGAAGGGAGCGCAATTTGATTTTTGGAGCTAAGTTTCCATTCAAAAATTGAAATGGCGCTCCTTCCCTTTCGAGTCCTGCCGTGCTCCCAAACAGTGGTTTATGACCACATATGAGGTATCGGTGTACTCAGGAGAAATTGCCCAACAAATTTTAGGATGCGTTTTATCCTGTTGCTCATGTGAAAATTAAAAAATTGAGGACAAAAGAAAGTTTTTGTGAAAAAAATAGTACTTTTTCATTTTACGGATCAATTTGTGAAGCACCAGAGGGTTCAAAGTGCTCACTATGCATCTAAATAAATTCCTTGGGGTGTCTAGTTTCCAAAATGGGGTCACTTGTGGGGGAGCTCCAATGTTTAGGCACACGGGGGCTCTCCATACGCGACATGGTGTCCGCTAACAATTTGAATGGAAAATTAGCTCCAATTGTTAGCGGAGACCATGTTGCGTATGGAGAGCCCCTGTGTGCCTAAACATTGGAGCTCCCTCACAAGTGACCCCATTTTGGAAACTAGACCACCCAAGGAAGTTATCTAGATGGGTGATGAGCACTTTGAACCCCCAGGTGCTTCACAAATGAAACCATAAAAATGAAAAAAGAAACTTTTTGTGGAAAAGAAAGTACATTTTCATTTTTACGGATCAATTTGTAAAGCACCTGGGGGTTCAAAGAGCTCACTATGCATCTAAATAAATTCCATTGGATGTCTAGTTTCCAAAATGGGGTCACTTGTGGGGGAGCTCCAATGTTTAGGCACACAGGGGCTCTCCATACGCGACATGGTGTCCGCTAACTATTGGAGCTAATTTTCCATTCAAATTGTTAGCGGACACCATGTCGCATATGGGGAGCCCCTGTGTGCCTAAAAATTGGAGCTCCCCACAAGTGACCCCATTTTGGAAACTAGACCCCCCAAGGAACATATCTAGATGCATAGTGAGCACTTTCATACCCCAGGTGCTTCACAAATTAGTCCGTAAAAGGAAATAAAAGAAGATTTTTGTGAAAAAAAAGTACTTTTTCATTTTTATGGATCAATTTGTGAAGCACCTGGGGGTCCATAGTGCTCCCTATGCATCTAAATAAATTCCTTGGGGTGTCTAGTTTTCAAAATGGGGTCACTTGTGGGGGAGCTCCAATGTTTAGGCACACGGGGGCTCTCCATACGCGACATGGTGTCCGCTAACAATTTGAATGGAAAATTAGCTCCAATTGTTAGCGGAGACCATGTTGCGTATGGAGAGCCCATGTGTGCCTAAACATTGAAGCTCCCTCACAAGTGACCCCATTTTGGAAACTAGACCACCCAAGGAACTTATCTAGATTGGTGATGAGCACTTTCAACCCCCAGGTGCTTCACAAATGAAACCATAAAAATGAAAAAAGAAAATTTTTGTGGAAAAGCAAGTACTTTTTCATTTTTACGGATCAATTTGTGAAGCCCTGGGGGTTCAAAGAGCTCACTATGCATCTAAATAAATTCCATGGGATGTCTAGTTTCCAAAATGGGGTCACTTGTGGGGGAGCTCCAATGTTTAGGCACACAGGGGATCGCCATACACGACATAGTATCAACTTACAATTCCAATTGTTAGCGGACACCATGTCACATATGGAGAGCCCCTGGGTGTCTAAACATTGGGGCTCCCCCACAAGTGACCCCATTTTGTAAACTGTACGCCCCAATGAACTTATCTAGATGCATAGTGAGCACTTTGAACCCCCAGGTGCTTCACAAACTGATCCGTAAAAATGAAAAAGTACTTTCTTTTCCACAAAAATGTTCTTTTTTAATTTTTATGGATCAATTTGTGAAGCATCTGGGGGTTGAAAGTACTCATTATGCATCTAGATATGTTCCTTGGGGGGTCTAGTTTCCAAAATGGGGTCACTTGTGGGGGAGCTCCAATGTTTAGGCACACAGGGGCTCTCCATATGCGACATGGTGTCCGCTAACAATTTGAATGGAAAATTAGCTCCAATAGTTAGCGGACACCATGTCACGTATGGAGAGCCCCTGTGTGCCTAAACATTGGAGCCCCCCCACAAGTGACCCCATTTTGGAAACTAGACGCCTCACGGATTATATCTAGTGGTATAGTGAGCATTTAGAATCTACAGCTACTTCACAGAATTTGATAACGTCATATTGAACATTTTCTTTTTTTCACACAATTTCTCACTTTTAGGGTACTTTCACATCAGCGGTTTTTGACGTTCACGGCAGAGGCGGTGAAAAAAACGCATCTGCCGCGATTACCGCATAACTGCTGCACTTGCGGCACAGTTGCGGCAAGCCCCATAGAATGTCTATGCGGGCTTGCGGCAGGTGCGGCAAGTGCAGTATCAGCACTTGCGGCAGATGCGGCCGCAAAAAAAAACGAGTCTGACCGCGTTTTTTTTCGCGGCTGCACCTGCTGCAAGTGCCGAAACCACACTTGCCGCTCGTGCCGCACACTTACCGCAAGCCCCATAGACATTGCATGGGGCTTGCCGCAACTGTGCCGCAAGTGCAGCGGTTATGCGGTAATCGCGGCAGATGCGTTTTTTTCACCACATCTGCCGCGATCGGCTAAAGCCGCTGATGTGAAAGCAGCCTTAGAGCATGTGCACAAGATCCGGAAACACCGTGTCCTGGTCGTCTCCTCTCCTGCATTTTTTTTCTAGTATTTCTTTATTAAATTTGAAAAAAAAAATTACGTGGGGCTTCGCCACACTTTTGGTCCAGCCAGGTACAGCAGGCAGCTACGGGCTGCCACCAACCCCTTCTGCCTAGTTTTACCTGGCTGGAAACCAAAAATATAGGGAAGCCCTTTTTTTTTTTATTATTTCATGAAATAATTTAAAAAAAAAACGGCGTGGGCTTCGCCATGTTTTTGGGCCAGCCAGGTACAACTAGGCAGCTGGGGGCTGGTATCCTCAGCGTAGGGAGGCCCAAGCATTCTGGGCCCCCCCCGCTGCGAATTGCAGCCCGCAGCCGCCCCAGAAAATGGCGCATTCATAGAAGCGCCATTTTCTGGCGCTGTATCCAGCTCTTCCAGCTGCCGTGTAGCGGTGGCAGACTGGGTAATAAGGGGTTAATGCCAGCTTTTCGGCAGCTGGCACTAAGCCCGAGATTCATAATTTAGGGCCAATGTTAGACCCGCCATTAGGAATCTCTAGTAAATTGTAAAGAAGACACAACACAGAGAAAGATTTTTTTATTAGAAAAAAAAACAAACACAATTTAGACCCCATCTTTATTTGTCTGTGGCGTCCGACGTAGTCCAGTGGGCGGTGATGTCCGACGTAGTCCAGTGGGCGGTGATGTCCGACGTAGTCCAGTGGGCGGTTCCGCGATGTTTCTCGGTGTTATAGCATATGGGGGCATCCCCCATATGCTATAATAAGGCACTCTCCAAGGGGAATGATAGGTCATGAACGCTGTAAGTTCATGACCTATCACGATCCTGGGGTCACACATAATAATCTCTAAGGGTACATTTACACGCCGCAACCGCGGCGAGAAATATTGATGGCGATGTGTTGCCTTGCAATAATCGCCGTTCAAAATCCCTCCCAATTGCGGCGTGTAATTGGGGAATTTGGCGGCAATATGTCGCCTCGCCACGGTCGCCTGATTTCAGAGCAGTGCCCAGAGATCAGGCGACCGTGGCGAGGCAACATTTTGCCACCAAATTCCCCAATTACATGCCGCAATTGGGAGAGATTTTGACGGCGATTATTGCAAGGCGACATATCGCCGTCAATATTTCTCTCCACGGTTACGGCGTGTAAAGGTACCCCTGTGTGACTCCTGGATTGTGATGGGTCATGAACTTAGAGTTCATGACTTAACCCTTGTTTGACCTCAGGGGAATGATAGGTCATGAACTCTAAGGTCATGACCCATCACAATCCAGGGACCACACAGGGGTTAACTGATCTTCATGATCTCTAAAGCAGATCACCATGAAGATCACTTAACCCCTGTGTGACCCCAGGGGAATGATAGGTCATGAACTCTGTAAGTTCATGACCTATCATTCCCCTGAGAGTGCGCGCACACAGCGGCGCGCACAGAAGAGGAGTCAGACTGCTGGTGCCACTGCCAGGAGCGGGACCCCAGGATCGGGACTCCAGGATCCAGGAGCGGGACCCCAGGATCCAGGAGCGGGACCCAGGATCGGGACTCCAGGATCCAGGAGCGGGACCCAGGATCGAGGAGCGGGTGAGAGAGAGAGGAGGAGGAAGCTGGAGGAGCGGTGCTGCAGGAGCGGGGCCGGAGGAGCGAGGAGGGAGCCGGAGTGGTGCTGCAGAAGCGGAGGAGCGGGGATAAGAGGAGCGGAGAGGGTTAGAGGAGCGAGGCTGGAGGGGTAAAGATGGGGGGCTGTGGGAATCAGAGGAGGGGGGCTGGAGGAGCGGAGGGAAACTGGAGGAAGGGGCTGGAGGAGCAAGGAGGGGGCGGAGGAGCGAGGCTGGAGGAGCAGAGGGGCTGGAGGAGCGAGGCTGGGGAGGAGCTGGAGATGGGGGGACTGGAGGGGGTCAGCTGCGAGGTGGGGGCAGCAGGGGATGTGCAGAAGCTGTAGAGTCTGGGCAGGGGAGGCGTTGCTTGTGACATGCAGATCGCATGGTGCAGGGAGGTGTTTTCTGCTGCCATTTTGGATGTGTGGGGAGGTGGGGTGGGGGGGGGTGATCTGGGGGTACTGGGGGTCTTTGGGCAGTGAGGGGTTGCTGTTTCACTTTAATCCGACATGTGTTTTCATGTCGGATTAAAGTGAAAGTACTTTTTACCGGCACTGTCACTGTTTGTGATGTGATGATCGGTAAACGGTGTTTACCGGTCATCACATCACAGGTGCGGGTACAAAATCAGCTAATTCCTAATCTCTAGGGTGTCAGCTACAATCGGTACACTGACACCCTAGAGATATTAGCTCCAGGGGCGGCGCTATAGAGCTTTTTCCTGCCAACGTCTACAGACGTCGGCTAGGCTTTAGTACCCTTTTTTTCCGACGTCTGTAGACGTTAGGCTGTCGTCTAGGGGTTAATGATTGGTCACATGACGACTAAGCAGAATGTCTTGGTTCAATTTTATAGATGCATGATGTAAAAAATGTTTTCATTCGACTTTTTCAACCTATGCTAGAGGGGTCTCTGTTGATTCACAGGTCTGCCAAATACGAAGAGGTGGAGACGTATATAGATGCTGAAGGTCAATATGTTGTGGTGTTGTGTAGGTTGGGAGGTCGACTACTGTGTATTGCTGCCATATATATACCACCGCCATACTCTAGTATTAAGCTTAGAGAAGTGAGAGAGTTCTCGGCGAGATGGGGGACTATACCATTACTGGTGATTGGGGATTTTAATAATGTCCCAGATGCTTATTGGGATAGGCACAAGCAGGGGTGCAGGGCAGTACTATAATGCCGTTCGGCTCTTTGGTCCATGAATTGGGGTTGATTGATATTTGGAGGACAAGGAACCCTGAGAGGGCTTGTTTTTCATGCTAAAAAAAATGGAATATTTAACTAGAGTACTTTCAGACCATAGTCCAATTCTCGCTCATTCGGGGATTCGATCACACGGGAGGGTGTAGTACGAGAGTGGAAATTACACCCGAAATGGTTACTTAATATAGACATGGCTCATATCTCCCGGGAAGTGGTGGAATACTTTGCTTTCAATGCGAGTAGTACTGATACTTTAATGGTCTGGGACGCTATGAAGGCCTACCTTAGAGGTTTGCTGTTCCGGGATATATGTAGATGTAAGTCACGCAATAAGAGGGAGGAAATAGACTGTTTGGAGACTCTGAGACGGACGGAATCGGAGTTGGTATTGCAATGCACGCCAGCCACTAAACGAAATATGAGATTGGCCCAGGAAAAGATGAACCGTGTATTATTGGAGAAAGAGGCAAGGAGACGGGCCTTTCAAACAGTGAACTTTTTTGAGGAAGGAGAAAAAGTGGGACATTTACTATCAGTGGTGGCAGCAGCTCAAAGGCAGAACCCATTTGTGCGTAGTCTTCGCTCTAATACTGGTGCCCTGGTCACTGAGAGTGAAGATATCTTGAGGACATTTGCTGACTTTTATAGAGAAATATATTCTTCAAGAGGGGGGTTACAGATGCGAGATTTGGGTAATTTCTTGGGAGCAGCGACACTTCCCAGACTTACAACAGAGGAAAGGGATAAACTGGATGCCCTGTTACAGTGGAAGAATTGAGTAGGGCACTGCATGGTATGGCTAATTGTTTATACAAACAATTGGAGGAGGTATTACTGCCTGACTTGTTGCGGGTCTTTGAGGAGGCTAGGGAGCAGGGGATTCTGCCGGCTTCTATGAGAGACTCGTATAGGCCCATATCGTTGTTAACGTCGGATGTAAAGATTCTAGCCAAAGTACTTGCAAATCGGCTCACGGAAGTGATTTCTAATTTAATTCATCCGGACCAGTCGGGCTTTATGCCTAATAGGTCCACAGCGACAAATATATGATGTCTATATCTGAATATGCAGCTGCCCGCGGACAACTCTGGAAAGAGAGTGATTGCCTCACTGGATGCGCATAAAGCGTTTGATAGCGTGGAGTGGGAGTATCTATGGGCTGTTCTGCAGTGTTTGGGCTTTGGCTCCCAATTCATAACATGGGTGAAACTATTATATGCCCAACCTTCAGCCAAGATTAGAGTTAATGGTATGTTGTCGCCAAAAGTGGAGTTACACAGGGGGACTAGACAGGGTTGCTTGCTCTCACCTCTTCTTTTTGCCCTGGCAGTTGAGCCGTTAGCGGCCACTATTCGGCAAGACAAGGAAGTTCATGGATTTAGGTATGGGGCTCTGGAAGAAAAGATTGCACTCTATGCGGATGACATTTTATTGTTTTTAAGGGACCCGGGGCCCTCATTGGACCATGCCATGCGGATAATTGACAGATTTGGGAGGCTCTCTGGACTATCTATTAACTGGACGAAATCAAATCTATTTGGGGTAGATGAAGGGGTAACTTGGTCGGACAGCGGGGAGGGGGCTAGTCGGCTCACGTTGTGGACCAGTTTAAATACTTGGGCATGCAGGTCTCCCTCCCAATAGCGGAGTATCTTAACCTCAATTTAACACCACTAATGAAACAACTGAAAACTAAAGTAACGGCCAGGAATAAGCTGCGCCTTTCAGTGGTGGGAAGGATCAATCTTATTAAAATGGTGCTGATGCCCAGGGTGCTCTATGTGGTTCGCAATGCCCCAGTATGGATCCCCCAGGGTCATTTTAAAGGGGTTAATTCCTTATTGAGAGACCTGATTTGGGGTAAGAAACAACCGAGACTTAAATTAGAGATCTTGCAGAGTCCAAAGGACAACGGCGGACTAGCCTTGCCAAATCCGGGAATATATTTTTTGGAGGCACAGAGTCAGCACTTGCGGGGCTGGGTGGATCAGGACATGGCGCCTCCGATCCAGGGAATATTGGGGTACATATCGAATAGGACTCCTTTGGTGTTGGGGTTGGAGGATAGTTCATTTCGCCGATTGGGGAGGTTATATCCCATGCTAGATCTTGTGAGTAGGGTCTGGACCAAGATTAAACAGATGAGAGGGGTTACCACGGTGACTAAATATACACCAATATGGGAGAACAGTAACCTGCTGGAGATTGGTAAGATAGGTACACTAGAGGAATGTGTACAAATAGGTATCATATACATGTCTCAAGTCCTTACTCAACGGGGACTGAAGCCCTTCATGCTGTGGAGAGAAGAGTTTGGATTGTCTCCCTCTGAGTGGTACCACTACGAACAACTGAAACATGCCATTTTGGCGCAAAATGCGAAGGAAAGCCTGTCGTTACAGGCAGACTTGGTTTTAGATTATGTTTGCGGTGGTGGCCTCTCGAGGGGAGTCATCTCCAGTACGTACAAGGATCTATTGCATTCCTTTCTACTCACACACCCGATTAGAACCAAAACTAAGTGGGAAAGAGAAGTGGGACACATTGCTGATGAGGTTTGGGAAAGTGTTTTGGAGGGAGTGCCTCAGCTGTCTGTGAGTGAACCGGCCAGGTTGTCCCACCTGTATGTAATACATAGGGTGTATAGATCCCCGATACTGTTATTCAGGATGGGTCTGAGGGCTGACTCTGAGTGTCCACGATGTATGAGAGAAGAGGCGGGCATTTTTCACATGATGTGGTCGTGCCCCAGACTTTCAGCCTTTTGGATCACAGTTCTTAACAGGATAGAGGGCGCTTATAGATGTGCTATACCTAGGGAACCACTGGTTTGCCAATTGGGATACGTAGAGGAAATAGTGATTGACAATGCATTTAAAACTGTTTTGGCTAAATTGTTATATGTGGCGCGTAAATTGATCGCCAGACGTTGGATACAGCAAGACCCGCCGACTAGAGGTGAGTTTATATCTTGTTAACCAAGTGGACAGACTGGAAAGAGGAGTCTATAGCAAGAGTTAGCATGGTTACAGTATGGCTAAATTGAGTAGTTATACAGGGAGTGGCATTGGTCCTCTCCGCCTGTAGCGGTACATTGATTGAAGATGTACGTAAATGCACATATGATGTAATTATATGTTCCATGCTATAAGGTTGGGGGAATTTACGCTGTTTGGGAGGGGGCGGGATTGTGGGTTCTAAATTGATTGAAGTACCTTATAATGCGAATATGCTGATTGTGTTGTGTATACAAATTTTAATTTTGAATAAAAATCTATCTGATTTAAAAAAAAAAAAAATTTTTTTTATTACTCAGTATAATGCTGCCCTCTATTGGACACTTTGCAAATTTTTCATATGTATATAGATATACTGTAAGATAAAGAATGTTTATACCGTGTTAGCCAGTAGATAGAAAAATATTAGAATCTGAGGATCCTCAGTGATTGATGCATGTTAATGGATAACTGAAAAGATGGTAAGCCTAGCAAGCTTTCGGGACACTGTGGCCCCTTCATGAGGCTGATAATGACACAAAATCTGAAGATACATACATATATATGTGGGGCCCTGCTCACACAGGAAACCACAGACTCACCTACAGCACGGATGGGTTTCCACAGTGAGAACATGGACACAAACAATACCTTCCACCCCAGCTCAGTAGGGGGAGCTCAACTTGTTGCCTTTAGGCAAAATCCCCTATAAATACTGGTGCTGGGGGCTGAGTTAGTGAGAGAGTGTGCAGACGCTACAAGAGCTGTGAAGACGTACTGGTGGTTGGTGCTGCATTAGATCCGAGCCAGTGACCCTGAACAGCCTCTGAGTAGTCCTGCAAAACCCAAGAGTGGGGTCGGAAGGCGAGGAGAAAGGAAAGAACAAAGTGGAAACCGAGGAGCCAGCGTTAGGTTCACCCAAACAGCACAGCGGACATCGGAGTCCGAGTCTACTGGAAAGCACCCGGCCCAGTAGAGAACACCGGTATACCGTGGAGATTTCAGTCTCCTGGGCACCTGCGCAGTCACTCACCAGGGAGCCAGGCATTGCAGAGAGAGGAACAGCGGTAGTCCATAGAGGGTGTCCCGCCGACAGCACAGGTGGAGAGAGAGAGCAGAGGAGGCCAGTCAAGTTTCAAACAAGGCAGGGGCTTCACACACATGGGGAAAGAGACAAGGAGGCCACTTGCTGTGGAGACCCAGAAGTGCATCCTGAACATACGGCAGTGCCCTGGACGTTTACCTGCATCTACACCAGTAAAAGGTAAAGAAACGACCAGCAGTATGTGTGTCAATTCCTTACCCACGTCCCTGCCATTTCACAGAGACTGTCCCGATATCCAGCAGCCCAGCCAAATCCCTGCTCCATCCCTCATTATCATCAGCAAATACCCCAGGGATCCAGCTCTGCCTGTGGGGAGCTTCAACATCGAGCTGCTCATCCATCATCCCTGGAGGCCCCACGCAGCGCTGGTACAGTCACCAGATTCCACAGGTGGCATCACGATAAATTTATAAACATTTATTACCTTTTCAACTACCCTTTTTAGTTGACCACCAGGGCCACGGGTCTTGTAGGCTACCAGTGACATCCCTACCGCAGCAGATGGCCCAGATACCTGAGTCCCCATACCCTGGGCTAGTCATATACATAAGCAAAAAAAAGCAAAGCCAGATGATGTAGTAAATACAATAGGTGACACAAAGCATAGTCAGTCCAGGGAGGGGGAAGGAGCTAGGAAGGTAAGGTTAAGTCAAGATTCCAAGATAAGAGGAACCGATTGTATTATTGTTTTATGATTAGTGGCCTGTGGAGACCTGAAGATTCCCCAGCGAGAGCAGAAAATCATAAATCGGTGCAAGGCAGTTCACAAAGAAAGTGTCAAAAGTTCATTGTCCTCTAAATAGAGTCTGTTCGAAGATGTGATATCCCCAAATGCCTTTTCATTTTATATAAAGACGCATGAATGTGTGATATCCCCAAATGCCCTTTCATTTTATGTAAAAACGCATGAAACCATGTGAGACATTTAATCCTGCGTCAAAGGTCGTTATCAATTTAAATTCCCAAATTCTTCTCTTTTTCTGAGATTTGAAGTTGCTTTTTAAAATGAGCAGCCTCATATCGGTTTGACTGTGGTCAGGGCTGGAAAAATGCTTTGATACAGGTAGATCCATACGCTTTTCTTTTATTGAATGGCGATGAGAATTCATTCTTGTTCTGAATTTTTGTCTGGTCTCCTCTACGTACATGCCACCTCTGAATTACAAATCCACTTCTGCAAACCTATGATACTCATTAAGCACGAAACCTTTGCCCCAGGACCTCTGAGAGGCTAAGGAACCACCTTTTGCGTGTCTACTCAGCATCAAAAGTAACATCCAGGGGGAATTGGAAACATGAACACACACAAGCCATGGAACAGAAATTAAAACAATATTACCATAAATTACAAACTCATCTGATTCATAACAAGGAAAATAAATTAAATAGATTGTGCATCAATTCAGGACTCAATACAAGCAAAACAAAGACAAATCCTGACGATCTAATTGTGTCATCAACCTTTAGGATTACAAACCCAACTAAGTGGAACTTGCTGTGCTTTCTAGGGGTCTCTTATTTTGTCCTACTAAAGCTCTGAATAAAATTGAACTGTGCAGTGACATGCAGGATTATTTCAGGAGACTACACCTAAGGGAATTTGCAGCGACAAAGGGGACTCCGAACCCAAGTGGGCCGAAGGAAAAGGGATCCTGACAACCAAGAAAAGGTCAGACTGGACACCTGAATCTGATCGCAACTCCCATTTGGAAAAATATATAGACACTTTCAGACATTTGGTAAAATCCACTATTTTAGGTACACACAAGAGTCAACCATCCAACGTCAATTCCCAGGAGAGAAGAGCCATACAGTCTTTGAAAACCAACAAAGAAATCATCATTAAACCTGCAGACAAGGGTGGTGCAATAGTCATGATGAACAAATCTGACTACCTGAAGGAAGCAAACAGAGTACTGAAATACACACGCTACTACAAGAAATTGGAGTCTGACCCCACACAGGACTATCACAAGAAATTAAACAGGCTGGTTTCTGAAGGGAGGGAGACATGGAAGCAGTTGGGGATACATAAGGAGGCTGGGAGTTTCAACTTGTAGGACACCTCATTGATCTTATGGAGCACTTCAAAGAGACTGATAAAGCGAGGACCCAATTTATAGGATGGCATCTTGAGATGGATATATCAGGGAGAGAGCCATAGCTTGTCTCCAGGCTGCAATAAAGGAGGGTCCAGGCATCTCTTATCTGCATGCCTTTTCATCCGCATAGAGAATTGCTTCAGAGAAGTTTCAGCCTACGCCTATATTTTAGAGAAGCCCTTGATGGTCGCCTTGGCTACAGGATTGAAGAAAGCCAAAGGTGACAGAACTTTTGGCTGCTGTCTGTAGACAATGAAGAAGGGAGAGTTAGCAGAGGACTTGCCAGCATGATTGTTGTAGGAAAACTGCGGTTCAGCAGTTTGAATAATCACTGTGGTGTCCAGTGACAAAATGCCACAAGATGTTCATCAGGATCCGATTGACCAGCTCCACCTGGTCACTGGACTGCGGATGATAGGCAGAATGAAGACCAAGAAGACATCCAGCAACTTACAAGTGTAGTGCCAGGACCAGGATGTGAACTAGACCCCTCTATACGACACAACATTGAACGGCAGTCCATGCAGACAAAATATTCCACCAGCTTGGGTGCAGATGGAAGACGAGATAATGGGATGAAGTTGGCCATTTGGAGAACCTGTCCACTACTACCCAGATGACAGCATAGCCCGAGGACAATGACAGATCCATTCAGATCCAATGAAATCCATTCCAATGTGTTGTCATGGAGTGGACAGGACAGGTAGTGGCAATAGTTGCCCAGCAGGGAGTTTCTTAGGAGTCTTATTGCGGACTAACGATGTGCAGGCCAAGTCAAGGTCCACCGCATACTTGTGCAAAGTTTCCCACCAGTTATGAAGCAAAATGAGCGGAGTTGTCTTCTTATGACCAACATGACCAGCTAGCTTAGAGGCATGGTCCCACTGCAATACTCACTTCCTGTCATCTTGAGCCACAGATGTCTTACCCAGTGGCACTCGAGAAACCAAGAGCATCATGACGGGCTCTATGATGTGCTGGTATTCGTTCTCATGGTCGAATGACTGAAAGGATCTGGAGAGAGCATCAGCCTGAATGTTTTTCTCGCCCTAACGGAAGTGCAAGACTAATGGGGCAAAGAGCAGCAACTATCAGGCCTGGCGAGGACTCTATGCACACTGTAAATAGGCTAAATTCTTATGGTCGGTATACATGATGACAGAATGCACAGCGCCCTACAGCAGATATCGCCACCCCTCCAGTGCCATATTGATCGTCAATAATTCTTGGTTGCCAATCAAATAGTTGTGTTCACATGATGAGAAGACCTTAAAAATGAAGCTGCAAGCCACCTTTCGGCTGTTTGGAGACTTCTGAGTGAGGACCACACCAGCCCCAGAGGAGGAGACATCCACATCTAAGAAAAACTGCTTATTAATCTCATGCCTATGCAGCGCTGGAGCTGAAGAGAAGGCTTGCTTGAGGGCGATGAAGGTAGTTTACACTGCTGAAGTCCCTGAATTGGGGTTCAAACCCTTACGGGTTAGGACTGAGAAGTGAAAGACCTGGGAAGAGAAGTGCGGAATGAATTGGCGGTAATAGTTGGCCAATCTCAGGAACCACTGAATAGCTTTTACTACATCAGGATGAGACCACTTTAGCACAGTCGACATCTTATCCGGATCCATCTCTAGGCCAGTGATGGAGATTATGTAGCCAAAGAAAGGAAGAGAGGTTCATTCAAAGAGGCATTTCTCATACTTAGCATAGATGTGATTCTCCCTTAGCCTATGAAGGATCAGAAGGACATTTCTCCTGTATTTGGGCAGGTCGGGAGAGAATACCAGGATGTCGTCCGAGTATACGACGACACAGGAGTAAAGTAGATCATGGAAGATGTTGTTGACGAATTCATGAAAGACTGCCGAAGCATTGCTTAGGCTGAATGTCATTACCCAGTACTTGTAGTGGCGGGAACAGGTGCTAATGTGGGACCCCAGAGTCTAGGTTTCCACAATGGCATCACCTCCCCCAGGTGGACCATGCCATGCCTGAAAGCAAGGGAAGTGTCTCCACACCAAGTGAACCACCACACACAACACCTTCCCAACTCCGGACCAGAAGGGGGAGCTCTGAAACTCGAGTCCAAGGGGAGGTTCCCTCCTATAAATTCTGATCTGGGGGCAGGGTTAGGCAGTTCAGTTCCTAGGAGGACTGTGAAGAGATCCCGTGGACTGGAGCAGCGTAAGACTCATCCCGGGACAGAAACTAGCCAGCGTGAGGGACCTGTAGGAGAGGGTTTGAGGAAATGGAGAAGTAGACCTGGGGAGTGAAGCTATTAGCCAGGCTTGCCCCAGTGCAGAGCGCCAGGAGCGGACACCGGAGTCCAGGGTTGTGAGGGAGACCAGACCCAACAGTCAACACCGGAGGGCAGAAAATTCCAAGTTTCTCGTCCACCATGAAGCCTTGGAGGCACAGCAGAATTAGAGAGCTCAGGGAGAGCGGCCAGAGGTGCGTAACCCAGAGAGGGCTAAAGCTGCCTGCCATACGGGAAGAGACTGAACACATGAGAAGAAGGTCGCAGTTTAGCTACAGGCAGCCAGGACCCGCCAAGAGTAGCGCATCAAGGAGGCCTCAGAACTGAGGAGAACCCCAACTTGCTTCCGCCAGGACTTCCAACACCTCTTGTCGACGGTACCCTGGACGAAAGTGCTACTTCTGCCAGTAAAGGTAATGGAGACCTCAACCCTTGTGTCTGTCGATCATTCCATGCACTCTGCCCTGCACACTCTTTGGTCTACCACTGCCTTAGACTATACCGATTGCCCTAGGGACCCTCTCATCCCGTGGGGAGCGAAACCATCACAGCTGCCATCCCATCATCTCCAGAGGACCCGCACAGCAACCACGGCGACCAATAGCTGGGAACCACGGGTGGCGTCACAACACTCTCCCCAAGCCAAAAACCTTTGAACTTTGTTAGCCGACCCCAGGGCCATGGAGCCGAGTTTTGACCCCCGTGACTTCACGGCAGTAACCCAACGGCTCGGCCCTGAGTAGCCCCACGGCCCCGGGGCGCATCACTAAAGGTGATCTTTCATTCGTCTCCAGAGCGAATCCGGACCATATTGTAGGCACGACGGAGATCAAACTTGGTGAAGATTCTGGAACTTTGGAGACAGTCAAACAGCTCTACTTGTTCTTTACTGTGATTTAGTTCAGACCCGTGTAGTTAATGCATGGCCGCAATGAACCATCCTTTTCTTGACAAAAAAGAACCAGGCTCCAACTGGAGAGGAGGTTTTCTGAATAAATCCACTAGCCAGAATCTCCTTAATGTATTTGGACATGACTTGGGTTTCCACCTGGAACAGAGGGTTGATATGACACGCCCTCACCCTAGTCCTGTGACCCTGGCAGTGTCATTTTAATAAATGGGGGAAGATGACAGGGATGACTAGGGAAAGGGGTATTTGTGACGCCACCTGCGGTATGCGGTCAGGGTGGCTGCCGCTGCTTCAGAACCTCTGGGGACGGTGACTAGCAGCTTGGATGGTTCCGCTTCCCGCAGGTGGAGCGCAGTCTCCAGGGCAGCAGGATGGAGGAGTAAACTACTATTTACACTGACTTTCTAGGTCTTACTTTAGGGGTAGGGGCCGCTTGTCGGCAAACCGTCCTACCCACTCGAAAATTCAGCCGGCTCTTCGTACGGGGTTCGAGGCTGCAGGATCTTGTATACCCGCAACGCGTACCAGCATCGCCATCCCATGCACTGGGTGTAGCCAACCTCCTCTCCGCGGGGGAGGTCCCGACTGGGGTGTCCCTTCGGGAGACATGACTCGAAGTCCCTTCTGCTGACGAACACCTTTTTCTCCAAGCTGTACTCCTTGATGAACCTCCAGCCGTCTCGAAGGTGTAAGTCCACAAATACTCCACGGCGCCGCTCCGCCGGGTTAGGCACCAAAGTCTTTCTCACGTATGTCTTTTCCTCCAGGTTAGCCTCCTTTTGCTGCTGCCAGCAGTCTCGGTGCTGTCGTCGCTCTTCCTCCTCAGTGGCCTGTCTTTGCGCCCAGTAGTCACCATCGACCCTGCTCTCCGCCTGGGCCGTAATCGGACACCCCTCGGTCAGACTTTCGTAGAATGCTCAATGCACCCTTCCGCTCTCGGCCTCTGGGATCTCCGCTGAGCTCTCACTACTCTCCTGCTCAGCGGCTGCACCCTCTGGCTCTGGGTCTGGTTCAAGCAGGTTCGGTGTGGCAGCCGGTGGCTCCTTTGCTGGTTCTTGTGTTACTGACTCTGGTTTGGTGGTTCTTCCACTGGTGCTGCTTCTGGTAGTTCTGTATTTGCTGTGCCGCTCTTGGTAGCTGGGCCCGCTTCCAGGCGTTAACGACCCACAGCTGCACTCTGTTCAGCAATTGGCTCAGTTCTTTCATAGCCTCCTTAAAGTCGTCTGACCCGGTAATGTATACCCAGTCTATAGCCTCCCAAGTTGCATTGGGAGCTTTCTCGCCTTCTTGTCCGCCAGCCAAAATGTCCGAACCGCTGCTCGCCATGATGCATTTTCGCTCCTCGCACCACGTGACTCTCTCTCATTCTGGTTCTGGACCTCACCCTTCTGGCTGTTTCTCACTCCTCAAGGTGGGGTCAGCAACACTCGATAGCAGACCCCATTCGCTTTTCTTTAGTACTCGGGATGGGCCAGCTATTTTGTGCCTTTTCTAAGGTCCTTTCCACGACGAGGGCCTAGACACGCCCCCAGTGGCGCTTGTTCTTTTCTCACTGCCATTTTTGCGAGCTAGTTCTTACACAGTCTTTTTACAGTTCTTTAAGGTGCATGAGACCCGGTGTCTCTGGGCCGCTCGCATCCTATTCGTGATGCCAGGTTGACACGGCCACTCCAGGGCCGGGGGTACTTGGGATCAGGGCAGCAGTTGTTCTTCACTTCTCGGTTCTTTTCACAGGAACAGACAGGGACCGAGACCTAGTCCCATGACCCTGGCAGTGTTATTCTAATAAACGGGGGAAGATGACATGGATGACTAGGGAAAGGGGTATTCGTGAAGCCACCTGCGGTATGCGGCCAGGGCGGCCGCCGCTCCTTCAGAACCTCTGGGGACAGTGACCGGCAGCTTGAATGGTTCCGTTCCCTGCAGGTGGAGCATGGTCCCCAGGGCAGCAGGAGGAAGGAGTAATTTCATACCTTGGCAGGTGTTCATTGGGTCGTCAGCACCCCGGTGTCTCATGTGGCCTCTGCGGCCAGTGGTCGCTACTAAAGAAAGTCTCACACACCACAGCTGAAGTTCTTTTACTTTTACTCAGTGGTTTCAGCTCAGCTGCCAGGTACGTCCCTTGCCAACCTCTGGTTCAGCGTTGTCTCCAGAACCAGGTTAGTGCAGTCAAGCCTCGGTTGGTGTCCCTTCCTCTCTCTCTCTAGGTGTTACTGTCTCTGGTAGTCCCCTGGCGCTACAAGCTCATCTCGCTGCTTCTCACATAACATCTCCACAGCACAGAGCTCAGGTACCGACAGCCACAAGTGCTTATTTGTACCCCCTCCTGGGTCACTGTTCTCTAGTTCAGCCGCCTTCTCCAAGTTGTGTCGGGTGTTTGGCCACAGCTCCCGTTAGCTTGGGGCGCCAGTTCAATGGTTTGGGCATGAAGCATCCATGCCCTGTTCAGGGCCAGGTCCTCCCTTTTGTCGTCCACCAGCCCCTCTGTTTCGCCAGATATCAGCGTACGGGGATCTACGTCTCGTTCCATACCCAAAGGGCTCCCTTCTTCCGCCACACCTGTTGGTCTTTTCCTCCCGGGGAGAGCGTGGTCGTGCTCTAGCCCGCAGGAGTCGGCACCACACTGCCTCTGCACTCCTGACTTCCACTCAACTTCTTTTTCGATGGTGTCTCCTCTCCTAACTCCTGTTTTACGCCTACACATCACTTTTTAACTCTACGCTTTCCTTCCTGACTATGCTTGGGTCCTCCCTTTGGGTCCACCCACCGTCTCGGGGTCCTAAGTGTTGTGTGTGTGAAGCTCAACTGCACCATCCCAGTACCTGGAGACCTCTAATGGAGGAGTGCAGTACCTCTGGTGGCAGCCTACCCGGTGGGGCGCCACAGGTACGACCGCGGGGAGGAAAGGCCCCTGGGAGGAAATTAATAGGGCAATCATACAGCCTATGTGGTGACAAAGTCTCAACCTCCTTGTCATGCAATCAGCTGCTGGACCGGTCTGTGCTGAGCAGGGAGATCGGCGCCCTTCACACAGCCTCGCTGGTTCTACTTACCCTCGTGCCATGCCTTCTGATGTTCGCCCTGCCTGTGGTTTCATGCGGCCGTCTGCTTCTATCTCATCCAGGAACTTGCATCCTAAGACAGTGTGATTAATAGCGCTATATAAATGAATAAATATTATTATTATTACATCCCGGTCACATGACTGTGAAGTCACCATAGGTCCTTAAACAATCTTAATCTCGGAATACAAACGCTGCGGTCTCTAAGAGTGGGGACCCTGAGAAATTGTGCAGTTTTATTCCTCATAACACCGGCCCTGACTGTAACTAGTGTTTATTATTGGAGTAGGTCTAAGGGTATGTGCACACTGGTCGGTTTAGTGCAGGTTTAGCAGCGGAAACCGCCGGTCGGTTTCCATGAGTTTTATGTAAATTTATGTTAATCCAAAAGCGGCTTTTGGGTTAACATTAAAACCTATGGAAACCGACGCCCGCTGTGCACACATCGGCGGTTTACACATGCTCATCTGTTGCTAAACTGCTGGGTTCCCAGCGGGTTAGCAACGAATGTGCATGTTCTATAAACCGGCCGGTTATGCAGCGGCTGCAAGCAGAATCATGTGCTGCTTCCAGCCGCTGCATAACCACCGCCGCTAACCCGCTGTGCACCCACCCGTCACCCGCCGCACATACCCGCCAGGATGCCGGTGGACGGCTCCAGAGCTTCCTGGCGGGTCCGCCCAGCCGCCGCCGACACAAACCCGCCCACCAGTGTGCACATACCCTTATATTTCAAGTATACAAAAAAATCTTGTGTAAATAAGCCCTTAAAGTGTGAATTCGGGAGCACTGCTCACTTTTGATTTATTACAGTCCTACATGATTCTGCAGAAATACCGCACCCTTGGATCATTGTATTATTTTTATGAGTTGTACTTATTAAAGAAAGTGCTTGTTACAGAATGTACAAATTGTAACACCTGTCAAGTGTGAAGTTACACATTTTTTTCTCAGATTTCTGCCCTCAGGACTGTGAATACATTTCCTTCACACCCGCATTGGTTCACCTGGCAATAAAACGAATCTCAGAACTTTCTTGAGTGAGGGTAGGAAAATAGCAAAACCCATGACGAGTCCATATTATTAAATCAAATGATATGTGATCAAATATATCTATATGCTATAGATGCCAAAATCTGAGACCATGTGTTGAGCCCAGGTTCTGGGGTACTCGGGTACCAGGCGGTAAGGGTTAACGCTCCTGTTGTCACGGGGAGTGACGGCCGCGCCTGACCCCGTGTCCTGGGCCTATCTTTCAAAGAAGGGGTGATATTTACAGGGGATTATGTGCAAAGTTTGTCGTGACACCACCTGTAGTATCTGGTGAGATGCCACCAGCGCCGCCACAGTCCGCCGGAGGTAGATGGTACTACGGCAAGATGATGAAGTCCCCCACAGGTAGGATTGTACCTCTGGGGCAGCGTTCCTGTAAGGAAGCAAGTTCATGCAAAGAAAGCGAGCTGAGTCCAAAGTCACTGTTCCTCCGGGTACTTTACTGGCATTTGTATTACTTGCGTACAAAGTTACAGTGTAGCACTCCTGATGGTGTGAGGACAGGTAGCTGAATGGGTGGCTGCAGGCAGATCTTAGGTGGCATGGTAGACCCTTGGTGTGTGCTCTACCCTCGGATATTACTCTCCTGCTTCCCAGTGGTGGTGTAAAGTGTAATGAAGTGGGTAGCCCTGACTGTGTTGTTATTCAAATGGACACTGCAGTGAACATTACACAGTCTGATCCCCTCCCCCAACAGCCTTGTGCTGAGGAAGAAAAAGGGCGGGAGATGATGATTAGAGATCCAGAGCTCTGTCAGGACAGACTGTGTGGTGTCTCCCGACATAGGGCTCTTTTGCAGCCGGATTCTTGGGAAGAAATACCCCGTGAGGATCGCTGTTGCAACCCCCGGTCTGCAGGACCTTGTCTTACCGAGGGTCCCACTCAAATTCAGGACATTGCCTCCGGAATTCAGGACATTGCCACTGGATTACATGTGCAGGGGCTGTGACTGACATAAGGGAGCCATCTGTGCTACTGTGATCTCCCTTCTGCTCATCGGTTTGCCCCGAGACTGAGAGAGACTTCTGTGCTGCTGTGGGCTCCCTTCTGCTCCTCTGTGTGCCCTGAGACTGGGAGAGACTAACAAAGAAAGATTCTGTTACCTGCGGACGGAGACCACAGAAGAAGACTGAGGAGTTTCCACCTTCAGCGCTGCATCGGGACCCGTCATCGTGAGACCCCAGGCCTGCTACGTGGGAGCGACATCTTCTTCTGTGATAGACTGGTACGTGATTTTAGGGAAAGTTAGGGAAAGATATCTCCATTGTTGTGTTTTTTTCTTTGCTTGCTGCGTACCCGGAAGAAGTGAAGATCCAGAGACTCTAATATATACATGTGTGCAGCTAGATCAGTTGACTGTGTTATAGACATGTTTTACAGTAAAGAAATGTTACTACCGGTTAAATCTGAGTATGGGGATTCTGTTGAGAAAGATCATACACACACACCCGCGGCCTTACCACCGGTCGCTACATCTGGCGTAGTCGGCAGGATGTGTGATCAACAGAATCTCCTCCCGGTAGTAACTTATAACCGGACAGCTCCCCCGGCATCTATTGTCAATCAGGTGAGGAAGTTTAACGGACGGAACTATCCTGTAACTGAATGGACCGAACAACTTAAGATAGTGGGGGAGATGTATAACATTGATCCTAAGACCTTAGCAGAAATGGCCATGCTAACATTAGAGGGGGAGGCGTGGACGACAGTCAGGCTGGAGACGGTTAGGGGCCAGCGTACGTTGGATGACTTGGTGCGGGTGCTGGAGAACACTTATGGGCCGACCACATATGCGGGAACATTACGGTATATGTTCTTCCGGCGTACTCAACTCGAATCGGAGGACATCCCTCAATATGCCAACGCCCTCCAAGTACTGCTTGAACAAGCCTGCAGGAAAAAAGAACAGATAGCTAGTACGGGCGCCCGTGACCTGGTGTTGAGAGATCAATTTGTGACTGGATTAAGAGACCCGTACCTTAACCGCTCACTGCAAGATCTACTCCGGATAAATCCGGCCCTTACGTTCGCTGAGGTTAAGCAAGAAGCGATAGAACGTTCGAGAGGACCTGTCATGGAGGCCCAGACTTATACCGCGGCTTGCAGGTCCATAACTGGTATCAGAACCCCGAACAGTGACACGGAAGAACTGAAGCAGATGGTGGCAGAGTTGCAGAAACAGGTGTTGCAGCTCACCCTGGACCAACAGGCGGACAGGCAAGCGAGACAACAACCCAGCCGGCCGATGGGAAGATGCTGGACATGCGGTGATCCCCGCCATAGAGCGAACCGTTGCCCCCAGAACGTTCAAGTTCATCCACGGGCCGATATACCGGAACCAGCAAGTCATGCCCCACAACAGCGGCCACCTTTAAACTAGACGCCCCTGCCAAAGAGGCTCACTCGGCAGGGGAGGCCAAGGAGAGGAGTGTAGGAAAACAGAGCCAGCCACGGAACAAACTTGCATCAAACAGCCCTACCCTGGAAGTATTATTGGAAGGGACCGCCGTGCAAGGATTAATGGATACTGGGTCTCAGGTATCCACCATCTCCGAGCAGTTTTACGAAGAGTATCTGAAGCCGCGGGTTGCCTGTGACCCTGATACTACTATCAAGATCAAAGCAGCCAATAATTTACCCATTCCGGTGACGGGAGTTGCCTGGATGAACACTGAAGTCTGTGGGCAAGATCTCGGGAAGAGAGGGATAATCGTGGTCAGGGAAGGCTGTGGATCAGAAACGCCCATGATTATTGGGATGAACATCTTGAAAGACCTGAATCTGGTGTTGCTTACCAAGAGGGGGCCCAAGTACTGGCAAGAAGTGACCACACATACGGCCACCCGCCGAGCCTTCCAACAAGTGGTCCGGACCTGCAATCTCCAGCGAATGACCGAAGACCAACTGCCGCTGGCCACGATCACCGTACCCCGCCATACTAGGATAACTTTACCTGCTGAGAAGGAGACCGTTATCTCGCTACCCCTTAGCACCACAAGACAGCTCGAAGGCGTGGAGGTGCTGATTGAGCCGCGCACCCCGAAGGAAGGGAAGCTGAACCCCCTAGTTGCTCGAACGCTAGCTGTTGTGAGAAAGGGGAGGATTCCTGTCAGGCTGGGTAACACGGCTAACGTGAGCGTTGACCTAGAGGCTGGGACACAACTCGCCCAAGTTTACGCCCTAACCGAAGAGGTGAACCCTATGAACCCCCTCCAGTTTGCACCGTCCACAGAGGGAGATTGGACAGTGACGGTCTCTGCCATGGCCGCTGTCGCGGATGACATCAACGCGGGGCGAGAACTACGAGAAAAGTGCCAGTTGGACATATCCCAATACTCCAACGAAGAAGTGTCCCAGGTGGAAGAGTTACTTCAAGAGCACCAGGCGTCCTTTGCCCGGCATGACACCGACTTTGGATGCACCCCCAGTATCAAGCACGAAATCCCCACAGGTGATACCGCTCCTATCCGTGAAAGGTACCGCCAAATACCTCCCCAACAATACCAAGAAGTGAAAAATCTCCTGAATTCCATGTTACACGCTGGAGTGGTACGAGAAAGCCAGAGCCCCTGGGCTGCACCAGTGGTGATAGTCAAAAAGAAAGACGGGTCCCTGAGGTTCTGCGTGGACTACCGCCGTTTGAATGCTTGCACCATCCGGGACTCATACCCTTTACCAAGGATCGAAGAATCCCTGACAGCCCTAAAGAAAGCTAAATATTTTTCGTCATTGGACCTGGCCAGCGGCTATTGGCAGGTACCTATGCACGAGAAAGATAGAGAAAAGACTGCTTTCATCCTACCCATGGGCCTGTACGAGTTCGACCGGATGCCCTTTGGCCTGAACAACGCGCCGGGGACCTTCTAGCGACTGATGGAGCGCTGCCTGGGGGACTTCAACTTCGACTTCACCCTCATTTACCTGGACGACATCGTAGTCTATTCGGCCACATTTGAAGAACACCTGCAACAGCTGGGCCGTGTGTTTCGTAGGTTGAGAGAACATGGCCTGAAGTTGAAACCCAGCAAGTGCCGTCTTCTGCAGCCCGAGATCAATTACCTGGGTCACCGGATCTCGGCCGAAGGTGTACAGCCGTCTTCGGAGAAAATAGCCGCCGTGCGGGACTGGCCACAGCCTACGAACGTCAGAGAGGTCCGGGCCTTCCTGGGGTTGGCCGGTTACTACCGCCGGTTCGTGAGAAACTTCGCCCGGCTTGCTGCACCCTTGCACGAATTGCTTCGAGGGACCACCAACGGCCCCAGAGGACGACCCATCAGCTGGGGACCCAGCCAGGAAGAATCCTTCCAAGCCCTAAAGGGTGCCTTGACTTCACCCCCCGTCCTGGCATATGCAGACTACAATCTCCCTTTCCAACTACATACCGATGCCAGCCTACAAGGTCTAGGGGCAGTACTTTCACAAGTACAAGAAGGCAAGGAACGTGTCATAGCCTATGCCAGTCGATCCCTACACGAGGGCGAGAAGAACCCCACCAATTATAGCTCGTTCCGGCTGGAGCTGTTGGCCCTAACGTGGGCTATGGCGGAGAAATTTGCAGGATACCTCACAGGGGCGGAAGTACTGGTCCTGACCGATAACAACCCGTTGGCCCACTTACAAAATGCGAAGCTCGGAGTCATGGAACAGCGTTGGATGGCTCGACTCTCGAAGTTCAACTTCAAGATCAAATACAGGGCTGGGGCTGAGAATCAAAATGCGGACAGCCTGTCTAGAGTGTCATACCCCTTACTTACCAGAGACCGGGATGAAGAACTAGAAGGAGACGAGACGCCCGACTTTGCAAGGCTTGCCCAACAGATGATGGATTACTGCCAGTTCGTTGTGGGCGAAGTTGGAACTCCAGTGGGGGTTACACTGTGTCCCCAAGAGTTGTGCAGGCTCCAGGACCAGAACCCTGAATGGGCTCTACTCAAACAATGGGTGAAGCAAAGGCAGAAGCCCCCCCCTGACACGCGGGCACGACTGTCTACCGGGACCTTGACCTTGCTCAGCCAGTGGGATCGGCTAATTCTGAGAGAAGAGGTACTATATCGGAAGGTTCTCCTGTCCCACATGTTGGAGGAATGTACACAAGTCGTGGTGCCTGCCCAATTGGCTCGTAAGATGGTGGACGAAGCACACAAAAGGAACGGTCACTTTGGAATAGACAAGACCTTTCGGTGGATTCAACAGTCCATCTACTGTCCAGGGCTCCGCAAGCTGGTCGAAGACGTCTGCAGAACCTGTCGCACCTGTGAACTGCACAAGTCCACCGAACAGCGTGCACCTGTCCAGACGATTAAAACCTCCAGGCCTCTTGAGCTGTTGATGGTGGACTATCTGCTGATCGGGACGGCGAGCAGTGGCTATCAATACTGCCTAGTCATGGTGGACCACTTCACAAAATTCGCCGTCGTTGTTGCTACCAAGGACCAGACGGCCGAGTCGGCTGCACAGGCCATCTGTCGACAGTTCATCCACGTCTATGGGTGTCCGGAGAGGTTACACTCCGACCAGGGGGCTTGTTTCGAAGGCAGAGTCATCGAGGAGCTGCATCGGATGTATGGGATCCAGAAGTCGAGGACCACTCCTTACCATCCACAAGGGAACGGTGCATGTGAACGCTTTAACCGGACCCTACTTCAGCTGATCCGCACCTTGGCCGAAGATAAGAAAGATCGATGGCCCCAATTCCTTCCAGATCTAGTATGGGCCTACAACAACCAGGTCCACTCCGTGACTGGCTACACCCCTCACACTCTTCTCTTTGGCCGCCCCGGAAAAGGGGTCCATGACCTGAACCTATTCCGCCCAGAAGAAGATGTCTGCCATAACTACCCCTCCTGGCTAAATGCTCACCGCCAGAAGATGGAGACTGTACACCGGCTGGTGAGTCAACAAATCCGGGGCCAGATACATGCTGACCCACTCCCCGTGCAAGAGAAACCCTTAAAGTTGGGACAGCTAGTCTTGCTCCGTATTAAGAAGCCTCAAGGGAAACTTCGAGCCAAGTGGGAGACTGAAGTCTACCGGGTAATCGAACGCCCTTACCCCAATGGACATGTATACCGAGTGCGGGGTGAAGACAGCCACAGCACCCGCACTGTGCACCAAAATATGTTGCGCCCCTGCCGCTCCCGGCCTGACTCCCCTCCCACAGTAACCGGAGGGGGTGACGCTGCTGACATGACTGACGTCACGGACATTTCGCAACATAGAGATCACGTCGACTCTGAGACCGGTGACCCACCTACACAGACCAGTCCCTCTCCCGGAGTACTGACTGGAGTGGGGCGTAAAGACAGTGACGAGGAGGGGAACAACCGACCCTTGCGACGCACTGACCGCACCACTGCTGGGATCCCGCCCGGACGGTTCTACAGGGACCAGTATGTATGGCCCACTTCTCAACCGACCCCTGTGACAACTACAGTCATCACTGCCTTGGAGCCGGCGGTTGTTGACAGGGACTGCCAACCTTTAAGTGGGGGGGTATGTAATGAAGTGGGTAGCCCTGACTGTGTTGTTATTCAAATGGACACTGCAGTGAACATTACACAGTCTGATCCCCTCCCCCAACAGCCTTGTGCTGAGGAAGAAAAAGGGCGGGAGATGATGATTAGAGATCCAGAGCTCTGTCAGGACAGACTGTGTGGTGTCTCCCGACATAGGGCTCTTTTGCAGCCGGATTCTTGGGAAGAAATACCCCGTGAGGATCGCTGTTGCAACCCCCGGTCTGCAGGACCTTGTCTTACCGAGGGTCCCACTCAAATTCAGGACATTGCCTCCGGAATTCAGGACATTGCCACTGGATTACATGTGCAGGGGCTGTGACTGACATAAGGGAGCCATCTGTGCTACTGTGATCTCCCTTCTGCTCATCGGTTTGCCCCGAGACTGAGAGAGACTTCTGTGCTGCTGTGGGCTCCCTTCTGCTCCTCTGTGTGCCCTGAGACTGGGAGAGACTAACAAAGAAAGATTCTGTTACCTGCGGACGGAGACCACAGAAGAAGACTGAGGAGTTTCCACCTTCAGCGCTGCATCGGGACCCGTCATCGTGAGACCCCAGGCCTGCTACGTGGGAGCGACATCTTCTTCTGTGATAGACTGGTACGTGATTTTAGGGAAAGTTAGGGAAAGATATCTCCATTGTTGTGTTTTTTTCTTTGCTTGCTGCGTACCCGGAAGAAGTGAAGATCCAGAGACTCTAATATATACATGTGTGCAGCTAGATCAGTTGACTGTGTTATAGACATGTTTTACAGTAAAGAAATGTTACTACCGGTTAAATCTGAGTATGGGGATTCTGTTGAGAAAGATCATACACACACACCTGCGGCCTTACCACCGGTCGCTACATAAAGCCTGGTTCCTTTTTAGCCAACCTGACCTCCTTCTTTCTGTCTCCCTTGCTCCCGTCAGATAACCCTCTGCTGGCTGACCGCTCGTCTCTTCGGCGGTGCCTGATACCCCCTTTTGGTCGCTCAGGTGCCCAGGAGACGTGTAGACTCCACGGGTCTCCGGATTTTCTGTGGTCCTAAAGTATCCCACAGGTGCAGGCTCCGGTGCCCGGTAAGCTTTCAGGATTGAACCTCCTCAAGTTCTTTCCAACTCCCTTTCTGGCTGTCTGCTCCTGCGATCTTTTCTCAAGCCCTCTCCTCCTCTTCCATCTCTCTACTCCCTCCGAGGCAAAACCTAAACCTCCAAAAGTCCAAAGACCCTCTTGTTCCCCCAGAGGTGATTTTATTCCCTCCCGGGTAACCTCCCATTGTGTAATCTAGTGTGGGAGTGTTGGTTAATGGGTATCACCCACCATCCTATGATCCACCTGCAGCTGGAGTATCTGCACCTCTTTTACGGGTGCAGTACCCCTCTGTGACGCCTGCTTGGTGGGGCGCCACACTTGCAGTTCACATGATATGTAAGCAATATTTCCTGTATGTGTGCTAATAAGATACAGTAAAAAGATTTTTAATATATAAAGTGGATTTAATGTGAAATGGCCCCTGGAAACAATTTTTTAACAAATATTGTGGAATCAGATTCTGGAGAACAGTGGGAGAATTTCAATCCACAGCAGTTTTAAGTTACTTACCTCGATTTTACTTTTTTGTCACAGATGTCATTTTAACCCGATATACATGATAATACCTTGTCGCTAGTTATCTGGCTCACATGTAATGCATTACATAAGCTAAAATTCTCATTTTCAATGTACATTCCTAGCAGTTTCTGCATTTTCCGCACCCAAATTTGTATGAGCTTTATTCATTGTTTAGCCATTAAGCTATATCTAGCATACCTATATCTTGCAATGTATAGTGTGCAGCAGAAAATTCTTATAAAGCAATTTTTTTCATGCTTGCACCTCCACTGACAGGTGTGCCAGTCGATCTTATTGTTAATATTAGTACACAATGAATACCAGGTAATGACTTTTGGTCTAAGCCCACGATTTTTCAGGAATTCGGCAATTAAGTATTCTGTGACTTACTCTATGTTTGTGTGCTTGTGTACTTGGATGACATCCTTCTGTTTTCTCCCTACTTATCCACTCACAGGACGAATGTCCGTTTCGTCCTTTAAATGTTGACAGAGAATCATGCCAAATTTGAGAAGTGCCTGTTTGAGCAGAGATCTCTGCCCTTCCTTGGTTACATAATCTCTGATACAGGGTTAAATCCCTCCACTGCTCTGAGATCAAATCATGACCGCCCACTCATCCCCTATGATTAATGCGCTAGTGCGCATGCGCCGAAGCCGCGGTCATGTGACCATGATGCGGCCACGAATTGGCGGCTCCCTGAAACTGTGATGTCATTGGAGGTTTTCCTCTTCTGGGACGCCGCTTTGCGGTTGCGGTGTGGTTCAGCACTGACCCACGGAAGGAGACGTTCATGCACCATTATTAGCACAGACTGTAATGGGTAAGCCCATAAAATCCCCAGACCATCTCACACATGCACCACAGCCCCCTGAAGAAAGCAGGGAAACATGTGTTGGGGCTTCCCTAACACACTGTGCCTCCCTCACATATGGGTATGATGATTCATTGAATACTCTTTACATGTGACGCACCCAGGGTATGGGGTACTCGGTACCAGGGCTGGTACTTCGGGGACTGCTGTCGTGGTGGCTGGTGCCCTAGCCCGTAGCCCTGGGGAATTCTTTTAAAATATGGTGTTGTGGTAAAAAATAATAGAGAGTTCACGTGACTGTACCTGTGGTGTCTGGTGACTGCACCAGCGCTGCTGCGGGCCTCCGGGGATGATGGACAGACAGCTGGGTAGTAAAGCACCCCACAAGCGGAGCTAGGTCCCCGGGGTTGTGATGAGGTGACTGAGATGGAAGCAGGGAGTTGGCCTTGCTGCAGAGCAGCTGTGGCAGTCTCTGCAGGGGACAGGGTCAGGGGCTGATGAACTGACACACACACCGAAAGTTGTTTCTGTACCTTTACGGATGGAACTTGCAGGTATCGTCCAGGGTACTCTCCGGTGGTCGGGTAACACTTCTGGATCTCCAAAGTGAGTGGGTGTAAAGCCATCTTGTCTCTTTCCCTTTGGTGAAGCCCCTTGCCTGTATATAACTTGGCTTGGCCTCCTCTGTTCTGCTGTCACTGGTGTGTTGCTGTGGGAAACCTTTGTGTGGACTACCACTACATTGTTGGCCAAAAGTAGTGACACCCCTGCAATTCTGTCAGATAATACTCAGTTTCTTCCTGAAAATGATTGCAATCACAAATTCTTTGGTATTATTATCTTCATTTAATTTGTCTTCAATGAAAAAAACACAAAAAGAAGTGTCCTGAAGCCACACCACACTGGTTCCACACCAAACATAAAAAAGGAGGTGGACAAAAGTATTGGACCCAACAGGTGTTGGCAATAACTAAATCACACTTGCAGCCAGTTGACATGGATTAAAGTTGACTCAACCTCTGTCCTGTGTCCTTGTGTGTACCACATTGAGCATGGAGAAAAGAAAGAAGACCAAAGAACTGTCTGAGGACTTGAGAAACCAAATTGTGAGGAAGCATGAGCAATTTCAAGGCTACAAGTCCATCTCCAAAGACCTGAATGTTCCTATGTCTACCGTGCTCAGTGTCATCAAGAAGTTTAAAGGCCATGGTACTGTGGCTAATCTCCCTATATGTGGACGGAAAAGAAAAATTGACGAGAGATTTCAACGCAAGATTGTGTGCATGGTGGATAAAGAACCTCGACTAACATCCAAACAAGTTCAAGCTACCCTGCAGTCCGAGCGTACAACAGTGTCAACCCGTACTATCCGTCGGCGTCTGAATGAAAAGGGACTGTATGGTAGGATACCCAGGAAGACCCCACTTCTTACCCCGAGACATAAAAAAGCCAGGTTGGAGTTTGCCAAAACTTACCTGAGAAAGCCTAAAACGTTTTGGAAGAATGTTCTCTCTTTTTGGGCAAAGGCATCAACATAGAGTTTACAGGAGAAAAAAAAAGAGACATTCAAAGAAGAGAACACGGTCTCTACAGTCAAACATGGCAGAGGTTCCCTGATGTTTTGGGGTTGTTTTGCTGCCTCTGGGACTGCTTGACCGTGTGCATGGCATTATGAAGTCTGAAGACTACCAACACTTTTTGCAGCATAATGTAGGGCCCAGTGTGAGAAAGCTGGGTCTCCCTCAGAGGTCATGGGTCTTCCAGCAGGACAATGACCCAAAACACACTTCAAAAAGCACTAGAAAATGGTTTAAGAGAAAGCACTGGAGACTTCTAAGGTGGCCAGCAATGAGTCCAGACCTGAATCCCATAGAACACCTGTGGAGAGATCTAAAAATGGCAGTTTGGAGAAGGCACCCTTCAAATATCAGGGACCTGGAGCAGTTTGCCAAAGAAGAATGGTCTAAACTTTCAGCAGAGCATTGTAAGAAACTCATTGATGGTTACCGGAAGCGGTTGATTGCAGTTATTTTGGCTAAAGGTTGTGCAACCAAGTATTAGGCTGAGGGTGCCAATACTTTTGTCTGGCCCATTTTTGGAGTTTTGTGTGAAATCATCAATGTTTTGCTTTTTGCTTCATTCTCTTTTGTGTTTTTTTCATTGAAGACAAATTAAATGAAGATAATAAAACCAAAGAATTTGTGATTGCAATCATTTTCAGGAAGAAACTGAGTATTATCTGACAGAATTGCAGGGGTGTCAATACTTTTGGCCAACATTGTACAAGGTTACTAACTAGTATCTAGTCTCACTAGTTGTTATAGGTCCCTTAGAACCCTTTTGGGTAGACGGGGGTTGTAGTTATCTAAGGTCCAGTGTTAATCAGTAGAGGATATCTCCTCCTCCAGGCTGCCCGCACAATTTAATCAGAGAGAACGGAGTTATCTTATTATTTTTTGGAATTTATATAAAGCAGGTGTAAGTTTGGGTCTCATTCAAGCCATTTGGAGTGACTGTTTTTAGTCGATGAATCCAACGGCATTCTTTCTGTAGGATGAGTCTATTCCAGTCTCCTCTCCTGACTGATGGTTTAATTACCTTGATTGCCATAAAAGTGCATCCTTCCAAATTACCTCTAAGTTCTTAGTGTATGTGTCTAGAAATAGGGGTGTCTCTGCAGTTCATGACGTCCCCTACATGTTCACCTATTCTCCTCCTAAATTCACGTTTGGTCTTCCCAATGTATTCTATATCACAAGAGCATTTAAAACCATAGATCACGCCCCCGTAATCTTACAGTTCGCGAAATGTCGTAGTTTGTAAGACCTTCCCGTGTTTAGACTAGTGAATTCCTTCTCAGTGTTGATGTACTTGCATGTGACACATTTCCCACACCGGAAAGTACCTTTATCGCGATTTTCTAACCAGGTACTTTTTGTGGCTGGTGGTTCATATGTGCTGTGTATCAGTTGGCTCTGCAAGTTTTTCCCTCTGCGGTAGGCAATGTAAGGGTAAGGGGGAATCAGGTTCTGGAGTCCGGGATCTGCTCTTAAAATACGCCAATGCTTATTCATTATCTCCTTAACTTCCATGGCACGGATGTCATACTTGCCGATAATCATCATAATGTTGTTTTCTTGTTTCATCTCAGGTTTTAAAAGGTCTTCTCTGGGAGTTTTTTCTGCTGTTTTATACTCTTCACTCAGGATATGTTGTGGATATCCTCTGTTCAGAAATCTCGTTTGCAGTTCTTTCGCTTGTTTATAGAACTGTTGGGTATTGGAACAGTTTCTGCGAATGCGTAGATATTGGCCTTTAGGTATTCCTTTTCATGAACTTCCACTCGTTTTGGCTTAGGAGGCCCTCTTGAAATGCTTTGTCTAGCAGGATCTTTAGTTCTGCTAAAAACTCCTCTGTAGGATCCCGTCGTAACACGGCATAGGTGGTGTCATCTTCAAGTATATCAAAACACATCTTCGTATAGATCTTGTGGTCCATTATAACTAGGTTACCACCCTTGTCTGATGGTTTCAAGATAATCTCTTTGCGTCTTGCTAGGTTGTCCAAAGACTCTCTGCTCGACCGGTCCAAGTTAGGGTGGTAAACCTTATTGATGCCTTGTAATTTCTTTAAGTCTTCGCACACTAATTTGGTGAAGATGTCAATACTGCTGGTGTTTGTCGCAGGGGGTGTGCGGGTACTCTTTGGTCTCAAATCTGTGAATGGACTGTGAGGTAGCAACCGGGGAACCCGCTTGCAAAACGACAAGAACACGTGTTTATAAGGTTAACCAATGTCTACCCGTTTATTTTCACATTGTAATCACATAACCCGGGTAGCATGTTTGACACATATCACATTGATTAACAACACTTTACATAAATACACCATACATTTACATTTAACATCACATAACACTTATATTGCACATAACGTTTTATAGTAACCCGGGACCTGTAACCATCTCTGTCCCCATTGGAGCTCTACTAACAGCTCCCATGGTGGCTACGGCCTCCGGCCTACTTACACTATACATAAGTTACATTACGATGATGACCCTTCCGGGTTCATAACAGGGATTGGCAAACCCTAGTAACCCGGGGCTGCGGCCTCCGGCCTAACCACGCGTTACCCTGTACGGGAGCCCTTCTAACCCCTGCTTCTGACCTTCGCTACATACGCCTCAACGGGCCCTGTGGGTCCCAATGGCGGTACCTGCCGCCTGGCTTTAGTCACCCCAGCATGATGATATACATTCACCCGTAGTCAGGAATCCTGCCTGACCGGGACCTTACATACCGTATGTGATCCATCATTCCAGCGTCCATGGATCACACGCCTGCACACAGCCCACATCCATGGACTGTGGCCCCTCCATGGCCCATTACAGGGATTGGCAAACCATAGTACACGGGAACCTCATCCGATACCTACTAGGAGCCCTCTTACCCCTGTCTCTGGCACCACAGGCACACTCACCCCATTAGAGGTCGTGGTTGAGGGACGGGTACCCTCTGCATGCAGCAGGGCAAGCCTCCCTCTCGTCCCAAGGACGGAACGCCTCCAACATCATCCATACCAGCTGGGTCACTGTCTCTCCACATGATTATACATGGGTCTTACATAGGTCATCATCTCTCATTCAGGGCCATTACCTACGCCCTCATACACATAGTTAAACACATTGTTTCATCAGGTCCTTTAACTGAGCACTCTGACTCGGACCTAAAGGCGGTCTATGCCCACCTGGCATTAATCACACACACAGCTCCCTCCGTTACACGGGAACCGCTGTCTTACCGGGCACGGATCCGGGTCTCGCTACCTGTATAACGGGTCCACCAAGCGTCCCCCAAGGCTCCTTTCCCGGACGTGTAGGGAACCACGCCCGGACCAGTCTCCACTGGGTTCAGCCACGGCTTCCCCACCAGGTGCTCACGACCCCGGCCCTCAGCACCGGCATGGAGCTAGCATGCTCCCTTCACCATCTCAATCATGGCGGCATGTACTTGCATTCACCAGTCCCTCACACAGACTGGCTCTGCTCAGCTCTCAGGCTGGTCTCAGCTTCCAGGATCAATCTCCCAATCACTCAGGTGGCCGGCTCTTATCGTGCCAGCCACTCCCACATGGACACACCCCCTTAGCTGCTGTTAATCAGCCTTTCACACAGCTCAGGTTAACTCCCTGTGTTCCGGGTTGTCAGCACTCAGCCCTTACATTCCTTAAGGCTTCCTCAATCTCATCCCACTCTCACTGCCGCTCATCAGGCTCATGAAACCCTGTGTCTCAAAGTTGGCTCACACAGCATTATCGATCAAACCGGCCAGTGTGCACAGGATCATACCTCGATCCTGCATGTGACGCGCCCCGGCCATGAGGATCATGCCGGCGGTGCCTCACAGGACCTAAACCTCTTTCATTTGAGTTTGCTAGGGCTATCATGTCCTGAGCTAATGGTAAGTCTTATTCATCTATGCCAAGCTCAAGACATCTCTCTTTGTCATTTCTTTCAAAAAAACTACGCCATTTAAGTCTTCTTGAAAATAAATTGACATCCTTTACCCATTCAAATGCATCAAAGTTATTTGTTGGTACAAAGGATAAGCCTTGTTTCAAGAGTTCCATCTCAGACGTATCTAAGTGTATACAGTATACAGTGACTCGCGTATAAGCCGAGGGGGGGACTTTTCAGCCCAATTTTTGGGCTGAAAAACTCTGCTTATACGCGAGTATATACGGTAGGTGAATCTAATGGAAATGTAGAGTCTCTGTGGGAGGAGATAAGGGGAGGGGGAAAAAATAATAAATTACTGATAGGGGTTTGTTATAAGTCCCCAACAATAATGGAAGTGGAGAAGAATATCCTCATAAAGCAAATAGATGAAGCAGCGACTCAGGGAGAAGTCATTATTATGGGGGACTTCAACTACCCTGAAATACATTGGGGATCAGAAACCTGCAGTTCCAGCAAAGGTAATACGTTTTTGAAAACTATGAGAGACAATTACCTTTCACAACTGGTTCAGGACCCAACAAGAAGGGGGCACTGCTGGACCTAATATTAACCAACAGGCTGGACCGCATATCAAAAATACGGGTTGGAGGTCACTTGGGTAATAGTGATCATAACTTAATAAGCTTTCAAGTATCCTTTACTAAGAGGTGTAGTAGAGGGGCTAGAAGGACACTAAACTTCAGGAAGGCAAATTTCCAACGGTTGAGAGATGATCTTAGTGCAATAAACTGGTATGATGTCCTGAGACATAAAAGTACACAACACAAATGGGAGATGTTTATTAGCATCCTGAATAGGACCTGTGCACAATATATACCCTATGGGAATAAGCATGCTAGAAATAGGAGGAAACCACTATGGCTAAATAAAGCGGTAAGAGGTGCAATTTGTGACAAAAAGAAAGCATTTAGGGAATTAAAGCAAGTAGGTAGTGATGAGGCATTAAATAAATACAGAAAATTAAATAACATTTATAAAAAGCAAATCAAAGCAGCAAAGATTGAGACAGAGAGACTCATTGCCAGAGAAAGTAAAAATAATCCCAAAATATTTTTTAACTACATAAATAGTAAGAAACTAAAAAATGATGGTGTTGGCCCCTTTAAAAATAGTCTGGGTGAAATGGTGGATAAGGATGAGGAAAAAGGCAATATGCTAAATGACTTTTTTTCAACAGTATTTACACAAGAAAATCCCAAGACGGACAATATGATCAGTGATAACAAAAATTCTCAATTAAATGTCACCTGCTTAACCCAAGAGGAAGTGCGGCATCGTCTAAAAATCACTAAAATTGACAAATCCCCGGGCCCGGATGGGATACACCCCAGAGTGCTACAGGAATTAAGTACTGTCATAAATAGACCATTATTTTTAATATTTAAAGATTCCATAATAACAGGATCTGTACCACAGGACAGGCGTATAGCAAATGTGGTGCCAATATTCAAAAAGGGGACAAAAACTGAACTTGGAAATTATAGGCCAGTAAGCTTAACCTCTACTGTGGTTAAAATCCTCGAGGATTTTCTAAGAGATGCTCTACTGGAATATCTGAAGAAAAATAACCTCATGACCCATTATCAACATGGTTTTACGAGGGACCGTTCCTGTCAAACTAATCTGATAAGCTTCTATGAAGAAGTAAGTTCTGGACTGGACCAAAGAAATGCAGTGGATGTGGTGTATATGGACTTTTCAAAAGCTTTTGATACGGTGCCACACAAAAGGTTGATACATAAAATGAGGGCAATGGGGATAGGGGAAAATATGTGTAAGTGGGTTAAGAACTGGCTTAGTGATAGGAAACAAAGGGTGGTTATTAATGGAACACTCTCAGAATGGGTCACAGTTAACAGTGGGGTACCACAGGGGTCAGTGTTGGGCCCGCTTCTATTTAATATATTTATTAATGACCTTGTAGGGGGCATACAGAGTAGAATCTCAATATTTGCAGATGACACTAAACTCTGCAGGGTAATCAATACAGAGGAGGACAATTTTACATTACAGGAGGATTTATGTAAACTAGAAGCTTGGGCTGCTAAATGGCAAATGAGCTTTAAAGGGGATAAATGTAAAGTCATGCACTTGGGCAGAGGAAACAAAAGGTATAATTATGTGCTTAATTGTAAAACACTGGGCAAAACTGTCACTGAAAAAGACCTGGGTGTATGGGTAGATGACAAACTCACATTTAGTGGCCAGTGTCAGGCAGCTGCTGCAAAGGCAAATAAAATAATGGGATGCATTAAAAGAGGCATAGATGCTCATGAGGAGAACATAATTTTACCTCTATACTAGTCACTAGTGTGACCACACTTAGAATACTGTGAACAATTCTGGTCTCCGGTGTATAAGAAAGACATAGCTGAACTAGAGCGGGTCCAGAGAAGAGCGACAAAAGTCATTAGAGGACTAAGGGGTCTGCAATACCAAGACAGGTTATTAAACTTGGGGTGTTTTAGCTTGGAAAAACGAAGGCTTAGGGGTGATCTTATAATAATGTATAAATATATGAGGGGACAGTACAGAGACCTTTCTAATGATCTCTTTACTCTTAGGCCTGAGAATGGGACAAGGGGGCATCCTCTACGTCTGGAGGAAAGAAGGTTTAATCATAATCACAGACGCGGATTCTTTACTGTAAGAGCAGTGAGACTATGGAACTCTCTGCCACATGATGTTGTAATGAGTGACTCACTACTAACATTTAAGAAAGGCCTGGATGCCTTTCTTGAAAATTATAATATTACCAGTTATATATACTAGATTATTTGATAGGGTGTTGATCCAGGGAACTAGTCTGATTGCCATATCTGGAGTCAGGAAGGAATTTTTCCCCCCAATTTGGAGCTTAGTGTTGCCACATGGTTTTTTTTGCCTTCCTCCGGATCAACATGTTAGTCTATGGTTTGAACTACATGGACTTAAAGTCTTCCTTCAACCTTAAAAACTATGTTACTATGTTACTATGTTACTATAGATTGGTGAAAAATTAATCCTTGGAAAAAGTCTTATGTATTAAAAAGTGATCCGCTGCACACTAAACATAATATATGACATAATGACTAAAGGAATGTTTAACTAACATATAAGAAACTAATGCAAATTGTGAAGAGGAAAATTGACATTGCAGAAACTGCTTCAGGAAACAACATGAAAAATGAGAATCTTAGTTGATGCATTGGCCATTGCATGTAAGCCCGATATACATGAGAACACCTTGTCGCAGGTTATCTGGCTTACATGCAATGGCCAATGCATCAACAAAGATTTTCATTTTTCATGTTGTTTATGTCTGTGGTGGCGGTGATGATCGTCAGGTTGCAGAAATGAGGCAATAATTGGAGGACACAAAAGGGCGCAGTTTCTGTTACCTTTACTTGGTAGATGGTATTGCAGTCCGGGGCACTAGTTACAGGTGTTAGAAGGGATCTGGCCAGCCTGGAAGCATTCGGGGATCCACCTCACCAGGTGGGATTGGAGGTCTTCCTGCTGCGCTATCTCTTCAGGTCCCTGCGTCTTGTAGCTACGCTGTGGCCCTTCTCCTGTTTGATGATTCTAACCCATCAAGACAGCACGAACCTCTCTCTGGTGCCACCTTGCTGAAGGCTGCTCCAGGCTCTCGGTACGCTGCTGTGCCGCCGGGTGTTTGGTGCAGCCAGGAGACTTGCAGTCCCCTGCCCTCCAGATATGGCTGTCGGCGCATGCAGCAGCCGCACAGCCAAGGACTCTGGCGTCCTTTTCTTAGTTCTCTGCTTCGGGGTGAGCTCAGTCGCAGCTTACTCTTCCCTCTCCTCAGACTAACTAACTAACCACTCCTCCTGGCCAGAACCAGCTCCCCTGAAGTCGGGTTCTAGAGCTCCCCTTTTAGGCCTGGAGCCATGAAAAATGTTGCATGCTGGTGTTACCTAGTGTGGGGACCTCCTCCTCCTTCCAGGCATGGCATCACCCCTTGTAAGGGAGGCAATGCCACTGTGGCAAACGGACCACTGGGGTGCCACATTTTCATTAAAATATATTTATACCACATTTAAAACACAGAGACTGCTACAAGGCAAGAATACACTTTATAGTCTAAATATAATCAACTGTTCTAGTATAGTTCAAAGTCACTCTTATTACATACTGTTTACATAGGATACAATTATCCTTTCTAAGATACAAAAAGAGAAGCTATGCATGAAATTGTCATTAGACTTACATGTAGTGCACATAGTTGTTATGTTGTCTCCACTGCCCCAACGCACATTTCGTTATTTTCATCAGGGAATATGTGTTGGGGAGGAGGGGGCATGATTTTGTGGCACTATTCAGTCAATCATTATGTCTGATCAGGTGGTGTGTGATTCAAATTACATGTCTAGTGGAGGTGTTTAGATCACATGGAATGTAATGAGCAGGTGCTTCCTGCATTATGGTGGTGCATGTGACATTGAGGTCACCACTATGTAATTGCCCTTTTCGTCTGCAGTCTCTTCAAACTCAAGCGCACCCTCCATCATAGTGAAGGCGCATTCAAAGACAGTCCATTTTCTTACCAGAAGCCATGCGAAGACGACAAACGTGCATGCGCTCCAACAGGTCTTCCTGAATAAGTGTTTACCATGGTTGCCATAGTAGCATCAGATGCATATGCCGACAGAAATAAAAGGCCAGACAGAAAATATTGTGCATGGGAGATTATATTAGATGAGATTATGTGGCACCCCAGAGTGCAGATGCCACTATATCATTATCTCCCCCAGGGGGTAGTGTCATACCTGAGAGCAACAGAGGGACTTCACACCAGGCAAAACCCAAAGTACACAATACCTTTCTAGGGGAGACCTAAACCCGGGTTCAGGGTGAGCTCCCCTATAAGTTCTGGTCTGGGGCGGAGTTAGTCAGTTCAGTTCCTAGGAGGACTGAGGAAGACATCCTGTGGACAGGAGCAGTGCTAAGCTCGTCCCAGGAGAACCAGACTCAGCTTGAGTGAAAAACGTGAGTCTGTCTGTTAATGCGCACCCTCCATCCTGCACCCTACACCCTTTCAATATCCACTGCCCTGGGATTCCGCTTCACCTGTGGGGAGCCTCTCCATCCAAGCTGCCCGCCCATCATCCCCAGAGGCTCGGCAGCAGCAGTGGCTACCTCTAGCCACAAACCACAGGTGGCATTACAAATAACTCCCTTATAAATCAACCCTTTTTTCTACACAAGCCAAGAACTGCCTTTTACAAGTTAACCCAAGGTCACGGAAGCCGAGTCTCAACCCTAGTGACTCTCCAGAACTGCTTAACAACCCAGTTCCGAGTACCCTACGGCCCTGGGGTGCATCAATTGCAATACCGAGTATGTATAAATGCGCATGACTCTTCATGAAGATAACAAAAGGTGCATTGGGACAGCAGGGACAACAAATCTACTAAGAGCACCACACGTAAGTCTAAAGGTGCCGTTACACAGAGCGATTGCTGTGTCAACATTGCTGTGTGGTCGCTGGGGAGCTGTCAAATAGGCAGATCTCCCCAGGGAGCCACCTCCACATCACTGGTAACCATGATAAACAGCAGGTATCTAGGCAGCGAGCTTAGTTACCCGGTGTTTATCATGGTTACCAGCATCCTCCCGCTTAGCGCAGCCTGCAAGCGGGAGGACACTGGTAACGATGATAAATACCAGGTATCTAGCTCCCGCTTAGCGCTGGTAACCATGATAAACAGTGGGTATCTAGGCAGCGCGTGCTGCTTAGTTACCCGGTGTTTATCATGTTTACCAGCCTGTGTGGTCACTGATCGCTGGTCTCTTGCTGTGACACGCAGCGATGCGTGCTGACCAGCGGGAGACCAAGGGCCAAAAAATGATCTTGAAGGATGTGCAGCGATCAGCGACCTCACAGCAGGGGGCTGATCGCAGCTGCTTTTCACACACAGCGATATCGCTGGTGAGGTCGCTGATTTCAGTGATATCGCTAGCGATATCGCTGTGTGTGACGTACCCCTAATGACAATTTCATTTGTAGCTGCTCTTTTCTGTATCTTGGTAAGGACAATTGTATCCTATGTAAACAGTATGTAATAAGAGTGTGTTGGGCAGCGCTGGGAATTTGCAAGTCAGGAAAACGTTGAGCCCGGTTTTATTGTTGATAAACACAGCGATGGCACACGTTGCCGGAATCTGGGTCGCAGCCGGGTACACAGGATACAGTCCACACATAAAGTAACCCGGTTCCTTCAGGTTATGATCTTTCCGTTATAGGTCGCCCCGAGCTCCCAGCCCTCCTGGGCTAGACCGTGTTATTATAGCACACCCTGCAACTTGCCAGCCCGATGCTCCACCGTAAAATTGAAGTTTTGTAGGGACAGGAACCACCGGGTGACCCAAGCGTTCCGTTCCTGGGCGTTTCGCATCCAGACCAGGGGAGCGTGATCCATAACCAACCGGAACTGTCGCCCGAGCATATAATAGCGTAGGGACTCCAATGCCCATTTAACAGCCAAGCACTCCTTCTCCGCTATAATTCTTTTCCGCCGGGGACAATTTCCGGCTTAAGTAAGTGACCGTATGTTCTTCTCCGTCTACTTCTTGCGATAGCACAGCCCCCAGCGCCACCTCCGAGGCGTCTGTTTGCACAACGAAGATGTGTTTGAAGTTAGGACTGATGAGGATGGGCTGTCCGCAAAAGGCCAACTTGATGGACCGAAAGGCTGTCTCTGCTTGGGGATTCCAACGCACCAAAGCAGATTTCTTCCCTTTTAACAGGTCGGACAGGGCCTCCGTTTGCCCAGCAAAGTTGGGTATGAAGCGTCGATAGTACCCAACTATGCCGAGGAACGCCCTCACCTGTTTGGAAGACACCGGTCGGGGCCAATTTTGAATGGCCTCGATTTTGTTTATTTGGGGTTTGATAACCCCTCGCCCAATCACATACCCCAGGTACCTCCCGGATGGCGAACATTAAATAGGGCAGTAACATGTCCCAATCCTTTCCATCCTTGGCTACCACTTTTTTTAGCATGGACTTCAGGGTTTTGTTAAACCGCTTGACTAACCCATCGGTCTGGGGATGATACACCGAGGTGCGCAGCTGTTTTATGTTTAGCAGTTTACACAGTTCTCGGGTCACTTTGGACATAAAAGGAGTTCCCTGATCCATAAGGATCTCCTTAGGTAGTCCTAGGCGACAAAACATAGTAAACAGCTCCCGGGCAATCCGTTTTGCTGAGGTGTGGTTACTCCTCCTTCCCCATAAGGACCAAAACAATGGTAAGTCTCTTCCCAGCACAGTCCCGTAGGGTAGTAACTTTACCACTCCGACCACATGGGCCACCTCTCCACATGGAGTGGACAGAGTCACCTCCGTGGTCAGATACTCGCGTAGGTTCCCGTGTATACACCGGACCCTGATCAATCCCCCAGTGGGTTGCAACCCGGGGATTAAGGACGCATGAACCAACGTCACCAAACTGCCGGAGTCCAAGAGAGCTTCTGCTCTGTGTCCATTAATGAGCACTGGGCATAGATGTGTTTCCATTAGGGGAACCACCGCATCTGCAGTAAGCACGGGGCTAGCATACATCGAAACCTGGCGTGTGAACCCGCAGTCCATGGGTTCCATCGTTAGTGGGCAATAGGCAGCCACATGTCCCAGTTCTTTGCACCGCCAGCACCACGTAGCAGTGGCACTGCCGGTCTGGAAGCTCCTTCTAGGGGAGCCTGGTCTCCTGCCAGCCCCGTTCTGAGGTATCCTCTCAGCGGGTACGTGTTTAGGAGGGTCCCCCATGGATGGACGTACACCTTTACCCGGCTCCGGAGGCCGGCATAACTGCCGCCGCAGTGGGGCAGAGTCCCGTATGAACTCCTGGATGGCTGTATATCGCTCTATCAAGCTAACCACCTGGTTCAAGGTACCCGGGTCCCCTTGCCCCACCCAACGCTGTATCGCAACCGGCAGAGTCCGTACCAGCCGGTCGACCACCACCCTTTCCACCATCTGTCCCGGAGTCAAGCTCTCAGGCTGGAGCCACCGTTTTACCAACTGCAACAAGTCATACGCCTGGGAGCGAGCCGGCTTGGACTCCACATAGGACCAGGAAAACACCCATTGGGCTCGGACATAAGTATTGACCCCCAGTCTTGCAAGGATCTCACCTTTGAGTCTCCCGTAGTCCTGTGCATCCTCCCAACTGAGGTCTGTGTAGGCCTTCTGGGCGTCGCCCATAAGGAATGGCACCACCACTTCAGCCCACTGTGCGGCAGGGAGGCCTTCTCGCTCTGCGGTGCGCTCGTAGACTGTGAGGAAGGCTTCTACGTTGTCCACCGGACTCAGCTTCCTCAGTGCCGATCGGACCCGGTCCCGGGCCTGACCCGTTCCGGGAGAGGCGCTGCTGGCAGGTCTCGTAGGGCCATAACTTGTTGCAGTAGCAGTTCATTCATTTTCTGCTGTTGCTCCTGCTGTCGGAGCTACTGCTCCTCGTGTCGCTGTTGCTGCTCTTGTTGCCGCTGCTGGGTAAGTACCAGCTGCCTTAGGATTTCCTCCATACTAGCGGCAGGCCTGACCTGTAGCGTGGCCGGTTTTAGTACGGACATGTAGTTCGTGGTTCAGGCTGCCCGCATTCTCCACCATGTGTAGGGTAGCGCTGGGATTGCAAATCAGGAAAACGTTGAGCCCGGTAATAGTTCAAACAGTACCTGGTTTTATTGCTGATAAACACAGCGATGGCACAAGTTGCCGGAATCTGGGTCACAGCCGGGTACACAGGATACAGTCCACACATAAAGTAATCAAAAAGAGTCCGTTCACTGGGCACTGCTAAGTTAGGAGAAGTGCTTATTTTTTCATATGGGTATATGCGAGGTGGGGGATTGCTGGCCGCCTCTGGGTGCCTGCTATATATCACATCAATAATAGCATAAAAAGAAAAAAAGATAGCGGCACTCACCGGGTGTGTTTCAAAGGTGCTTTATTTGGGTACCCTCATTCCAGGGTCCCACTCAGGAGGGAGGGGGTGCAGAGACATTGAGGTCCGTGGAAGGGGTAGGAGCCCCGAAACGGAGATCCGTCATCTCTGCGTCCAGGAGGCCACAAAGGGAACTGCAGCCAGGCAGGTAGGACATGGTTGCACACCAACACCCTCACAGCCCACACAACCCACGTGTAGGAGAAGGTAACATCCAGCCCTGAGATTAGAACTCTATGAGATCGAGGGGTGGTGGATCAGAGGAGTGGGTTGGGCAAACATGTAGTCAGGTGACTGACAGTATATAGGAAGGGGGAGGAGTGAAGGAGTTCAGTAGGCTCAAGGTGCCGAGCTGTAAAGACCAAGAAGAGTAGGCCGATGTGAGCTGAGCTGTAAAGACAGAAAGACTGAAGTCACATGTTCTGTGAGTGCAAGGCTAGGAGCGCAGAATCCGTACTGAGCCAGTGCGAGCCAGAGGGGAGAGAAAGCCCGTCCGATGCTGATGCCACCAGGAGTGTGACAGAACAGAGAGGGATGGTGGAACCCGTGCCCTAGACAGCAGCTGAAGCCACTGACTGCAGGCAGAGAAGTCCCTCCTAGGATACTGAAAGGAACAGAGAGAAGGAGCCTGGTAGAACCTCGTGCTGGAGGACTACTGGAGGCTGGGCTGAAGTAGAGTGTCGGCTCTAGAGGGGACCGTAGTTCACCCGTTATCCCCAGATAACACGACGAGGGGTCTGAGTTCCAGATTGAGATCCCTACCCTTAAGGACAGGCAGCTCAGTGACGCACTTAGGACTCACAGGAGCCCGAGTCACCGCCATACTGTCCAGTGTCGCACAACACGGAGTAAAGAGAATGCAATAGCCCGGAAAGGACACTACAGAATGTGTGAGGGGTCACAGAGAGAGAGGCCTGGCTGCAGAGCAAAGGGAACCCGGAGAGGGAGAATGTGCCCGTGTACTGTAAATTGTAAGAACTGCAACTGACTTGTAAACTGCGTAAAGAACTGAGAGTAAAACACGGAAAACCCTGAATTGCCTCTCTTGTCTGCCTCTATCTGCACACCATTCTCCCCCATACAGGATCCAGCCTGTCAGCACCAGCCAGGAGAAGAGATCCCTGCAGTGCCTGCAAGTAAGTGTGCTACACACAACAGACTAAACCCTTACTGCCCCGGGGGACACAGTTCTTCCCACTGGAACTACACCATCTCTGCTGCCATCACATCACCCCCGGAGGTTCTGCAGCAGCGGCGGCCCCCATTACTAGCCGCACCAAGTGGGTGGCGTCACGAGTGACAATCCCCTGTAAATATCCCCCTTTAATTGCCGAGCCCGGGACACGGTCCGGACCAAGCCACCCGTGACTTCCCCGGCACCGTCCGGTCCGGTACCGAGTACCCCTGTCCCGAGGGGCCCGACACTCCCTTAGTTGTCTCTGTACAGGACGTCCCTCCCTTCTTCCCCAGTTTAGTCTGCAGAAGCCATTCTTCAAGACACATGTGTATACCCCTTTACAGATTATTCTTTTTTACCTATCGTTAATTGTGACTAATACAAGATCTGGAAGAAAACTACAGTGTTCTGCTGTCTTACTACAGCTGCACTGGTGATCGAGTTGAAACTGTCTGTTGCCCCTGATGGGGTAAGTACCGAGCATACAATTTTATCTAAGAGACTGGTAATTAGAGCGCTTAGATTTACAGCCATCAGATGGGGACAGAACAATGTCAGCTGTGTGTTTTAAGAAAAGCAGTCCATTCTCCCACAGAATGCTGATAATTCTGCTGAAATCAGCAACAAAGTACATAAAGATTCTTATTGTTTCTAAGGCCCCCTTCACATCATGATATTTGTGCATCCACGGCTATCCATTGTAAAACTGATAGCCATGGATCTGATTCGACCCCCGTGTATCCCTATGAGCACGGATTGGTGCTTAATAGCCATCCGTGTCTGCAGGGATCCAATTGTGTCCACTTTTTTCACGTCCCCAAAATCGGGCTGCCTTCAAAAAAGCAAACACAATCGGACAGAATTGGATCTGATGCTGTCCGATTCAAATAACATGGGGGTCTATGGAGCTCAGATCCGGGAAAAAATGGATCGTTTCCCGCATCCAGTTTTATACACTATCTAAATACACTGCTAAAGTGAAATTAAATATTAAATGTTAAAAATAAAAAAATAAATATTTACCTCTCCGACGGCTGTCTGGGACTCAAGATGAAGATGTCCGAATGCTGCCAGGACCTTAAAAATGTGATTAAAATTTGATTGGCCTGTAGTGATCAGGTGGTATGTCACGTCACATATCACCTGATCGCTACCGGCCAATCACATTTTAAGGTCCTGGCAATGGTGATCGGACGTCTCCTTGGGTCCTGGACAGCCAGCAGAGATGTGTTTATTTTTTTATTTTGAATACATGTTTTCTGTTTTATTTTGCTTTCACAAAACTTCATCCCCAACATGTGACACGGGGGGTGGAACACAGGATTCTTCCACCCCCGTGTGACATTACAGCCCCGACACCACCCGTCTCCTCCCAGCTCTTTCTGTGTCCGGATCCGTCAAAATCATGGATCCAGACACAGAAATGGCTTCTGGAGTTCACACCTGGTCCTGTCCGTTCCTGTCCATGAGGTCCTGCAGAAAACAGGATCCCCAAGGACAGGAAAAAATCGTGATGTGAAGGGTGCTTAACACAATTTGCTAATCAGCAGTAAAGAACAATTGGGACAATTTGATGGTCAGCTTTTGTAGCCCAATCATCCCCCCATGATAATCGAAAGCCCATGGTTCTTCCAAATTAATTTTTAATTGACCCCTACAAAACTAACTGTTTACAGCTTAAGCCTTAAGGGATCAGAGAGAGATTACTGTACCTTTTAAAAGCCTGGATCAAAGAGCGGGTCTGTCCTGCAGAACAGGATGTTCCCAGCAGCGTGATTATTCTAAGTATGCCCACTAAAGACCATAACAATGGACTGTTTGGGAAGTGTCTAGCAATTTCCTACGGACATCTCTGCACTGAATTCTCTATTTGTGGAATAGTTCCGGAATATGTTTGATATAGTACAGTAAACTTCTGATCATTTTTGATGTTGAGGCCACCAAAGTGCCATACTATTAGGTTATGTTTGATTATTGTCTAGATAACATTTCTAAGATATTTGTGCCTCTGGACTAGCAACACTGTGCCTTTCAGAGGCGTGCTAAATCCTAAATTATGTCTGAAACTGCCTTAATGTGCCATCTTTTATAACAAGTGACTCACTATAGGGTGTAATTACAAAAAAGTTCAAAGACTACAAGTAGTAATGTTCAAAACAGTATATTTGTTTGAATTTCCTAGTACATATTTTAAAGTTCTTAATAATTCAATGTTGGAAATTAATAAATATCCCCCCCATGATTAATACCAACAGCTTGCAAAGTGACAGGTCTATAGGCTGAAGCTCCTCTTAAGTGATGACAATTTTCCTTTAAAGGGATTGTCTGGTTTTTGTTGAAAGTCTGCAATTACTTTAAGTGAATGCAGCCTTCTGAATCCTTACAAGTTGCGCATGTGGTGGCGTGCTCACACAGGTAGCCACAGACTTCTCTAATGCACAGTTGGGTTTCCACAGCAGGTACCTACTACATGCAACATCTTCCACCTCAGCACAGTAGGGGGAGCTTTACTCACCGCCTTTAGGCTAGTTCCCCTATAAATCCTGCTGCTGGGGAAGGAGTTATTCAGAGTGTGCAGACGCTAGGAGAGCTGCGAAGACGTCCTGGTGGTCGGTGCTGCGGTTAGGCCCGAACCTGTGACTCGGAGTGGCCCTTCTGATGTCCCACCAGCTTAAGTGGGGACTGAAGGCAAGTAGCAGATAGCCTAAAGGGAATGAGGAACTTGAGGGAGTTCACCCCAAAGAAGTACCGGACATCAGGGATCCGCACCTGTGGGATACTCCAGGACCATAGAGAACCCCGTCACACCATGGAAACTTCAGCCACCCGGTCCCCCTGTGGGTCAAGAGAGGGAGCCAGACACAGCAGTGCACCACCGCAGTGATCAGAGAGGGTAACCCGGAGACCGCACAGGAGGAGAGATGGACATCAGAGTCAGGAAGAGAGAGAGGAGGCCAGTCAGGCTGTATGCAGGCTGGGCTTCAGCTACACAGAGGAACAGAGGAGGCCTTATACCCACTTGCTGTGGTGACCCACTGTGCAACCTGGTCACCTGTCAGTGCCCTGGACATCTTTACCTGCCGTAACATCAGTAAAAGGTAAAAGAGACTTCTGCAGTGTGTTAATGTCATTCCTCTCCGTCCCCAGTGCCCCTCATAGACTGCTCCAACACTCCCCATCCCAGCCACAGCTCCACTACAAGCTGCCCCCTTCACACTACGCTACCCTGGAGGTCCAGCCCTATCTGTAGATGACTTTACCAAACTAGCCGCATTACCATCTACCTCCGGCGGACTGTGGCGGCGCTGGAGACACCTCACCAGGAACTACAGGTGGCATCATGACAAACAATATAATCCCATGTAAATATACCCCTTTTTGAAGATATACCCATGACACGGGATCAGGAGCGGCCACCACTCCCGTGACACAGCAGACGCTACCCTGAAGCCTGATACCCGAGTACCCCAAAGCCTGGGCTCAACATATGTTTTCTGGCATCACGAAACAGGGTCCTGTGCCCGGTATTACCGGGTATTGTGTGCTGTGTTATTGACTGTATTGAGTGACTGTTTAAACTACGCCGCCATTACTGCGCTGAAGAGCGGGAAGAAACGGGGGTGTGCCAGCCTGTAGAGCGCGAAAATGGAGCCCGCCCCTTGCTCAGCCGAGCATTCCTCAGCGCCGCGGCCTAGTCTGGGAACTCCCGAACTGTTTAACTCTTTAAGAACAGGCTGTAATTCACTAGGGGGGCCTCCAACATGTCGGCCTCCTCCAGCAACGATGAAGGCGCGTTCGCTGACCCTAGGAATTACCCGGAAGCCTCAATGGCTGGCTCCAGTAACAACGCCAGCGCCACTGGCGCACCGGGTGCACTCACCCCACTAATGCTGATGTCACTCCTATATATCCCGGGGGCCAAGTGGCTGCCCCAGTATGACGGATGCCCTGATACATTGGATGAATTCAAATGAAAAATCAATAGCGTCCTGGATATAAATGCGATGACCGGCCAACAACGCGCTGCTGTGGTACTCGGACAGTTAACTGGCGCCGCAGAAAAAGAAAGTGTGTCCTGGTCTGCCGCTGAACGCAGATCAGCATCGGCTATCTTTAACAAACTGAGAGCTACTTTCGAGGAGTGCAACGAGGCTGATATACGCATGCACTTCCGTCACTGCTACCAGAGGTCGGGAGATGATATTAGAGCTTATGCCTGGCATCTGGAAGAAGCATTGCGTGCCCTTACACATGTCAGTCCCACCAGTGTACATGATGAAAACAAGCTCCTCATTGAACAATTCACTTGGGGACTGATATCCCCCGTGGACAGGAAGACTGTACGTTGGTGGTCATTGAGCAATCCTGAAGCTGACTTTAACACCCTGAAGGAGATGGCCATCAAAGGGTTAAAGCCGGTAGAGACCCATGAAGCTGCTATTAAATGGTGGTGCAGTGCTGAGGTGCAGGCTACTTCAAACCATTACCCGTGTCTACAGCCACGCACAATGTACAATCTGCTCAGCCAGACAAGCATGACTCCCTGCGAGCTGAGATGCGTGCTGAGATGCGCCAAATGAATAAAAACATCACTAAGCTAATGGACGCTCTGCAGTTGCAGCAAAGCTAACAGCCTGCACCAGGGCCCCAGCCCTGACCTCAGCCGCTGATCCAACTTGCCGACAGTCGGGAGGATGTACCCTGGATGCGAGGGAAGCAAGCCACAGCGTACCAAGGAAGAACCACCAACCACTACAGCTCCACTGGGGAGCCCATCTGCCGCCGCTGTAACTGCACCTCGCCAGGAGCTGTCCTTTAAACGGGCAGTCCCTAGGGGCTGGGGCCAAACCTCAGGATTAAATCAACAGGGCCCAGCCACCTGGTTCAAGACCTTCATCGGACAGAGGCCGTTTCTGTCCATTGTACTGGATGGCATCCCAACACCTGCTCTGCTGGACACTGGGTCACAAGTGACCACCATTCCCTATATCCTTTATAAGAAGTATTGGGCTGATGCAGAACTGAAACAGCCTGACCTAGACTTTACCCTTAATGCATCTAACGGTGAACCAATTACCGTAATGGGGGTTAAGGAAGTACCAATAAAGGTGGGGAGGGTGGAATTGCAGAAGCAGGGGGTCTTAGTTGTAGCAGAAGCCAGTAATGCTAATGATCCTTATATCATATTAGACACTAATGTTGTTAGCAATTGCATGGAGGAAGTCTTGTCTTTGCTTCAACACATTGCAGACACTGCCACACCTGGTAAAAGGAAGGTCCTCCAGCGTGAGATCAGAGCCATCCTGCACCATCAACAGGTAACAATTACAGGTGGCGAAATTGGTACTGCACGGGTGACAGACCCGTTACCTATTGTGATTCCCCCAATGAGTGAAATGATGATTTGGTGTCGAGAAGCTATAGGTCTGAGAGGGCAGGACTATCAGGCATTAGTGGAGCCCATCAGCACTGACCACAGACCTACACTGTTGACAGCCAGGGGGGTGGTGGACGTACACAATGGGAGAGTACCTATTCGCATCTTAAATTGTGGCAGTGAGGAGGTTAAATTACCCAGGTATAAAGCCATTGCTAAATTGTACACAGTCAGCAACAACGAGATCCAAACAGTGCAACCCAGACCCTATACAAAAGGGGAAAAATCTGATCAACCCACTGGGCCACTGGAGGATTGGTGTCAACAACTCCATGTTGGAACTGACACCACTCCTGTGTATGAAAAGCAAGGTGTGTACCGGGTAGTCCAAAAGTTTGAACAAGTCTTTAGTAAGCATCCACTTGACTTTGGTAGGATAAAAGGGGTACAACATCACATCCTCACAGGTACACATCCACCAAAGAGCGGTACAGGCCTATTCTACCTGCACATTATCAAAAAGCCAAAGAAATGTTACAGGACATGAAGGACGCAGGAGTTATACGAGATAGCTGTAGTCCCTGGGCAGCCCCATTAGTCCTAGTCAGGAAAAAGGATGGCAGTATGAGAGAATGTGTGTAGACTATAGGCAAATAAACCGCATAACACATAAAGATGCTTACTCGTTACCTCGTATAGAGGAATCCTTAGCTGCGTTGAAGTCTGCCAACTACTTCTCTACCTTAGATCTCACTAGTGGGTATTGGCAGGTGTCCACAGCCGAGGAAGACAGAGAGAAGACAGCATTTGCAACACCTATGGGCCTATGTGAATTCAAAAGCATGCCCTTTGGACTATGTAATGCACCTGGAACCTTCCAGCGATTAATGGAGAGTTGCCTGGAACATAAGAACTTTGAGACGGTACTGCTCTACCTGGATGATGTGATTGTGTACTCCAAGACCTATGAGGAACACGTCACTCATCTAGCAGAGGTGTTTGAAGCTCTGGCCAAATACTGGATGAAGCTAAAACCATGAAAATGCCACCTGTTAAAGCCAAGAGTACAGTACCTGGGACACATAGTCAGTGCTGAAGGCGTGGCCCCTGATCCAGACAAGGTGACAGCAATCAAAGAATGGCCAGAACCCAAGACCTTAAAGGAATTATGTCAATTTGGTTGGCTACTATTGGAGGTTCATAAAGGAGTACACCAAGAAGGCTGCTCCCCTGCAAGACCTCCTAGTAGGCCGACCCACGAAGGGCAACCCAAAGGATTCTCCGTGGAGATGGGGTAAGGAACAAGAGGAAGCGTTCCAAGTGATGAAAGAAGCCCTCACAGGAGAAGAAATCCTTGCTTACCCGGACTACAACCTGCCATTCCTGCTGTACACGGATGCTAGCACTGGGGGACTCGGAGCCGTCCTTTCCCAAAAGCAAGACGGCAAGGAAAGGGTAATCGCCTATGCCAGTAGAAAGCTGCACCCCACCTAGAGGAACCCAGAGAACTACAGTTCCTTCAAGCTGGAATTCCTGGCCTTGGTCTGGGTCGTCACCGAGAGGTTCAGACACTATCTGGCCTCTAGCAAATTTACAGCTTACACAGATAACAATACGCTGACCCACCTGGAAACTGCGAAGTTGGGAGCCATGGAGCAAAGATGGATGGCCAGACTCTTCAACTTCCAATTCACCATCAAGTACCGGGCTGGGCACCAGAATGGTAATGTGGATGCCTTATCTAGAATGCCTCACCTGTCAGAAAAGGGTGAAGATGAAGATGAGTTAGATGAAGTGGAGTTACCTGCCTTCAATCAATTAAGAGTAACCCAGTACCAGCAAACCTGTCAAGATCCTCCTGCGAGAATGGTGAACCCGTTGCCCCACTTCGGTTGGAAAGACGTGCAAGACAATGATCCAGCTGTCAGTTTAATAAAACAACTGATAACCTAGGAGTCAACGAAACTGCCTGAAAATCCCCAATCTGAAGCCAAACATCTGTGGAGTGAACGGAGCAAGCTGTTCATATACCAAGGGAAGCTTTGTCGGAGGTACACCAACCAAAGAACATACGAGATGGCCTGGCAAATCATCGTGCCAAAATAAGAAATCCATGTGGTCTTGAACGCCTATCACAACCAGACTGGTCACTTCGGGTGGAAGAAGCTAGAGATGCTACTGACGGATAGGTTATTTTGGGTCGGCATGCGGACATCTGTTGAAAAATGGTGTTTGAATTGTAAACCTTGCAGCCTAAGAAGAAAGGACTTACAGAGCCAAAAAGACTAGCTTTATCCCATCGTAACAATGCAACCTCTGGAAATCGTAGCCCTGGAACATGTGAAACTAACTCCAAGTAGATCCGGCTACAACTACGCGTTGACCATGGTAGACCATTACTCGAGATTCTTAATGGTTGCCCCCGTAAAAGACTTGACAGCTGCAACAGCTGCTTAAACATTCCAAAATGTATTTTGCAGACCATTGGGATACCCTTAACAGGTCCTAACAGATCAAGGATCAGCCTTCGAAGCGAAGATCTTCCAAGAGTTCTGCCACATGTCTGGGTGCAAAAAGATCAGAACAACCCCATATCATCTACAAGCCAACGGACTCTGTGGGAGAATGAATCACATCATCATTGACATGCTGAAGATCTTACCCTTAGAGGAAAGAAACCAATGGCCGGAGAAACTACCTGACTTGGTTGATATGTACAACCACATTCCAGTAAGTTCTACCAACTATACACCAGCTTACCTGATGAGAGCCCGTACAGGAAAGTTACCCGTAGACTTGGAACTTGAAGTAGTAGATCCTGAAGCAGATCAATCCCAATTCCAATCCCAATTGGAATGCTCATCACCTCGAACAATACAAAAAGGTTCAAGCCAGCGTCGAAGATAACCTGGAGAAATTCCGTGAAAAACAAGAAAGGGACTATAACAAACATGCTCCAGCAGAACCCATTTCACCTGGAAGTATTGTCCTTAAAAGGAAAAGAACTAGACACAAATTGGATGATCAGTGGGAACAAGAAGCCTATGTTCTATTAGACTCTGGACATGACAACAGCAAAGACTGCCTTATCAGCAAGAATGGTGGAAAAACCACACAGACTGTATCCAGAGATCACATCAAAAAGTGTCCAATGGATTGGGAAAGCCAAAATTCCCTCACTCAGCTAATTCAGGAGTCTGAACCTGTACAAGAACTAAGTTCTATTCAAGAACCAAAACAGAAGGTAATCTCAACAATTTTAGGAGAATTCCCAGAAGATTGGCCTCAACAAGATGGAGCCATCATAGTGCCAGTACTGAATTTCTACCAGCCCAATGAAGTGGTACAAATGAATCAGGAAGAAATGCCTGTTGCTAGAGAATCTGAGAATGCTGCAATCGGTACACCTACTAGCACTGTAGTGAGACTGAGGCAATGCAAACGCTTGCCTGATATACCTGCACCAAGCCCTTCACTAGAAAAATCACCTGAGACAGTGACATCTGTAGTGCGTAAATCACACAGAAGCACACAATGTCAACCCCTGTCTAGGTATGGAGAGTGGGTACAGTAATGTAAGGTAGAACACACTAAAGTAAACTTGTAAATAGTCATTGTAAAGTAAGAAACGTAAATAGTAGTGTTCAAAAAGGTGAAGAGTACACAACACCAAAAGAGGGAGTTGGCGTAAGGAGCTGTCTAGGGAGAGTAAAAACTTGGCCATAAAGGTGACCCCAGGGCCAGGAGGCCTACAGCACTTATGCCCATTAGAGGCCCCGATAGTACCTAGGACTCCTACGCCGAAAACACCCGTTGTTGTGTATTTTGAACTGTTGGGGCCTACAGAGACTTTACCTAGAAGGACTTATTGAACTTTTGAACTTTGAACTTTTCCTTAGAACTTTTACAATTAAAAAGGACTACAGTTTACGGGACTATTGTAGCCACAAACTATTCAAAGCCTGCGGTGAATGGACTAGCACCGTACGGACTTACCTATTTTTCATTTTTCAAATATTTTTCAGTGGTTTTTGTAAATTTTTATATTTTAAGACTTTTTAAATATGTTACCTGTTATATTGTTGAATAATTCTTATTCCTTTTGTTCAAACAAAAATGCTCAGTCCAGGAGTACTGAAGTTACCTAGGGGGGTATGTGGCACCCTGCTCACACAGGTAGCCACAGACATCTCTAATGCACAGTTGGGTTTCCACAGCAGGTACCTACTACATGCAACATCTTCCAGCCCGACATAGTAGGGGGGGCTCTACTCACCGCCTTTAGGTGAGTTCCCCTATAAATACTGCTGCTTGGGGAGGAGTTAGTCAGAGTGTGCAGACGCTAGGAGAGCTGCGAAGACGTCCTGGTTGTCGGTGCTGCGGTTAGGCCCGAACCAGTGACCTGGAGTGGCCCTTCTAATGTCCCACCAGCTTAAGTGGGGACTGAAGGTAAGGAGCAGATAGCCTAAAGGGAGTGAGGAACTTGATGGAGTTCACCCCAAAAAAGTTTCAGACATCGGGGATCCGCACCTGTGGGATACTCCAGGACCACAGAGAACCCCGTCACACCATGCAGGCTTCAGCCACCCGGTCCCCCTGTGGGTCAAGAGAGGGAGCCAGACACAGCAGTGCACCACCGCAGTGATCAGAGAGGGTAACCCGGAGACCGCACAGGAGGAGAGACGGACATCAGAGTCAGGAAGAGAGAGAGGAAGCCAGTCAGGCTGTATGCAGGCTGGGCTTCAGCTACACAGAGGAACAGAGGAGGCCTTATACCCACTTGCTGTGGTGACCCACTGTGCAACCTGGTCACCTATCAGTGCCCTGGACATCATTACCTGCCGTAACATCAGTAAAAGGTAAAAGAGACTTCTGCAGTGTGTGTGTGTCATTCTTCTCCGTTTCCGGTGCCCCTCATAGACTGCTCCAACGCTCCCCATCCCAGCCACAGCTCCACTACAAGCTGCCCCCTTCACACTACGCTGCCCCAGAGGTCCAGCCCTACCTGTAGAGGACTTCACCAAACTAGCCGCATTACCATCTACCTCCGGCGGACTTTGGCGGCGCTGGTGACACCTCACCAGGAACTACAGGTGGCGTCATGACAAACTGTATATAATCCCCTGTAAATATACCCCTTTTTGAAGATATACCCAGGACACGGGATCAGGCGCGGCCACCACTCCCCGTGACACAGCAGACACTACCCCTGAAGCCTGATACCCGAGTACCCCAAAGCCTGGGCTCAACACGCACCACTTGCTATCAGGATTCTCAAGTATTGCCAGTGACAGTGGGCAATTTGCATACCTGTGGTCACATTGCTAGGTAGATGTGCTCGGCCTTGCGCAATAAAAGTGAATTCAGCGAGGCTAAGCACGTGTAGTCAGAATTGGCTCTAAGTTTGCAAATTGCATACTCACAGATACATGATCACCCACTCTCATCGGTTTCAATGGAGAATCCTGACAGCGTGCAGCTGTAAGGATTCAGAAGTCTGCAGCCACAGAAAGTGACTGCAGACTTTCATCAGGAGACCACCCTCTATAAGAGTCAGTTCAGTTGAACTGTGAGTTCTTCCTACATACAATTACAATGAAACCTCTTTGGGAAGGTTTTATCCACACTTGATTCTCTGTACTACAATACATATTATACAAATGGTTAACAAAACCTGAATTGGCATCATATTTAATATGCTACCTGCCCCAAAAAGATAACTATCCTAGAGACGGTGCAAATACAAGTCATACTCAGAATACAACATTGTGGACAAAAATGAGCGAGTACCAAGCAGTAAACTAAAGCTTTTTTATTAAAGCCTTAATATAGAAAGGAAGGTGTTTCAAAAAAGAGTAATGGCCACTTTACACTTCCCAACATCGGGCCGATGTTGGATACAACGGCGCGGGAGCGCGCATTTTTTGGCCAGAATTCCAAGATCGCATAGGAGATGTTACACAGCATGATATCGGCAAGCAACGCCACTGCGATGTGTACGCCCCCTTGTAGGGGCGACCCAGGAACGACCATTTAACATGGGAGAGAATAGGGGAAGTTGTACTACAAGTCGTTGTTGGGCTGTCACACAGCACGATCCTGCCAGATCGTCCATCCAATATTGGGCCGTTGGAGAGCAGGCTAATTTTTTCCCCGATATCGTTTTGGCATCGTTCTTGCATCGCATTGGACATTTACACCATACAACGCACGAACGATATCGGGGCCAACACACGAACCACGCAACTTTTTATCGGAGTTGGACGCCGATATCGGGACGTGTAAAGTGGCCATAAAAAGTGGTACACATCCAAAATAATGGGCAAGAAAAACCACAATATGTATTGTTATGATACAGTAATCAAAAATTGGCATAAAAGGTGTCCATGCAAGGACCCTGTACAAATGCTATGCAGGTACAAACTTTACAGTAACAAGTATAATGGAGCTATACAGCATATCCCATAATAAAGCGACCTATGCATAACAGTAGATCAAAGCACAACCTTCCTGTGTGCAGTCTCAAAAGTGCTTAGTGCAAGATTAGCAGCATGTAGAAATCAATGAAAGAGACATAGTAACACACAGGAAAATGTACCTTGTATCTTTAAAGCCAGAAGATTTTGCACTTCAAGGGTTAACCATGCCCATATGGATATAGAAAAGGAAAACCGGGAGCCCAACGTACGTTTAACCTGCCTAGTGCAGGTTTCTTCAGGGGAAAGTGAAGTTCCGGTGTATCTAGCAACACATAAGGAGGCTCTTTATATGCCCATAACCGCCCAACATCGTCATACCATGTGCACCTGCCGCCAATTGCGGCGCGCAGTCCCGGACATCCGCCCTTCCCACCGCCGGATGCAGCATCAGAGGGTGCGCATGTGCGGGAGCGGGGACGCGTCACCATGGCTCCCGCGCATGCGCAACCCCCACCAGAGACTCCGCAAGCCGACGGTGAGAGAGCAGGCGCCAGAGCTGAGCGCACAGCGGCCAGGTGCTGCAGGGGGACCCGCAATGTAGTAACATATTATAAAGGACAAGGATGTCACAAACATAATAATGTGAGTTTAAGATGGTAAACAAATCAAGGCTTCTCAAGTGGCCCGTTCCTCTCCATCCAGTAGTATATAATATGAGAAAGTCCATCATCTATATGATAGTCCACCAGGGGCAGTTATGAATATTCCAAATAGTCCTCAATACATGAAAGAGACCCTATAATGAATACAATAAAAAGGGAAATCACAAAATTTAAAACCAGAACTCAAGAAAAAAGAGTAAAGAAAACAAAGAAAAAGAAAAAAGATAAAAGAAAAAGAGACAGAGCTGAAAAAGTACAAATCAACACTGATGCAGATCAAAACAAATAACAAAAAGGGGGCAAATGACAAAGACTCATTCAGTCCATAAGGTGTCACAGTATTAAGGGTAAAAGGTTTGGTACCGTGTTAGCCAGTTGGGAAAATGTTGATAGCTCTCAGTGTGAGAAACAAGATACAAATCTTGTAGTTGTGATACCTTTTAATGGCTAACAAAAATAAAATAAATGATGTTATAAGGCGAGCTTTCGAGACGACTCGGGTCTCTTCATCAGGCATGGTATGACAAGATATTGGATGAAACTCAAAATATATGCATGCACAACTAAAATGATTGGACATTTGACTAAATAAACATTACAAAGACTGGACAATTGGCAAAATAAACAAAGCAGCCTTGGAGAGAATCTTCTATCAGGCAGGCCCAGTGGTAATAAAGTCTTTAGGACACTAAATTATAAGAAAACTTGGTGTCTAAAGGGGGAGTCACACGCGTCAATATCGCCTGCACGATCTCGGCTGCACGTGACGTTGCAGCGATATTGACGCGTGTGACATACTGAATCAACCAGCGATAAATCGCTGGTTGATGATCGCCAGGTTTTAGAACCTGCTCTAAAACCTGGCGATTGTCGCCCAGTGGACACGCAGCATCGCTGCGTGTGACACCGGGAGTAGCAATATTCCAGCTCCCAGCGCCTCTCACAAGCGCTGGGAGCTGGTATCCAAGGTAAACTGCGGGTATCTAGGCAGCGCGCGCTGCCTATATACCCGACGTGTACCTTACTTACCAGCCTCCTCCGCTCACCGGCTGGTATCTAAGGTACACAGCAGGTAACTAGGGTCCCTAGTTACCCGCTGTGTACCTTAGTTACCAGCCGGTGAGCGGAGGAGGCTGGTAACTAAGGTACACGTCGGGTATCTAGGCAGCGCGCGCTGCCTAGATACCCGCAGTTTACCTTGGAGACCAGCCTGCTCCCACTTACCTCAGGCTGGCAGCGGGAGCAAGACATCGTGGAAATGATATTTAAATCGTTTCCACGATGTTTCTGGTCAATTGATCGCTGGTGAGTCTGTCTGTGTGACAGCTCACCAGCAATCAGCCGTCAATGTCGTCAGCGATCATCTCGCTGACGACATTTACGCGTGTGACTCCCCCTTAAGATTTCCATGTCTTTGAACAACATTGTTTAGACGTGGTAATGAGCCATAAAACCATCAGCGATGTTCAGTCCGTTCTGTATACAATTGAAACTTCTAATTAGCTTGGATTCACAGACTCTTCGATGTTTTTGGGATTTGAAATTACCTCTCAAAATTAAAACCTTCATATTATCAATGTTATGTCCCTGGCCAGAAAAATGCTCCGCTATTGGAAAATTGATTTTTTTCGTGTGTAATTGTGTGACGATGAGACCTCATCCTTGCTCTTAGACGCTGCCCAGTCTCACCAACATAGAAAGACCCTACTGGGCAAATGGTGCACATAATTAAATATACCACATTGGAAGAGGAGCATATGAAAGTCCCAGGAATCTTATAATCCTGCTGTGTGTTGGGGATCTGTATCCTGTCTCTGGTCTCTATGTGAGCACAGGTCTTGCAGCTCTTCACATTGCATGGATAAGTTCCTTTTGGTGTATCCGAGGGCATCAAACTTCGGACCATGATGTTTCTTAAATTGGGAGGCTGCCTGTAGCACAGCAAGGGATGGTCTTAGAATATTATTTTAAGTCGGTCATCCTTGTGTAGGATGTGATGAAGTTTCCTGGCAGTTTTCCTTAGTACCTCAAGCTGTGGGTTGTAGGTCACCACCAGAGGAACACGATGGTTCTCTTCTTTTTCTCTGTATTGGAGTGCTTGACTTCTAGGGATCTTGTGGCTTTAATGATCTGATCCTCAATGGAGGTGGGGTGGTAGCCCTGGTTTAAAAATGTCTTTTTTAGCTGGTTTAAGTGTTCATCCCTTTCCACTGGGTTGGAGCAAATACGGTTATATCTGAGGGCCTGGCTGTAGACAATGGATTTTTTTATGTGTTTCGGGTGGAAACTGTCCCATCTGAGGTATGTGGGACCAAATGTCCAGTCTTTGTAATGTTTATTTAGTCAAATGTCCAATCATTTTAGCTGTGCATGCATATATTTGAGTTTCATTCAATATCTTGTCATACCATGCCTGATGAAGAGACCTGAGTCGTCTCGAAAGCTCGCCTTATAACATCATTTATTTTATTTTTGTTAGCCACTAAAAGGTATCACAACTACAAGATTTGTATCTTGTTTCTCACGCTGAGAGCAATCAGTGTTAAGGGTGGCAATCCAACGAGCCTCGCATTGTTTGAGAATTCTCTTCAGATTACCCCCCTAATACCACCCCTGACCATATCAATCCCACGAAATCTCAGACCGCTAGGGTCACAATCATGCATTTCTTTGAAATGACGTGGGATTGTTTTCAACAAAGTGCTATCGGTTACCTGCCTAGCCCCTTCAATGCCAAGCACGTGCTCCCTAACCCTCACCCGAAGCTCGCGAGATGTCAAGCCCCCATAAATTAATGAGCAGTCACACACTGCATAATAAATAACATGTGTAGATCCACATGTGATCCGATGTCGGATATCATACTTCCGCAAGCTATCGGATGAGGTAAAGGTACTGCACCACGAGACATTTGGGCAGGCAACACAGTGACCGCATGGATAGCAGCCAGGGATAGGACCCCTTGAGCCAAATGGATTTGGGACACGCACCACGTAATGGCTTCTGACTAACAGGTCCGTCAGGTTGCGTGCACGCCTTGCCGTCATCCGAGGGTTGTCTGGAAGAATATCACCGAGATTGGGATCAGTCTTCAAAATAGACCAATGTCTGGAAAAGATGTTACGCATTGTTCCCCATTCTCGGTTATAAGTGCCGATAAAACGCACTTCCTGATCACCCTCCTTATTTTTAGGGACATATCTCAGCAAACGGTCCCTAGGGGTATTTCTGGCCCTCTGGCAAATGGATAGGACTCGTAAGCGTGAGGTCCCGTGACGTGGGTTACGAGCTTACGTCTTTGGCCAAATATCCACTAACTCCTCACACCTTTATCTTTAGAGTTTTTTTTTTTTTTTGCACCTTTTTATCTTTTGCAGTATGTGGCTGAGCCCTCAGGGGGGCGTCGGTCATTTGTGATGCATGTATAGGGTGCGGTGCAGCCCGCCTGGTCTAATGACTGGCGGGCTGTGCTGACACTTTGCTTCACTTAGACCTGTGTGGCTGACGTCCTGTTGGTAACCTTGTGTCCATGAATGCCCCCAGTCTCCTCCTTGTCAGCATGGCTGGACGCAGGCGCCATAGCCGCCCCCATGCTTGGGTTGCAGGGGATTGAGCACTGGTGTTCGTACACTTGTGTTGCCTACCAGTGGCGCTAGCAGCCTTCTGCTAGGTGCAACGGATATTTTACCTGGCTAAATTTTGGTGAGTTTTTTTTCTTTATAGTATTATGTCCTAATTCGGTGATTTTTTTCCCCTCTGATACCTACCTTTTATCAATCTACCGCTATAACCCCTATCTTTGAAACATAGTTTCAGGTCTGTCGCCTTCTGTTCGAATTTATCATCAGTTGAGCAGATACACTTCATTCAGAGTAATTGGCCAGTCGGAATGGCGCGAAGGGTAGAAGGGTGATGTGCAGAAGACGCATGTAGAAGCGCATTGAGCGATGTGGGTTTTCTAAATACATTGGTCTGCTCCACACGATGCTCATCAACCACAATCTCAACATCTAGAAAATCAATTTTATCTATGCTGATCTTATGTGTCAGCCTGATGTTGTAGGGATTGTGGTTGAGCTGCTCCATAAATAGTCCGAAATGCCCTGCCGTGCCCTGCCACACAATCAGAATGTCATCTATGTATCTGAGCCAGCACTGCGCATGGGCGCAGTCCCGCACACCTCCATCGCCAAAGATTTCCCGTTCCCATTATAACAGAAATAAATTGGCGTATGAAGGTGCGCAGGCCGCACCCATCGCAGTGCCCCGGCTCTGAAGATAGTAGTGGTCCCTGAAGATGAAAAAATTGTGTGTCAGGGTATAGCAGAGCAAATCGAAAATCAATTCACCCACTGCGCCACCCCGAACGCCAACCTCCAGATAGAAACGAACAGCGCGAAGACAGTCACTGTGATCAATACATGTATATAGAGATTCCACGTCTTCCGTGGCACTCAACATGTCATGGTCCAAAAAGATGCCCCCGATCCTGTTTAGGGCGCCCGTCGTGTCCTTAAGGTATGATGGCAATGTTTCCACAAGTGGCTTTAAATAGTAGTCAATAAATCTACAAATAGGATCACATAAGCCATCAATACTGGACACAATCAGATGCCCCGGGGGAACGAGGGCATCCTTATGGACTTTGTGGAGAAGATAAAAGGTGGGTATCCGAGGGTATTTAACCAGAAGAGCATTGGACTCTTTTTTGCTGAGAATGCCCTGTTCCACTGCTCGTCCTAAAATTAGTCTGAGCTCAGTGGTGAAGGCGTAAAGGGGGCAATACGTTAGCCTGGAATAGGTTTCCTTGTTTCTTAATTGTCTTAGGGCCTCCCTCTCAAACATCAGCAGAGGCCATATCACAAAATTCCCGCCTTTGTCAGCGGGCTTGATGACAACGTCACCAAGCTCACGTAATTCATTCAGAGCCAATCTCTGTTGCTTGGTGAGGTTGTCACCGCTCCATGAGCGCCGGATCTGCCTGAAATCATTGATGACAAATCTCAAAAATATCTCAACACCCGGGCATAACGACAAAGGTGGAAATTTAGTGGACCTCGGTAACAGTTCTTTGGGGAACCCACCTGAAGGGATGGTTAGTTCATCCTGGAATAGCTCCTCCAGGGTTGCCAGAGCCTCTCTTTTTGCTGGAGTCAGCTGTGTTGAAGTGGGAGAATCAGATTTTCTGTGGAAAATTCTTCTAAATATCAATTTTCTAGCAAAAAGAAATGTATCCTTCATAGCTGAAAAGAAATCAAAATGGTTTGAAGGTGGGAAACTAAGTCCCTTTAAAGACCTTTAGGTAAAATATAACTTTTAATTAAAATCATTAATAATTGGAATAAATGTACTACACTCGTTAAAAGCACAAAATGCAAGGATAACTGATTAGGATTAGCCCCATATTATAATAGAATTGACAAGTGCCAAGCTGAAATGCGTATGGCTGAGTTCACACGCCGCACTTTTGCTGTTTTTTTTTGCGTGGGCGTTCTTTCCAGCATTTTTTATCGAAAAATCGTTTGATTACACGCAGCGATGCACAAACGATATCGCTTAAGTGATCAAAAAAGATCGCTTAAGCAATATTGTTCTGAAAATTGATGCGTGTGACATGGCCTTTAGTGCACAAAATAGTGGATGACTATAACAGAATGCTTATGCTAATAGTCAGTGCATAACAAGATATATCTGTAAAATTCATGTCATCAATCTTATAGAAAAAAATGAACGTGCATGTCGTTGCACTTAATGACAACTGGACGGACCAAATTGGCTTAAAGGGAACCTGTCACCTGATTTTAAGGCCCTACACTATCTCTAGCTGTCCCTACACCTTCCTAGCAGCTCCCTATCTATCCCGTTCTTATCTAAAGTGTCCCTATGAAACATGTGTAAAATAAGTATAAACTTACTGCAGTCCCCATGGTTGGGGGACTGGGTAGGCATGGCCTCACTTCCTTCATCACACCTCCTGGTTGTAATGCATGCCCCGCTGGGCGGCATTATTCTGTGTCCTATCTGCCCCATTAATTGGAATCTCCCGCCCTCTACACCTCTTTGCACCGGCCGGGCATCACACCCAGCGCGGTGCATTATGGGCCGTCACGTGATCGGCCCTAGTGCATTATGGGCTTGATCACGTGATCGGCCCGGCTTCAATAAGCGCATTGCGCATGCGCGGAGCCGATCACGTGATCAAGCCCATAATGCACTGGGGCCGATCACGTGACGGCCTATAATGCACCATGTCGGATGTGACGCCCGGCCGGTGCAAAGAGGTGTAGAGGGTGGGAAATTCCAATTAATGGGGCAGAGAGGACACAGAATAATGCCGCCCAGCGGGGCGTGCATTAAAACCAGGAGGTGTGATGAAGGAAGTGAGGCCACGCCTACCTAGTCCCCCAACCACGGGGACTGCAGTAAGTTTATACTTATTTTACACATGTTTACTAATGACTCTTTAGATAAGAAAGGGATAGATAGGGAGCTGCTAGGAAGGTGTAGGGACAGCTAGAGATAGTGTAGGGGCTTAAAATCGGGTGACAGGTTCCCTTTAATTGTGCTACTTTAAATAGTGTAAACAATCAGATCCTTATATTTATCTTTTCAAACCGTTCAAAAAAGGATCAGTTAAAAACTACTTTAAGGACTGTTGGAAAATTGGTCACTTATTCCAATAATAAACTTCATAATGTAAATATAAAAATAAGTATGACAGCTGTAATAATAACATTTTTACATCAAATAGATGATAGTTATGGGAAATTTTTAAATAATTCTTATATGGAAAGTAAAGGAGGTAAACACTAGTGATGGGCGAGTTGTAAGATATTGTCACTTGTAGCCCACGCTGCAGCCTTCGTGAGCTGCTCTACAATGATTTAATATGTAATAAGTAATGAGTAATAAATCCAATGCAAATCAATGGGGAACTCACTCAGATCCGAATACTGAAACAGTTCAAAGTATTCTGAACCTGAATATCTTGCTACTCACTCATTACTAGTAAACACCACAAAAAAATCATATCAGAGGAAAGCCATAGAATTGAATGAAGGCCAAGAGGACTATGTCAATTAAGTTGATAAATCGAACGGGCTTCTTCTTGTAAAAGGGGTCTAAATCACCTTTATGGGACTTAGAGAGACCTATCTAGTGCCTCAAGACGTCATATTCAAGGCGTCAGCTGCATGCAAAGTTCTCATATGTACAGATAAGGGAGTGATAAGGGAGTATTAATAAAACTAATCCTTTTAAATTCCTGACATGTCTTCCAAAATATATTTTAAGACATGGGCACATTGCCACATAAATGACTCCTTTAGTTTTGCAATTAATGCAATCTCTTATGATATATCTTCTGCCATCCAGAGGATTTTCAAATTCCCTCAATAATGGTAAGAATTTGCAAAAAGAACAACTTTCACAAGGCTTGAAACCCTCCCGTATTTTAGCACACCAATATTTAATTCTTTTAGATCCTCTGTTCTGTCACGGTGTAGTGGAAATGCTGGTGAGGGAATGGCAGTTACGGGCAGCGTGACCAGTGAAAACTAGTCTTTTCCTAGACTGGGAACCCTTAATAGCCCTGACTCCGAAGGTATCTCTGATGGTGAGAAGGTTCGGGTCTCCACCCTAAACCCACTCTTGGTTAAGGAGGGGACACTACCCAGTACCCACACACTAGCATCCAACACCACATCACTCCAGGCCAGGGGATCTGGGCAGACCCTATTTAGGGAGGGCCCCATCCCAGGCTGGAGGGGGCAACTAGGTAGAGGATGTGGGTGGAGGAAGTATATAAGGGTAGGACACCAGGAAGTAGTGAAGGAAGTGGAGACAAAGTAGGACGTACGTTGGGTATGTGGAGAACGTGAGGGATGTGAGAAACAGGTAGAAGAGTCTAGAAGAAGGGACCTGGTGACAGGAGTCAGTCACGAGTGGACTGACAGAAAGACATCCTGGGGACTGGAGCGGAGGGGAGCTCATCCCAGGTCAAGAAGGCAAAAGGAGAGACATAGAAGCCGGTGAGAGGCTCCAGAGACAGAGAAGGGGTCCTAGGGGCACGGGAAGTGAGGGATCCACCCGTGACACCCAAATCCACATCAACTGTAGTCGGGTGGAGGGATCTGGTCGTAGTGGGGACCGGCTCCAGGCTAGTGGAATGACTGTAAGACTCAACTAGCAAACAGGATGCTGCGGTATCTTCATGTGCAGCAGCCAAATCCACACACAGTCACTATAAAGGCAACCGCATAGGGTCAAAGGGACCAGGAAGATGTCGCCCGACAAGATCCGAGGCTGCTGGCTTGGGACATTGTGTGTGAGGCGCAGGGCAGGAGGGCGAGAGCCAGCACGGTGAGACGACCCGGGAAGGTACACCAGAAGGGGGTCCTGGTAAAGTGCACCCAAGTTACCCGAAAGTTGGCTGGATCACCAACCCGGAGGACACAACACTCGGCTGGTGATTGCAACCTGGAGACTGTGAGTACAGTGTGAAGACTTCACTCTGCTGTGTCCTCAGATTTTACTGCATCACTTGTATCACTTTACATATGCACTTGAAAAAGGTCATCTGACCGAAACGTCGTGCTGAGATGACGGAATAAAACTTGGAATTGAGATATACCGGCTGGTGAGGCGCTGTTCTTATTTATAATTTTACTGCATCACTTGTCCTGTGCTACAACTGATACCATCATCGAATAGACTTTATAACTGCCCTGGGGCCCCGCTCTACCTGTGGAGAGCTGTAACATCTTTGCAGCTTCACCAACCACCCCAGTGGATTTGAACTGCAGCGACGGCCAGGGACACGGAGCTGGATCACGCCACCGTGACATCCCAAAGATATATCTGGCCCGGTTCAGAGTACCCCACGGCCCTGGTGTGGGCATGTCAATTAAGATGTCCCTGCAATAAAATGTACGTAGGAGGAACTAAATGTAGCCTATCTATTAGGATGTCAGAACACATCCGCAACATTAGGAAATATAAAATAAAAATTCGGTTGCGCCACACTGTTTACTAAAGGCAGAATCTCCGTTATATTAATTCCTCACTCACCTTGTCTGGTTGTGCCGTCTCTGCACAACCAGATAGTAGGCTCAGTGGTGAGGAAAGGATCCGAGACCTTTGCTCGCCGGTTCCTGGTTCCAGAATGAGCGCCCAGCTCCAGCTCGCTTCTCCGGGTCCCGTGATCAATCACGTATCTATTGTGTCAGCCAGGTCCTTGTGTACAAAGCTGCTCTCTTCCACCACACTCCCCATAGGGAGGATAAAGTAAGGAACAATGCAGAAATGGTGGTATTTAGATTATGAGCGCTATACAAGGACACTGCACTGATTAGTATTACCTTTAGGTCTTTATTGAATATTGACAAATGTGAGTCCTCGCCACAACATGTTTCGACACTAATGCGTCTTCCTCAAGTGAAGCAACATTAGGAAAGGCTTCATTTGTCACTGTCTATCCAAACACTTTAAAGAACACTAAGCAACAAAGTGCAGTTTTTTGCCATTCAGACTGTAGAAAAACATAAAAGGGGAGGAAACTTTATTGTGAAAATGTCAAGGGAAGAATCCAAATGGATATAGCAAGCTAATACCATGGCACCAGTTGGCCTCAACCAGGAATTAGAATTATTTGGATTTTAATAAAACCACTAATAGTCTGAAATGTCCAATGGTCTGGAATCATTCCCTAAGAGTATCTCTTTTAAAATTCATCATTTCTATTGTATATATAATCTTACATACTTTATTTGCATTTTATTTGCATTTTGGTATTATTTTTTTTCCAATTTTTATTATATTTTATTATACACATTTTATTTAAAAAAGTTTATTATTTTTATTTTTTATATTTTTTATTTTATTTTATTTAATCTTATTTTATTCTATTTTATTTTTATTAATTAGATGAATACATTTTCTTTTATTATATTTATTTTAATAATATTTTATTTTATTCAATTTATTTAATTTAGCAGCAATTAAAACATATTTTAATTTAGAACCAATTATATTTTACTTCTAACTTTATAATGGCCGATATACACAATATATTGTATGCAATATATTATTTTTTTATTTTTGTCTATTTTTATTTTTATTTCTTGATTATTATATTTTTTGTTTTATAATGTTATTATTTTATATTTTTATATTTTTGTTTCTGGGTTTTATTTCATGGTTTTATTATTTTAGATTATTAAACAATCTTTTGAGAATTTAGATATAGATTTTATAGTTCATGGTTTTGCACTGTATTTTATGTACCAATGGGATAATCTATAAGGTTACACAGAAGCCTACCCTAATCATATCCCATACCTGTGCTTTACACTGTGATTCATTCCATTAAAGAATGGTATATCAAATTTATTTGGATTCAGTAAAAATAACTCATTTACTAATTAAACAGAAGTATTTAGATACGTTCTCCACAATACAACCCTAGAAGAACCCACACTAATCTACCCAACACATAGATCCCACAATAGTATGCTATAATAGAGCACTTAAAATATCAGTGTCCTATTGGCTGCGTGAATGAGGTATTAGTATTGAGCATTCCATAGCAGACCTATACAAAGCACAACTGTGGTGCCCTGATCACACAGGTAGCCACAGACTTCTCTAATGCACAGTTGGGTTTCCACAGCAGGTACCTACTACATGCAACATCTTCCACCCTGGCACAGTAGGGGGAGGCCAACTTGCTGACCTTAGGCAAGATCCCCTATAAATACTGCTGCTGGGGGAGGAGTTAGTCAGAGTGTGCAGACGCTAGGAGAGCTGCGAAGATGTCCTTGTGGTCGGTGCCGCGGTTAGGCCCGAGCCAGTGACCCGGAGTGGCCCTTCTGATGTCCCGCAAGCCTGAGTGGGGACAGAAGGCAAGGGGTACAGCCCAAAGGGAGTGAGGCACTAGTGGAAGTTCGTCCAAAGAAGTACCCAAACATCAGGATCCGCACCTGTGGGATACTCCAGGACTACAGAAAGCCCCATCACACCTGGTTCCCCTGAGGGTCAGAGAGAGGGCGCCAGACACAGCAGTATTCCTCCGCAGTGATCAGAGAGGGTAACCCGAGGACTGCACAGGAGGAGAGGACAGATATCAGAGTCAGGAAGAGAGAGGAGGCCAGTCTGGCTGCATGCAGGCTGGGCTTTAATTACCAAAGAGGAACACTTGCTATGGGGACCCACTGTGCAACCTGGTCACCTGTCAGTGCCCTGGACTTCTTTACCTGCGTACCACCAGTAAAAAGGTAAAAGAGACTTCTGCAGTGTGCGTGTGTCATTCCTCTCCGTTCCCGGTGCCCCTCATAGACTGCTCCAACACTCCCCATCCTATCTACAGCTCCCCTACAAGCTGCCCCCTTCACACTACGAATCCCTGGAGGTCCAGCCCCACCTGTAGAGGACTTTGCCAAACTAGCCGCATTACCATCTACCTCCGGCGGACTGTGGCGGCGCTGGTGACTCCTCACCAGAAACTACAGGTGGCATCACAACAACTGTATATAAAATCCCCTGTAAATATAGCCCCTTTTTGAAGATTCACCCAGGACACGGGATCAGGCACGGCCACCATTCCCTGTGACACAGCAGGCGCTACCCCTGAAGCCTGGTACCCGAGTACCCCAAAGCCTGGGCTCGACACAACCTATAAGCATCCAATAGCAAACCAGCGTGCATTATAAAAGGGAGACCATTGCTGACTGTCAGGTACTCTGAGGAAGAAGGCCGCCCACCTTTGAAACATGTTGTCCCTTGACAGCATTGCAAAAGGCATTGCATTGCACCGCTCACCATCTATCCACCCCGTCACGTGACTGCAACGTAAGCAGTGACACATCAGTCAGCTGACTGGCAAACCAGGAAGTGCGCGACCGCTGGCCACGGTGCACATCTCCAGCGCTCTCGGCTCCGAGAGATGCTAACAGACACAGGAAAAAGGCACCAGGAACCGATGACTTAACAGGCAGTGGCAGTAGCTGACTACCACTAAGACAACCAAAAGGTAATAATACCTCCCAAGGACAATATGACCTACCCCCCAGACTATGAGACATTTCTTCTAATAAGCCCCTTCTGCTAATTACAGACATAGGATATTGACACATTACCAACAGAAGCGCACACAGCAGACCCTGACAACAACCACATTGTCCAGGTAATTATATCTTAGAGGTGACACCTTTTACCACACTATTCATGATATAAGAAAAAAGTAATATATTTTTCCATTTTTTAGCTGGATAAATGCACCACAAAGAAGGGAACGGGTTACTGGAAGCAATACAGACTAAGGCCCCTTTCACATCAGCGTTTTTTTCAAATCGCGGCAAATGTGGTGAAAAAACTGCATCTGCCGCGATTAACGCATAACCGCCACACTTGCGGCACAGTTGCAGCAAGCCCCATTCAATGTCTATGGGGCTTGCGGTAAGAGTGCAGCAGATGCGGCAAGTGCGGTTTCGGCATTTGCGGCAGGAGCGGCGCGAAAAAAAATGCTGTTGACTGCGTTTTTTTTGCGGCCACACCTGCAGCAAGTGCCAATACCGCACCTGCCGCACCCTTACCGCAAGCCCCATAGACATTGCATGGGGCTTGCCGCAACTGTGCCGCAAGTGTGGCGGTTATGCGTTAATCGCAGCAAATGCGTTTTTTTCACCGCATCTGCCGCGATTTGAAAAAAACGCTGATGTGAAAGGGGCCTTTTTGTGGTAAGACTGTTATATAAACAAGTTCCTTAAAAAATGACAGACCCTCATTAATACTCAAGATTAATTGTAGTAATTCACGTTTGCAGGCCACACCTGGACAATAGAGGGCCACTTGAATACAGGAAACACCTGTACTGCAGCAATGTACATTAGCAACAAGAATAAGCACAGAGACATCCAATCCATTGCACTTTAAACCTAGTTTTACAGTTATTGTGTAAAAACCTTTAAATCTTTTTAATAAACACATCCCTAAAAAGCGTTGTACCAAGGTACGGTGTAGTGTCCCTTCACAATATAGATTTAGCACTGGATGTTTGGAAAATTCCCTATTTGTGTTTGTACTATATTCCCAAAAAGGATAGGTATTGTTTGTTGGGTAGAGTCCATTCTTATATTGGTAGTGGACATGGATAAAGTAGGTATGAAGCCTCCCATAAAATGGTGTCGGCACAGGAGGTGAGTATAAGATTTTTTATTTTAATGAGGCAAACATGGGAAATGAGAAGGGGTCGTCCTAGTGGTGAGCAACCTCTTTAAGGCTATTCCCATAAAGCTTCATGATAATTGTAAATTATTGTGGCATTATCAAATGTATCCCCTACATCAACAATAGTACCTCTCCTTTCATCCAGGAGAGAAAGGCGCAATCAGTCTCCCTAATAACTTCATAGAACAAGTGCACCTAGCGTCTGATCCTAAACTCGTCTGACAGTGGCCTCAGCCTGTATAGGTACTGTGACATCCATCCACCATAGAGACCATTTACTGAAAAGTAATGCTTCCATATCTTATACATCGTCTTTTCTTTTTTTCCAGATGGCTAAAAAGACACTATTTTGGCTTTGGTCTTGTAAATGCAGGCTTATGGGAGTGTTAAAAAAACCTCATCATTGTATATGATTGGCTAAGTGCATGACTGTAAGGGCAATCTGGACCTCTCACTGTTTTGCTGAAGCAAATTAAACAGTGTGTGTGATTCCAAACTTGAGGTATATTTTTACATGAAGGTCCTATTCTGATTTTTTTTCTGATATGGATAGGCGGGGACTAGTCTAGCCTAGATGTTTCGTTGCATGATCAATAGGGTATGTGCAGTGGTGTAACTTCGGGCCCAGGGGCCCCGATGTGAAAAGCTCCAACAGGGCCCCCAATTATTGGAAATCTTTAATAGTATTAGTCTATTTCTATAGGCCAAAGGCACTTTTGGGGCCCCCCTAGGCTGCAGGGCCCAGGTGCGATCGCAACCCCTGCACCTATTGTAGTTACGCCCCTGGGTATGTGTGTATTTAGGTTCCAAAATGCAAAGAAAAGAAGTTGGCACAATCAGCTGAATGTTCAAAGATTGAGCTTTTTATCTACAGATATAAATGCATACAGTATATACTCATATTTCGTTATAATCCTGGAGAACTAGCAAGTATTAGATGAGATGCATAGAAAAGTAACTTACTAATGGGAAATGCATTGATTAGAACGACTACATTTATTGCAATGTAGGTGGAACCAGGGGCGTAACTACAACAGGTGCAGGGGTTGCGATCGCACCCGGCCCTGCAGCCTAGGGGGGCCCCATAAGTCTCTTTGGCCTATAGAAAAAGAGTAATGCTATTAAAGATTTGCAATAATTGGGGGCCTCGTTGGAGCCTTCGCATCGGGGACCCTGGGCCTGAAGTTACGCCACTGGGTGGAACGTTGATTCATGCACGCTACCTAGAGGCATATTCAGTGAGCTGTATGATCTGTAGTGGAGGAAAAGTTAGGTGCCGCCCTCACGTGTAGGTGACATGTGTCTATTGAAAAGAGAACAAAGGTTTCTCCATTCCTTGCAGGTATGCTGACTGTTTAACCTTTAAATAAACTTTAGTGACCTACTCCTCTTCCTTAAGGCCAGTAATCATAGGTATGTGCATCAGATCGGATATCAAAGAGGGTGGCCTCCGTTTTAGGAAGCCCCTGTATTTGTCAAAACACTTTACCTTGGTCCTCCATTTTCTTCAAAGAGCGCCACGGGAACTAATCTGCTGGCCGTATGGAGTCGGGAAGGAATTTTTTTCTCCAATGTGGAGCTTAGTATCCGCCCCATGTTTTGTTTTGCTTTCATCTGGATCAACATGTTCGGTAATGGGGTGAACTAAATGGACTTATTGTCTAACTTCAACTTTAAAAGCTATGTAACTGCTAAACCAAAAATGAATGGTTGATACCCCAATTGTGTCCCATTGAAGTAACGTGATTATTAATAATTGCAAATGTAAAAAGGGTTCCTAATGATAACTGTCCTTTGTAAGTATACATAAAAAGCTGACTTGTGCTGGTGTGTACTCCTCAACTTATCTGCCAGGGTAAGTTAAGTGATTACTGTCCATTAGTGTTAATAATATCGATTAACTATAACGAAAGAATAAACAAAATTAAAAAGTATGTTTAACTTGCAAGTAATATAGCTAAACCTGCATTCACACATTGCAGCCATGATCATATTAAAACTGCATCAACTATTCTAAACCATGAAATATGTGGCAACTGTGGCAAAAAAAATGAACCACAGCCACAACATGTGAACAGAAAAACAATGGTAAAGCAGTCTCAGGGAGCCCCAAAGGAATACTGGACAAATTAGTGGATAAGAAACGACCTTTATTCTTCCTCCAATACCACTGCCACGGTCTAAGCCGTCTTCACATTTTAATCTTGGTAATGAACAAGGCCTTGAACCTGGGTACTGCGCTGGGACCTTCCCAACACGGGTGTTTCTACTAATGACCTAGCCTGGTCTAATGTGTTTGCTCTTAACATTGAGGGCCCACTAGTGTTTGTGCTACAAGTAGGCCTATATCTCACAGGTAAGCTTAGCAGCTATCTGCGACTCCTTAGACTCACCATGGGCATGACAGATTTGCCGCTAGCAGGGGGTTGATTCTCCTGATCCACTGTGGGTGTGGCGTCTGTTTCAGGAGCCGACGGGTCTTCAGGTCGTTTTAGAGTTTCTCTTGCTTCAGGTACTACAATCTGCGGAAAGGTAAGGACAGGTACAACAATTGTTAATTCACTTGCATCCGGTATTGTTGCTTCCGCTCCGTATTCCAGTCTGCATCTGGTGATGTCATCTCAGGTGCTAAAACTCCCATGTCCAAGTCAATAGGCAACTTGCCAGGTCTGGGCCACATCAGGTAGGCTGGTGTACAGTTGGTAGAGTTCACAGGGAACATTATGTGCTACTGTGGCACCCCTGCTGGGGATTGCCACAGGACCCACTGGTGCAAGGAGAGACATATGTGGCGCCCCACTAAGAGTGCTTCACAGGAGAGTACTGCGCCCCTGACTGAAGGGGCTGTATTCTCCGTCTCAGTGGTGAATAGGATAATCTCAAGGCTCCATGTACCACATGCAATACCTAGAGGCAGAGGACCAATTAGATACCCGTTTCCTGGGCAACCGGTCCTGGTGGGAGGAGAGTTAGGTATATAGCAGTGGGGAAGAGAAGAACAGAGTTAGAAAGTTGGAGAGACAAGAGCAAGGGGAAGTAGAGTCGTGACAGGAAGAACAGCTAACAGGGAGGGCACCGAGCACTGGTGACCCAGAAGTGAAAGGGGCCAAGAGAGAAGGAAGACGGGTGGTAGACGACCTGAGCCCAGTGCACAACCCAAAGTACCGGCTCCGAGGTGGTACAGATGCTTTACCGCTGCACCACAGAACCCAGAGTGATTGAGAGCTTTGCAGGAGCACAATACACAACCTACCATCACCGCAGCTGTAACAGGGGGGTACCCACCATTGGGGTTCAGGGACCTAACGTGAGTCGGAGCCCAACGGCTCGGGTTCCAACAGAGGATCCCCAGTACCCTGGCTAGGTATACAGAAGCAGCGACGAGAGAGGACAGTCAGGATAGAGAAGGACACCTGTGGAGCCTTGGAAGGAAACTATTCACTGCAGGGACCACCCGGTCCGTTACCCAGTGTCAAGAACTGTTATACCTGTCTGCACTGAAAGAACTAAGTAAATACCCGTTCAGAGGAGTAACGTGTCTGAGATTTATTTCGGGACTACTACTAATTACATTACCTACAGAAACAACCGAGCTGCCACATTCCTTGACTGCAGCTCTCACCTCCGGGGACTCCGCTCGTCCTGTAGGGAGCAGGTCCATCTTGCTGCCGCCCATCACCCCGGAGGTCCAAGCAGCGGAACCCTACAGGTGGCGTCATGAACTAACACCTTTATTTCATTTACTTAACCCTTTTTCTGACCACCGAGCCCACAGCCTGAGGCACTGCAACCGTGACCAACCGCCAGCACCTGAGACCCGAGAATCCGGTCCACGGTGAGTCAATTTGGCGTCAATGAACAGGATCCGAACTGACCCGTATTCAATGGGTACCGTGTGCTTTACAGAACCTTACCGGCCAAAAATAACTTTTCGCGCCATTTCTACTGGACTAGACCAAACAAAGGGAAACCGGGACCCCAAGACTAGTGGAGAATTCAGACAAAGCTCAGCTAGCAACACAGAGGTTGTGTGGTACTTCCATGGTGACACAGTCGAGAACTGCACACATCTGCTGAAAAGATGGCAACCATAGGGCTAAGGGGAGATACTGCAGGTTTACCCCTAAGAAAGGTTACACAGCTACTGGCTCTGAGCTGTGGGTTGTGAGGCATAAGGCATGAGGGCGAAGCAAGCGCAGTGTGAGACAGCAGAGAAAGGACAGAGAGGGGTTGCCGGTTTTGTCATCCTCCTACCCGGGAGTAGCTGGATCCTAAGAACCCAGTGCTCAGCGGGCTGTTGCATCGAGACTGTGAATAAAAGACCTAAAGACTGCAACCCGATGTGTCTGTGAACTTTCTTGACACGTCGTGAGCACCAGAAATATAACTACCAACTGACTCAGGTACCTTCTGCTACCCTGAGAGTCAGCCCTACCCGTAGAGGGCTTAAGAACATTACTGCCTCCCAACCATCGGCCGCTAGGAAGACTGTCGTGCAGCGGCGGCCATCTATAGCTGCAATCTGCGCGTCACGTAAAATTAACAAATATCCCCGAGTCGGTCATCCCCGTCCAAATGAACCCTCCATACCACCTGACCTTTCCTAAGAGGAAGAGCCTCAGCATCATACATTTAATGACACCGCCAGGGTCACAGAGCCGAGTCTCGGTCCCTGTGATCCCCGTGATGAAGCTTCAATGCCCAGTTCTGAATATCCTAAGGCCCTGGAGGGGTGTGTCAACATCACCCCCTGTGAGGAAGGCAATGCCATTGTGGCAAATGGACTCCTGGAGTGCCACACATGCGGTAACTGAGATCAACCTGTCGGTGTTGCCATAGTAACCACAACGCTTTTACAAGGGTGATGTCATTGCTTAGAGACGCCGCTGTCAGCGTGTCACTTTCAGTTCTGCGCAGTATGCATTCCAAAGCCGGTCTGTACACCCAATACCCCCCACACTGCGCAGGAACGGAAATGACGCGGTCCTGCATGTCATCACAAGGAGTAGTCAGGAATTTGAAATCATCAGCGTCCTCCTGAATGAATGATCATACCCACTGGGGTGTGATTGTAGCAGCGAGGTGGGGGAAAGCAGACCTTGAGAAACTGCCCACCTGATGGCCAGACATCTAGGGATGTCCAGATGGTGACATGCAAGTTAATAAATCACTTTATTAAATTTTATAGTGCACATTTAGGTCAGAGAGGGATGGTTAGTAATGTAGTAGGAAGCTGCAGGGACAGGTAGTGATAGGTTAGGGGGGCTAAACTACGTGACAGGTTCCTTTTATTGTGCAGAAAGAAGAAGTACATGAAGTTCCTGTAGCTCCAGCACTAACTCTGGATGATTCCACACTGCATTGTATTCCAAAGATATTTTCTCCCAGTCCCAGACACAACTTTTTTGCCACAATAAGGGTATTGTGAGACAGTGAGGGGATCATATGTGAGGGGCGCTATGTGTCATCCAGAATGTGCACTGTCACATATTGAACCTGGTATGGAATATAGAATAGAGGGACGCTCCCCTCCAGTTCGGGTCTTGTAGGTTTACCCCGGAGGGAGACACGGGGTTAAAAGTTAGGTTAGGAGATGGGGCGGGGTCCCCTGTGGAGAGCTTCGGCCTGAGTTGAGGCAGAAGGGACTGCTGAGTGGTCAAGTCCAGGGCATGAGAGGCTGTGTGCTGTTACAGCACGGCCTAACCTGGGAGCCCAGGGCGACCTAGACCGTATAGAACTCCTAACCTGAAGGGACCGTGTTACTGACCGGGGTATGTATGAATTGTACCCGGCTGCGTTCTGGAACCCGGCAACTTGTGCCACTGCTGTGCCTCATGAATAAATCTGGGTACTGTATAAACTGATACCGGGCTCACGACCGTTTGTCTTGCAATCCCGGCGCTACCTCACATATGGTGGAGAATGCTGGCAGTCTGAACTCCGGGATACTCCACGGACTGCATGTCCATACTCAAGCCGGCCAAGCTACAGTTCCGGTCTGCCGCCAATATGGAAAAGCTATTAAAGCAATTGGTGCTTACCTAGCAGAGACAACAGGAGCAGTTTCAGCAACAACAGAAAACTAATGAACTGCTCCAACAGCAAATTATGGCACCGCGAGACCCGCCACCAGCGCCTTCCCCGGAACGGCGTGATGCCCGGGACCGGGTCCGATTGGCATTGAGAAGCTGACTCAGGAGCACGACGTGGAAGCGTACCTCACCGTCTTTGAGCGCACCGCAGAGCAGGAAGGTCTCCCAGCCGGCCAGTGGGCTGAAGTAGTGGCGCCATTCCTGATGGGCGACGCACAGAAGGCATACTCTGACCTCAGTTGGGAGGATGCGCAGGACTAAACTAAAAGGTGAGATCCTTGCTCGACTGCGGGTCAATACCTATGTCAGGGCCCAACAAGTGTTTTCCTGGTCCTTTGTGGAATCTAAACCGGCTCGATCTCAGGCGTATGACTTACTACAGCTGGTAAAATGGTGGCTCCAGCCTGAGCTCTTGTCTCCGGGCCAGATGGTGGAAAGGGTGGTGATCGACCGGCTGGTACGAACTCTGCCAGTCGCTATACAGCGTTGGGTGGGGCAAGGGGACCCGGGGACCCTGGACCAGATGGTTAGTTTGATTGAGAGGTATACAGTCACCCAGGAGTTCATATGGGACTCTGCCCCCCAAGTCTGTCCCGCCGGCCTCCGGAGCCGGGAAAAGGTGCACGTCCCTTTGCTGGGGACCCTCCTACACAAGCTCCCCGCTGAGGGGGTACTCCGGAGTGATGCCAGCAGGAGACCAGGCTCCCCTCAATGGGGCATCCAGACTGGCTGTGCCACTGCTAGGTGGTGCAGGCGATGCAAAGGGCCAGGACATGTGGCGGCCTATTGTCCTCTGACTATTGAACCCATGGACTGCGGGTTTACACGCCGGGTTTCTATGTATGCCAGCACCGTGCTCGACGCAGATGCGGTTGTTCCCACAATGGAACCCCAGATGTGCCCGGTGCTCGTTAATGGACACAGAGCGGAGGCTCTCTTGGACTCCGGCAGTTTGGTGACTCTGGTTCATGGGTCATTACTCCCCGGGTTGGAGGCCACGGGAAAGGATCGGGGTCAGATGTATACATGGAGACCTACGCGAGTATCCGACCATGGAGGTGATGTTTTCCACTCCGTGTGGAGAGGTAACCCATGTGGTCGGAGTGGTGAAGACTACCTTATGGGATTATTCTGGGAAGAGATTTACCATTGTTTTGGTCCCTATGGGGTAGGAGGAGTAGCCCTCTGCAAACACCATTGGATCTGGGTGCCGAACCCAATGATCCCGAGTCAGGGGTACCTGCCGTAGGGGTCGGCAACCTAGGGATAGAGTGTCACCCCGATAGGTTTCCCCTAGAGGTATTGGCAGGAGAGGTCGAGGAGACCCAAGCAATTCCAGAGCTGGAAGTGCCCCGGGTAGCGTTTGGGACAGCTCAGCTGCAGGATCCCACACTGACCTGGGCACGGGAAAGGGTAATAGAAGTAAATGGGGTGGCTCAGCAACCGGGGGCCGAAAATGTGTTCCCACGCATGGTGATCGACCGAGAGTTGCTCTATAGAGTGGACAAAATCCGAGAGGAGGTTGTGGAGCAACTGGTAGTACCGCAGACACACCGCCGGGCGGTCCTAGAGATGGCCCACTCCCACCTGCTGGGGGGCATCTGGGGACTAAAAAAACGCAAGAGCGCATCTTGCGGCGATTCTTCTGGCCGGGAGTGTATGCGGATGTCCAGAGGTTCTGCGACTCCTGTCCGGAATGTCAGCTGACCACACCCATCGCAACCTTCCAGAGTCCATTGGTACCTCTACCGGTTATAGAGGAGCCTTTTGAATGGATTGCCATGGATTTGGTAGGGCCCATAGTTAAATCGGCTCGGGGCCACCAACACATCCTCGTGGTCGTCGATTATGCCACCCGATTCCCGGAGGCGATTCCGCTACGCCACACAAAGGCTAAGCTTATTGCCCGGGAGCTGTTTTCTATGTTCTGTCGCCTGGGGATACCGAAGGGGATCCTTACCGATCAGGGGACTCTTTTTATGTCCAAAGTGACCGCAGAACTGTGTAAACTGCTGAATATAAAACAGCTGCGCACCTCGGTGTACCATCCCCAGACCGATATAACAAATCCCTGAAATATATCCTTAAAAAGATAGTTGCCAAGGATGGGAAGGATTGGGACATGTTACTGCCCTATTTGATGTTTGCCATCCGGGAGGTACCGCAGTCATCTACAGAGTTTTCCCCATTTGAGTTATTGTACGGCAGACATCCTAGAGGGTTGTTGGATGTCGCCAAGGAGACATGGGAACAGGAACCCACTCCCTATAAGAGTGTTATTGAGCATGTGGCTAATATGCAGGACTGGATTACCACGGTCATGTCTATCGTAAAAGAGCACCTAATGGAGGCCCAGGGAACTCAAAGTCGCATGTATAACAGGATGGCCACCATCAGGTCCTTTGAGGTGGGGGATCGAGTGATGGTTTTAGTGCCCACTGCAGAGAGCAAACTCTTGGCCAAATGGCAGGGGCCGTATGAAATCCGGGAAAAGGTAGAAGTGGTTACAATGTGGACCAACCCGGAAGAGAAAACCCGTACAGCTATACCATGTTTATTTGCTCAAAGCCTGGAAAGACCAGGAGTGCCTGACCATGGAGGCTCCCCTGGCTGGGTTGACCGGGAACCCCCCGCTGTTGGCCTTGAGAGGGGCTGATGAGGTAAAAATAGGTGACACCCTCACTAAGGCACAGCAACGGGAGGCTCGAAAGTTGGTGCAGCAGAATCCAGATGTATTCTCCGACCTGCCCGGCCGTACTTCCGTCATTCAACATGACATTGTCACTGAGCCCCGGGTAAAGGTGCGAATGAAACCGTACCGGATACCCGAGGCCCGAAGACAAGCCATCGCAGCTGAAGTGAAACAAGTGCTCAAGCTGGGAGTAATCGAGGAATCACGGAGTGAATGGGCTAGTCCCATTGTGCTTTATTCCGAAACCAGACGGATCACTGCGGTTCTGCAACGACTTCCGGAAGTTGAATGAGGTGTCGAAATTCGACCTTTATCCCATGCCCCGGGTGGACGAGCTAATTGAAAGACTGGGGCAGGTCCAGTATTTCACGACGCTCGATCTAACCAAGAGTTACTGGCAGGTGCCGCTAATCGAGTCGGCCAAGGAGAAGACCGCCTTTGTTACCCCGGAGAGCCTCTATCACTATGTCGTATTGGGAGACACCACTTTGTATAAATGTGGGGTGGACATGGGGTCACAGGCTTATCCGGTATTTTTAGTTTTTAATGTACAATTTAGTTGTGGATAAATTAGCTGAATGTTATATTTAAGTTAACTGGGAATGTAGTACTAATGATTTCTTTGTGTTTATGTATTTTTTGTGTGAGTTTTTTCATTTCAGAAAATGATATTGGTATGTGCCAGCTCTGTAGCTGAAGGAGCTTTAATCTCATTGGTTAACGCAAAAAAGGCGGTAAAACTGCAGTATAGAAGCAGCTGTTTAGGTCTTCAGCATCAGTTCAGCGGTGAGGAGGAAAACACCTGCCCACCCTCCCTATGGAAGAAGTTGATAATCTTCATAGCACTATTCTGTCGAGATGTTTTATTAGAGAGAGATCAGTGGTTACTGATCGGTCACATGATTTTTGTGTGGGTAAAATCGCCCCAGTGAATTCGGGTCGATTGGTCCTTTAGTTGTTATTAAAGATTAAAAAAAAGATTTAAAAGGATTCATTTGAGTTTTAAAAAATAAAAAAATTTGTTTTTGGTAATCTCTTAATAAAACCTTGACTATTACTTTACCACACTTTGTAGCATGTATGAAATTATTTTATAGGTAGAAGGATTGGGCCTTGTTACCCCATGCCTTTTGGGTTAATGCACATAGTGTTAAGACCACATCAGAAATATGCGTCCGTTTATCTGGATGACATCATCTTCAGTAAGGATTGGCACACGCATTTGTCCCAGGTGCAGGCAGTGGTGGATTCACTCAGGGCCGCGGGCCAAGGCCAAGGCACAATCGGAGTATCCAAGACTGTGGCTTCATTCACTGCCCGTAGATCTTGCACCATGCGAAACTTGGGAGGTTGGCCCTTTGGTGTTTTCTTCTTGACTGGAAACAGTGGGGTGTTGCATGGTGACTTAGTCGGGATGACTGCTCCATTCTTGACGTAAGGAGTCAGTTGTGTAATAGCATCTGATAGGGCAATGGAGAGAGGGTACTGGGGCTTAGCTTATGGGGTAAGCGGGCTCCTGTTTAAGCTTGACTTCCACTGGCTGGACTGGGAGCCTTCCAATGTCTTCAGGGCCTTGGGCCCACAGGATGTCTGGTATCTGTGAAAGCCAGGCTGCATCCGTAGGTTGTATTGTCAAACCAAAGTGAAAAAGGCTGAAAACCTGTGAAACTTCTTCCTGGTCCAGAGCAGTAGTAAGTGTGACAGTACCATTTTCCTGAAAGGAGATGTTGACGTGTAACTTCATCAGTAAGTCAGTTCCCGGGAGGTTCACTGGACACGTGGTGGACACCACCAATCGAGATAATATGCTCTGTGTGGGTTGCAGGCTGACACGCAAAGGGCGGGTCATAGCGGTATACTTGATGACTCCATCAACACCCACACATGGGATGGTTTCTTCTGTGAGGCAGCCTGAGTCAGGTAAGTCAGCAAATCTTATCACGCTTCTGGCTGCACCGGTATCCACTAAGAAGGGGATGGATCTTCCTTCTACCTCCATACATACAGTAGGAGTCGGGCCGCAAGCTTGTCTGTTGGCTTTGCAGAGCATATTGTAAGTTGGTGGATCCGGCTTGCCAATGTCCTACAGCTGGGTGGAAGGGGCGGGTGGCAGAGGAGGGAAATGCTGCGGCAGCTGTTCTTGCAACGGTGCTCTGGACTCAGCTGTCTGACTGCGATGTTGAGAAGATCTGCAGTTCCTCCTTATGTGGCCTATCTTCCCCCAATTGTAACAGGTGACTCCACTTCTTGGTCCTCCCCTGTTTCCTGGGTTCTGCGACATCATAACATTACAGTTCTGGGGAGGTTTTGAAGGCCTGTTCATTTCTATGCCCCTTGCCACCTGAAATATAATATCTGGGTCCAATCGTCTGTATTCAGGTCTCCTCGTCTGGACCTGCTTCTGTATGGGTTCAAGAAGACCTTGGACGAAGGCTTGTATCCATATCTGTCGATGGGACTTTTCATGGTGATCAAATCCCAGGTCTGTGAACATCTGATTCAGCCGATAGTAACACTTCTCTACACTTTCCCCTCTGTCTTGCATTATGTCTTGGACAGATGTTGCTTGTTCTGCCAGACGGTCCTTTGCCCAGGCATACAGCTTGAGTAAGAAAGCTTCACCAGACTCGAATGTTCTACGATATTCCTGAGTACCTGGTGCAGGCTCCAGAGCTGGGTGCATCACTGGACAGAAGGAGTCTCCTGCTTTGATTTCAGCTAATCCCATAAGATCTTCCCATGAGGCAGCATTAGTCTTCTGCATCTGGCTCATCTTCCGATGAAAGAGCATAGGTTGCTTGTCAGGGTCCGGTAAGGTGTTCACCAATGTGGCAGCTTCCTGAGGCTTCCAGGAGACATATCTGCCCCGCCTAGGAAAGGAAACATGCTGTGGAGGGTCTTCATACTGTGCCAGTCGGTGTGATTGATCTGAGCCATGGCAGGGTCACGAGCACACGTTCTGTGACTTCCTGCCTGTGCAGCTGTGACTCACTCTGCCGGGTGATCACGTTACATTCCCTGGCTGTAGCTGATGACGTGTGCACGGCCATGAGACTCCGTGCACCAGCCTGTGATGAGGCTGAAAGGGCAGGGCTTTACTGAAGGGAGGGGGGAGAGGAGGCTGACGGGCAGATGCACTCGGCAGGAGGAGAAGCTAGGTAACGCCCAGTCGGCAACATTTTTTAAACTTTATAAAGCTATATCTTAGCTTCTACTAAACAGTTTTTTTAGCAAAAACGATTGCCTCAAATGTGTGTGCTGGGTGTAGGGACACATATTAACAGTCCGGGGGGGTCATTTGGGGTGGTTGGTTCCCTTTAAAGGGATATTAAAGGGGTGTTACATCTTATTCTGAAGAGAACATTCAATCATTCGTGTGTTAGTTAGCAATTCAGTTTAGCCTTGATTAGTACAGAACATTCGGTCCATGCTGATAAGGAGCTTCTGCGCAGCTAATTCTAAGACAGTGGAATTCTAGAGGAGGGGAGGATGTAGGAGAAAAAGAGGAGCAAAGGTTTATATAAACATAACATGATGTTAGTACACTGGAAGATTTCTGAATGACTTCTATAAGAGTTATATAGGTTATTAACTATTTATTGCCATGACAAGTAGATCCACCATACTAACAGCCAGAGGGGTAGTCGAGGCACACCGGGGAAGAGTGCCATTACGCCTTTTGAATTGCGGGGAAGATGAGGTCACATTACCAAAGTATGCTACCATGGCTAAATTGTTCACGGTTGATAATAATGCCATCACCGCCGTCGAGCCCTTGGACCCGTCAAGTCAGGCGGATGACAATGGCTCAGGGGAAAGCTGGAGGATTGGTGTCAATAGCTACATGTGGGTACCAGTTCTACACCTCCCCATCAAAATCATGGAGTATACCGGGTAGTGAAAAAATATTAGCAGATATTCAGCAAACAACCGTTAGACTTTGGGCAAATTAAAGGGGTAGAGCACACTATACCCACAGGTAACCATCATCCTATAAAAGAGAAGTATAGACCATTACCACCCGCTCACTACCAAACCACCAAAGACATGCTCAAAGAAATGAAAACTGCAGAGGTAATAAGAGACAGTTGTAGCCCCTGGGCAGCACCTTTAGTGTTGGTTAGAAAGAAGGACGGGACCATGAGAATGTGCGTAGATTACCAGCAGATCAACCGCATCACACATAAGGACGCATACCCGTTACCTAGGATTGAGGAGTCCCTAGCTGCATTAAAATCCGCCAACTACTTTTCTACCCTTGATCTGACTAGTCGGTACTGGCAAGTTCCTGTGGCCGAGGCTGACAAGGAAAAGACAGCATTTACTACGCCAATGGGCCTCTGTGAGTTCAATTGTATGCCATTTGGACTCTGCAACGCACCTGGGACCTTCCAACGCCTGATGGAGAGCTGCCTAGGACATAAGAACTTTGAAACTGTCCTCCTGTACCTAGATGATGTCATAGTCTACTCCAAGACGTATGAGCAACATCTACAAGACCTGGCTGTCACGCTGGGAGCGGGAGAGGCACCCAGCGTAGGACCACGACGGGGGGGGGGGGGGAATAAGGAGTCCCTAAAGCTATGGGCACAAGAGGGAGAGGGTGACCCCTAGTCTTACTAGGGCTGACCCTGTCTGCCCTAACGTCCCTATACAGTTTCCTCAACTGTCGCCGACCACGAACCTCGTCCCTCTCTGATCCTAGAACTACCTTATCTAAGGATCAGATGGAGAGGTTCACTAGACCCTTCCACTAACAACTAAAGACAACACAAGGAAAAAACAGACAATGGGGAAAGAAAACACTTATCTTGCAGCAGAGCACAGCAACCTCCACAACCTCAGCTTCTGCTGGAGCAAGGATAATGAGTCCTCAAGGAAATATCACCTGCACCGAGGGAGGGCAATGAAACTCCTTATAAAGGAGGGAAGAACCTGCTGGGTCCTAGAGACCCAGAATACTGGTGTAGAAACCAGACCGAGCACAAGACCTTCCCAGCCGTCTCCCCATGATAGGGAGATCTTATCATACCTTCTCTTTATCTACACAGAAGGTAAATGCCCCTGAAAGACGGACCGTCCTCAAACCTTATGGCTGATTGGCCAAACGCTGGGACCGTCTGCGCGTGGCCTCTACCCTGTCATCCGTGCCACCCGTGACACTGGCAGAAGTGTTTGAGGCCTTATCCGGATACGCATAAAAATCAAGCCATCCAAGTTCCACCTTCTCAAGCCAAAGGTACAGCACTTGGGACACGTCGTGAGTTCAGAGGGAGTAGCACCGGATCCTGATAAAGTCACCGTGATAAGGGATTGGCCAAGACCTACTAATGTCAAAGAAGTGAGGCAATTCCTGGGTCTGGTAGGCTATTACCGAAGATTTATGAGAGTGTTCACGAAGTTAGCAGCTTCCCTGCAAGACATCCTGGTAGGACAGTCAAAAAGGTCTTCAACCGGTAATCCTCCTTTCCAGTGGAGTGAAGAGAGGGAAGACTCCTTCAACAAACTGAAGTGTGCGCTGACAGGAGAAGAGATCCTGGCATATCCGGATTACCATAGTAACATAGTTTTTAAGGTTGAAGGAAGACTTTAAGTCCATCTAGTTCAACCCATAGCCTAACATGTTGATCCAGAGGAAGGCAAAAAAAAACCATGTGGCAACACTAAGCTCCACATTGGGGGAAAAAATTCCTTCCTGACTCCAGATATGGCAATCAGACTAATTCCCTGGATCAACGCCCTATCAAAGAATCTAGTATATATAACTGGTAATATTATAGTTTTCAAGAAAGGCATCCAGGCCCTTCTTAAATGTTAGTAGTGAGTCACTCATTACAACATCATGTAGCAGAGAGTTCCACAGTCTCACTGCTCTTACAATAAGGAATCCATGTCTGTGATTATGATTAAACCTTCTTTCCTCCAGACGTAGAGGATGCCCCCTTGTCCCCGTCTCAGGCCTAACAGTAAAGAGATCATTAGAAAGTTCTCTGTATAGTCCCCTCATATATTTATACATTATTATAAGATCACCCCTAAGACTTCGTTTTTCCAAGCTAAATAACCCCAAGTTTAATAACCTGACTTGGTATTGCAGACCCCTCAGTCCTCTAATAACCTTGGTCGCTTTTCTTTGGACCCGCACTAGTTCAGCTATGTCTTTCTTATACACCGGAGACCAGAATTGTACACAGTATTCTAAGTGTGGTCACACCAGTGACTTGTATAGAGGTAAAATTATGTTCTCCTCATGAGCATCTATGCCTCTTTTAATGCATCCCATTATTTTATTTGCCTTTGCAGCAGCTGCCTGACACTGGCCACTAAATGTGTTTTTGTCATCTACCCATACACCCAGGTCTTTTTCATTGATAGTTTTGCCCAGTGTTTTACAATTAAGAACATAATTATACCTTTTGTTTCCTCTGCCCAAGTGCATGACCTTACATTTATCCCCATTAAAGCTCATTTGCCATTTATCAGCCCAAGCTTCTAGTTTACGTAAATCCTCCTGTAATATAAAATTGTCCTCCTCTGTATTGATTACCCTGCAGAGTTTAGTGTCATCTGCAAATATTGAGATTCTACTCTGTATACCCTCTACAAGGTCATTAATAAATATATTAAAAAGAAGCAGGCCCAATACTGACCCCTGTGGTACCCCACTGTTAACTGTGACCCATTCTGAGCATTCTGAGTGTGTTCCATTAATGACCACCCTTTGTTTCCTATCGCTAAGCCAGTTTTTAACCCACTTACACATATTTTCCCCTATCCCCATTGCTCTCATTTTATGTATCAAACTTTTGTGTAGCACCGTATCAAAAGCTTTTGAAAAGTCCATATACACCACATCCACTGCATTGCTTTGGTCCAGTCCAGAACTTACTTCTTCATAGAAGCTTATCAGATTAGTTTGACAGGAACGGTCCCTCGTAAAACCATGTTGATATTGGGTCATTTGGTTATTTTTCTTCAGATACTCCAGTATAGCATCTCTTAGAAAACCCTCTAGGATTTTACCCACAGTAGAGGTTAAGCTTACTGGCCTATAATTTCCAAGTTCAGTTTTTGTCCCCTTTTTGAATATTGGCACCACATTTGCTATACGCCAGTCCAGTGGTACAGACCCTGTTATTATGGAATCTTTAAAGATTAAAAATAATGGTCTATCTATGACATTACTTAATTCCTGCAGCACTCTGGGGTGTATCCCATCCGGGCTCGGGGATTTGTTAATTTTAGTGATTTTTAGACGATGCCGTACTTCCTGCTGGGTTAAGCAGGTGACATTTAATTGACAGTTTTTGTTATCACTGATCATATTGTCTGTCATGGGATTTCCTTGTGTAAATACTGTTGAAAAAAAGTCATTTAGCATATTGGCTTTTTCCTCATCCTCATCCACCATTTTACCCAGATTATTTTTAAAGGGGCCAACACAATCATTTTTTAGTTTCTTACGATTTATGTAATTAAAAAATATTTTGGGATTATTTTTACTTTCTCTGGCAATGAGTCTCTCTGTCTCAATCTTTGCTGCCTTGATTTGCTTTTTACAAATGTTATTTAATTTTCTGTAATTATTTAATGCTTCATCACTACCTACTTGCTTTAATTCCCTAAATGCTTTCTTTTTGTCATATATTGCTCCCCTTACAGCCTTATTTAGCCATAGTGGTTTCCTCCTATTTCTAGAATGCTTATTCACATAGGGTATATATTGTGCACAGGCCCTATTCACGATGCTAATAAACGTCTCCCATTTGCTTTGTGTACTTTTATGTCTCAGGATATCGTCCCAGTTTATTGCACTAAGATCATCTTTCAACCGTTGGAAATTTGCCTTCCTGAAGTTTAGTGTCCTTGTAGCCCCTCTACTACACATCTTATTAAAGGATACTTTAAAACTTATTATTTTATGATCACTTACCCAAGTGATCTCCAATCCATATATTTGATATGCGGTCTGGCCTGTTGGTTACTATTAGGTCCAGCAGTGCCCCCCTTCTTGTTGGGTCCTGAACCAGTTGTGAAAGGTAATTGTCTCTCATAGTTTTCAAAAACTTATTACCTTTGCTGGAACTGCAGGTTTCTGATCCCCAATGTATTTCAGGGTAGTTGAAGTTCCCCATAATAATGACTTCTCCCTGAGTCGCTGCTTCACCTATTTGCTTTATGAGGATATTCTCCTCCTCTTCCATTATTGTTGGGGACTTATAACAAACCCCTATCAGTAATTTATTATTTTTTCCCCCTCCCCTTATCTCCACCCACAGAGACTCTACATTTCCATTAGATTCACCTATAATATCACGCAGGATGGGTTTTAAGGATGATTTTACGTATAAACGCACACCTCCCCCTCGCTTATTTGTACGGTCATTTCTGAACAGACTATAGCCCTGTAAATTAACAGCCCAGTCATGGCTCTCATCCAGCCATGTCTCCGAAATCCCCACCATGTCATAATTATTTTCCAACAAAATCAATTCTAATTCCTCCATTTTGTTGGCGAGGCTTCTGGCATTAGTGTACATGCACTTTATGCATCTCTCTTTACCTCTATTCCTTCCTACTATATTGACTGTTCTAACCCAACCCCCATGCCATCCCCAACTTTATTACTTGTGCCCAGGTTACTATTTACACTATCTTTCCCTCCTGTACAATGAATACCCTCCCCCCCAAACCCTAGTTTAAACACTCCACCAACCTTCTAGCCATTTTCTCCCCCAGCACAGCTGCACCCTCCCCATTGAGGTGCAGCCCGTCCCTAGCGTAGAACCTGTAGCCAACAAAGAAGTCGGCCCAGTTCTCCAGGAACCCAAACCCCTCCTTCCTACACCAATTCCTTAGCCACTTATTTATCTCCCTAATCTCCCATTGCCTCTATGGTGTGGCTCGTGGTACAGGCACTATTTCAGAGAATACTACCTTGGAGGTCCTTGCCTTAAGCTTGCAGCCTAATTCCCTGAAATCATCTTTAAGGACCTTCCACCTACCTCTAACTTTGTCATTTGTGTCAATGTGCACCATGACTGCTGGGTCCTCACCAGCCCCTCCCAGTAATCTGTCAACCCGATCAGCGATGTGCCGGACTCGAGCGCCAGGTAGGCAGCACACTGTTCGACGATCCCTGTCTTTGTGACAGATTGCCCTATCTGTTCCCCTAATAATTGAGTTCCCCACTACCAGCACCTGTCTGTCCTGCCCTGCTCTCCTGTTTTCCCCCTTACTGGAGCAGACACTCCTCTAGCTTTCAGAGGTCATGCCCTGCTGCAGCAGTGCTATCCCTGAACTCGCACCCCCGTCATCTGCCAACTTAGCAAATTTATTGGGGTGTGCCAGATAAAGGCTAGCCTCCCTGGCACTCTTCCCTCTACCCCGCCTTCTAACTCTCACCCAGCTAGCTACCTCATTGTCCTGCAGCTCCATGCTACCATCCTCCCCCACATCTATCCCATTGAGCAGCTGTTCAGTGAGCAGCAGACTCCGTTCCATATTGTCTATGGATCTCAGCGTTGCCAGTTGTTCATTTAGATCCAGTATCTGGGCTTCCAAATGCACAACATACTCACACCTTACACAGCAGTATGCACCCTCGACCGGCTATTTAAGGAATGCATACATGTGGCAAGATGTACACTGGATGGCATTGCCAATTATGGAGCTCATTTCCTAATGGGGATTGCACCAGACAGAAATGATAAGTAAAAAGAATGCAAGTATTAATAAAATGCCACCAGCAATTCCGTAAGTCCTTCCTTCCAAACTCCCTGAATCCAAAGTCACTGAATCACAAGTCACACACGTACTTCCGTCTGCACTTACGCTCCAAGTCACACTAAGCTCGCGGTCACACTCGCTAAGAACAAACATTTAAATTTTTTTTTTCCTTACCAGAAAATCAACCTACAGCTCATTGTACTTCCAAAGGACTGAAGCCCCAACAAGCTGCTACTTATAAACCCTTAATTATGCACCCCCACCCTTAATTAACCCCTTGTAAGTATAGCTACACCACAGGTTTTAAGTGCAAAGTAGTTAACCCTTTAACTTAATTACAGGTAGTAAAATAAGAGACTATAAACTTGTAGAGAGAAAAGAAAGTTAAGAGAGCCCAATAAAATTAAAAAGGTAAAAAAAAAACAAAAACAAAAAAACAGTCAGCAATTCACACAGGTATTTGTTGCAGGATTCCCAAATACCTCCTCACTGAATCACAAGTCACACACTAAGCTCGCGGTCACACTCGCTAAGAACTAAGATTTACATTTTTTTTTTTTCCTTAGCAGAAAATCAGCTTACAGCTCAGCGTACTTCCATCAACCATTCTTTCTCTACACGGATGCCAGCAATGTGGGACTGGGAGCAGTACTGTCAAAGAAGCAAGGAGGCAAAGAGAGAGTTATTGCCTTTGCAAGCAGGAAACTCCGGCCCACGGAAAGAAACCCCGAGAATTACAGTTCCTTCAAGTTAGAAGTACTGGCAGTAGTTTGGGCTGTAACTGAACGTTTCAAGCACTACCTGTCAGATGCGGAATTTACCATCTACACAGATAACAACCCATTGACCCACCTGGATTCAGCAAGATTTAGTACATGGGAGCAGCGATGGATAGCCCGGCTGTCTAACTACAATTTTGTCATCAAACATAGGGCAGGCCACAAGAGTGGAAACGCAGATGCCTTATCCCGGATGCCACACCTAAAAGATGTGGAAGAGGACCCGGAAGGGTTGGAAGAAATTGAACTTTCGGCCTTTCACCGTTCAAAGGTAGCCAAGTATCAACCCGGCATCTACCAAAGAGAACAACAGGCAAGTCTCAACCCGTTAGCACACCATGGATGGGCTGACACCCAGGATAGCGACCCGGCTGTGAAGCTAGTGATAGAACTGCTTACACAACAAGGTGCGTACCTTAACCAGAACGCCTTGGCCGAGACCCAACAACTATGGAAAGAGAAAGGCAAGTTGTTCCTGTAACAAGGGAAGCTCTGCAGAAGGCATACCAACCCTAAAACACATGAATTGGTCTGGCAGATAATCGTACCCAAGAGAGACGTCAAAATGGTCTTAGAAGCCTACCACGACGGTGCAGGTCATTTTGGATGGAAGAAGTTGGAAGTGCTCCTAAGAGAGAGATTCTACTGGGTTGGCATGAGGAAATCAATTGAAGATTGGTGTAGAAAATGTGAAGCCAGGCCTCCTAAGCAGAGACACCCGTAGGGACCGTATTTATTTGTTTAAGTGCGCAACATTAAAAACAAAGCCCAGTACCTACTGAGACTATCCTGTATGAACTTATGACAAATTCTTGAACTTTGAACTTTTCTCATTTATTTATGGACCATACATACCATGGAACTGGTTGCGGTAAAAACTTTATTGTAAATATCTATCAGCCTGGAGGCAATGGACTAAACCCCCGGAAGGACTGCTTTTTGAGCTTTGGACTCTTTTTGAGCACTTTAAGTGGTTTTTGTACTTTTATTTTTAAGGCTCTGTAAATATTAATTGTTATGCTAACTGTTTGTTTGTTTTTCCACAGTCTCGGAGTACTGTCTTTAAGGGGGAATGTGGCACACCAGGGGTTAAAGTGCCACAGAAACAACACAAAGGGTTAACTTCCCACACAACACCTGACACTGCACTAGCACCTCTAGGTTAGAAGGGAGAGCTAAAGCAGCTCCCTTATATATTCTGGTGTGGTGAGGTTTGGGGGAGAGGGCAGAGGAAGGAAGCATGATTCTGACCTCCCCACCACCAACACAACAAGGACTTGGTCCTCCTGGATGCGCAAAACACGAGCGTCTTCTTGCTGCACTACCTGCAACATGACCCTCGGATTGTCCGAATTAGAAGCAATGCCAACTACTGGGTTGCCACACTCCTCGATCCACGGTAAAAAGACCAAATTTTCTGAAATAATTCCAGCCATACAAAGGGACACACGCATGCAGGATTATCAGCAGAAGCTGATACATAATCTGAGATCAGCTTTTCCACAAACCACCAGTGGTAGACAGAGTGAATCTTACAGCTCTCTCTTGTCAACCATGGGACTGTCGAGTCATCATCACTCACACCGTACCAGTAACACCGTAGCTGGTGATGGTAACACCAATTTCGCGGCCTCGTTCCACAATTTTTTCAGACCATCGTTTGCAAGGCCTGAAGACACGAAAAATCTGACACATAGTCAATGCCTGGAGCGGATGGTACACGAGTATCTCGAACTTAAAGCGAACCTGTCACCCCCCCGGGCATCAAAAGCTATAATAGCCACCTTCTGCAGCACTAAGGCTGCATTCAGGGAAGGTGGCTATAGGCTTTTGATGCCCTATATACTATGAAATATGAAGTTAGGTAAATGCTCACACTTGTGAAGACCAAAGACCGGGAGGCGGGGTTTCACGCTCCTCTGACCCGCCCCCTCTTGTCAGTCATGGTGCGCGCCTGCTGCTGCCTACCCTCAGTGTGTAAAATGAACGCGCGTCTCCGTTCTCCAGTATGGAGGCACGCATGCGCTGTGCGCGCTGACGATGACTTCCTGGACACCGGGCAGCCTGAATGCAGCCTTAGTGCTGCAGAAGGTGGCTATTTTAGCTTTTGATGCCCGGGGGGGGTGACAGGTTTGCTTTAACATCGATGCCATGACTGGGGAACTGGAGCCTTGCTCATTTTGGGCTTCCAAACTGGAATAATGGCCTGAGCTCACCACTCACGCCTTGGAGATCTTGTTGTGCCCTGCAGCCAGCGTTCTCTTGTAACGTGTCTTCAGCGCTGCTGGTGGTGTGCTGACAGAAAAGCACACGCATCTGTCCACCCAGAATGTGAACAGACTAACGTTCATAAAGATGAACAAGGCATGGATCCGCAAGGACCTTTGTACCCCTGTGTCATCCTGGGGAGACTAAAGCCTTGTGGTTTTTGGCCTAAAAGTAACCATTTAAATTTTGCAACTGTGTGGCAATTGATGTCACTTAAGTGGTGTCTGTGCCCAAATTTTTGGAAAAAATGGAGACTCTTCTTGTAGTCCCCTAAATGTGACACAATACTCATTGTCTGCATGAGGCCTTACAGATAGTGAGGAAAAACATCACCAAATACTCATCGTCTGAACATGGCCTTACAGATACTGAAGTAAAACTCACCAAGTACTCCTCGTCTGAACGTGGCCTTACAGATAGTGAGGAAAAACATCACCAAATAATCATCGTCTGAACATGGCCTTACAGATACTGAAGTGAAACTCACCAAGTACTGCTCGTCTCAACGTGGCCTTACATATAGTGAGGAAAAACATTACCAAATACTCATCGTCTGAACGTGGCCTTACAGATACTGAGGTAAAACTCACCAAGTTCTCCTCGTCTGAACATGGCCTTAAAGATACTGAAGTAAAACTCACCAAGTACTCCTCGTCTGAACGTGGCCTTACAGATACTGAAGTAAAACTCACCAAGTACTCCTCGTCTGAACGTGGCCTTACAGATACTGAAGTAAAACTCACCAAGTACTCCTCGTCTGAACTTGGTCTTACAGATGCTGAATTAAAACTCACCAAATACTCATCGTCTGCATGATGCCTTACAAATACTGGAGTAAAAACGGATTTTAGAGGGGCATGACATGCCTATATCTGTGTCTCCTCCTTTTACTCGTCCATCTCTTTTCTTTTTGCATTTGTATATGTACTTGTCACTTTTCCATGTGTTTGTTGTGTGTTTTGAGCAGTTTGTCACCTTTTGGACACCTTAGAAGGTGTTTTCTATGTGTTTGTATGTGTTTGTGTTTGCCTGCCATTGTTTTCAATGGTGTTCGACGGTGTTCAACGAACATTCGACGAACACACATCAAATTCGATGAATTGAATCGAATTCGAACACCGGGGTGGTGGCTCATCTCTACTCATAAGCAAAAATCACATGTCTGAATGAGCCCTTTGACTTTACTGGGTGCTGATTACAGCTCTCTGCAACTTGGAGATTGGTGGATGCTGGCCAATTCTCTGTTAAACATGTTCCCTACTTACATAAATAGGGGAGTTGTGTTATAAAGGCCCCACTCCACTATAACCATATGCTCTTGGCTGAGAATTTTTATTTTAAATGGGAATAAGCAGATGCCAAAGTTCTCTGCCAACAGGTTATCTCCCGTGGGAACAAGGATTGGGGATGTGAAACCAGATTTTGTTCACAGGATACAATGTCATAGTGCAGAGAGACTTTATAACTGAATCTAGGGTCCATCTTCACCATTGTGCAGATGCTGTATGCATTATTTTGTATATATTGTGCAGCATATGCAAGGTATTACCTGTAATGAAAACCCAAAGCAACCAGGTGAAACATAAGACTGACCTACATAATCTTGTGTTTACCCTGTAAAAGACAAACTGTGATATAGGTCAATCCATTTGCGTGACCTACATTTATCTGCCGTTCTTAAACATGTCGGTATATACAGCCACAGAATATATGCCCTGCGTGCAATTGACGTATAGAGGGCAGTGATAAGCCATGATGGTGACCTTCAGCCTCCACTAACTATTAAAGCAAATACAGGAGCTGAAGTTTATGGGCCTCAATGCAAACTCTTCAACAGATCTTCGAACTATCACTACTTTTTAAAGGGATTATCCAGGACTTCGGTTATTTTTCATACGGGGCAAAGAACTTACTGGTAGGTTGATGCTAACTCCCAGCCTGTTCTGCCCAGTGACAATCTCTCCTCACTTCCAGTGGTGACACTCCTGCTTCCTTTGACCTCACATCAACAGAGCAGCTCTTCTTCTTCCATCCTATTTTGTCGACTGGGTGTCACTGCCGACATCAGGCTGATTGATATGCAGCTCTCCGCAGTAAGGTAGAGGGGAGCTGGCTGTCAATCAGCATAACATCGGCAGTGACACTCCATTGACACAGAAGATGTCATTCTGTCAAGGTGACGTCACTGGAAGCAGGATAAATGAAGGTAGGAGTGGTCCCTGACCATTGTGAGCTGGCAGGGATCATCACCACGCAGAACAGGCAGTTAGTTGGTAACTAACTGCCTGAAAGTGATGAGCCTCATTGAGAAAAATTAGCAAAGTAACCCTTTAACAGTATAGTTCTTTTCATATAGGCTAAGGGAATCCTTTGGTACCAATAGGATTCAGGGTCTGGGTGCAACTCGAAGCTAAATACGTCTGGACTATGCTATACTATTAAGAAAATAGATTAACCAGTATGTCCCTCTTTTCCCAAACCTCTGTCATCAAGGGCAAAAACCCCCCACAAGAGTAGTAGAAGAGAGGGCAGTATTAAGCATTCATAGCCTGAAGATGTCTGCTCACTTGTCTGTGTTGTGCATGGTTGGACACATTGTAGGTCTGCCGCAGCCTTCCAATGCACAGTAAACGAGGACCACCACAACAGCGCAGAATGAAATGTATGAAAAAAGAAAAAAGGGAGTAAGATGCACAGCCAGTAGAAAGTCAGGGATGTCCAGATAAGGAAAGGTGCATCAAATATTTATTTCAGGACAATCACCAGCAGTAGCGGATTATAATGAGGTCAATCTGGGAGGCCGCCCAGGGCCCAACGCTCTGGGGAGGCCCAGCGGTCCAGGGTAAATTACCCCATTATAATCCGCCACGGTTCGCACTGCACTCCGCACCGCTGATGTCAATTCTCAGGTCACCAATACTGCCGGCGCTACCGCCCTGCCCCCCTTGTCTTCCCGCACGTTATGACATGGACGTGCGGGAGGAAGCTGCTAAAAGACCACGGGTGCTGGAATAGGCACACAGGAGATCCACCTACATCACTGTCAAATCAAAGAGGAGCTGAGCTGCTGATTCTGCCACTGGCCTGCTCAATCCACCCCTGCTCACAGTCAGGGGCGGACTGGGCAGAGGGGCACCTGCTCCCCAGGCCCTTCCCCAAGCAGATGTGAAGGGCCGCCCGTCGTTTGCTGATTTATAGGCAGGAGACCTGCACTGCACCTTTAAATGTGTACATGTGCCGGCCGGCTGCATCATAGCTCAGCAGCCACTGGCTGTACTCATGTCACACTGCCTTATTCTGCCTGCCAGAGTAGAGCCTCCGTGTAGGAGCAGTGGGGAAGGTTAGACATTGTTGTTTCTTGTTTTACAGTTAAGAGATTTCAGAACGCTGTTCACCTCACAAGTCCAGGGCTGTTGGGCTGGAAGCTGCATGGAGTCACCAGCAGCTCTGCTGAGAATCAGTGGGATTTATTGCAGCACATTCACCCTTCATTCAGGTCGAGGGTTGTGCTGTCAGTGTTAGGCTGCATTCACACACAGCGTATTTGTGAGGATGCGGTTTTGGTGCAAAACTGCACCAAGAGTGCATCCTCACAGAACGCAGTGTTCTGTGTGTGAACGGGCCTGCGCTTTATACTTACCTTACCGTGCTCCCTTGGTGACCACTGGCCCTGTCTTCTGAGCCCTCGCCGGCCCGCAGGGAGCGGTGGGCTCTAGGACCTGGAAACATCATGTGACCGATGATGTCACCCAGTCACATGGTTCTGTTTGAGATCCTGCGCCGAAGTGCTGGTGTGAGGACTGATCACCATGGGAGTGCGGCTAGGTAAGTAAAAAGCATGCTGAAAAAAATGCAAAGAATTCACTTGTTCACTATATTTACAGATGCACTTTGCAGCTGAAAGCGCATCCGGAAGAAGACGGAACATATGAGCAGAGCTGCGTTCACGGCATTTACGCAGCACTAAAAAGCCCTACGCTTAATGTCACTGCGTAAATGCAAATAATATGTTGTGTGTGAATGCAGTCTTAGGTCATCGGCTCCCAATCTGTATGAAGAGTCAAACCGTCGCCAGAAATCGCATTGTGCCCCAGATGGACACTGCAGACCTGACTATACAGAGCCCTGCACAGGTTCTGGTCAGTCTAGTCCAAACTTGGGCAAAACTCAACCAAATGGCTGAAAATACTGGCCAGTGGGTCACCTGGTGCTGCACACTACAGGTATCCCAACATCACTACTCCCTGCATCCCTAGAATGCATTGCGCAGTGGTTACATTGGTGGTGCATGAAGCCGATGGATCCTTCTTCCACCAATCACCATCTCTGACTGACAGCAGACGCAATTACGTCACTTCATTACCTCATACTGTATATAGAGGCTCTGTGAGGGCTCATACTGTTTATGGGAACTATGTGGAGGTTCACACTGTATATAGGCAGCTTTGTGGAGGTTCATACTGTATACAGGGGGCTATGTGGGTTCTCATACTTTATATACTCTATCAGTATATTGTTTTATTATGATACCGTATATCCTTTTTTCAGCTTTCACTTTTTCTATTTTATCTTCTTTGATTCATCATATGTGATCAGTGTATAATTACCTCCATTGGCTCTTATAGCCACCAATTGAATTAATCTCCATTTTTATTATGGGGCAGCACGGTGGCTCAGGGGGTAGCACTGCAGCTTTGCAGTGCTGAGGTCCTGGGTCCTCATTCCCACCAAGGACAACATCTGTAAGGAGTTTGTATGTTCTCCCAGTGTTTGCGTGGGTTTTCTCCGGGCGCTCCGGTTTCCTCCCACATTGCAAAGACATACTGATAGGATGTTTAGATTGTGAGCACCAAGAGGGTCAGCATTACTGATGTATGTAAAGTGCTATGGAATTAATAATGCTATATAAATGAATAAATATTATTATACTTTTGTATGTTACTCCATTCTACTCTGATGGTACCTTTACACGCCGCGACGGCAGGCTGGATACATCGCGCTACAAGCTACAATTGTAGCTTGTAGCGTCCATATCGCCTGTAGTAGCGGCGTCTGAAGAGGCGACGCTACAGCCGGCGACAGATACATCTGTTTATGGGCTCTGCTCATAAACTTAAGGCAACATCGCCGATTGTAGCGAGCTGTATCGGCGTGTAAAGAAGCAACGGAAGGCAACTCTGGACACCCGGCGATGTGGCTGCCATGTATCTAAGGCGTGACACAGTCGCCATGTTACCGCGCCCCATCTGCGATCATTGGAGGTCGCTCCTGCTTTATGATTGGTAGTCGCAGCATAGGGCGGGATATTTAAGGAGCTGACCAGTCACACTACACAATTACTCGAGCGTGCTGTATTAACCAGCCTCCTGCGATGCCTGGCCAATCCTGATGATATTGCGCTGTCCTATCATCGTACGGACGGCTCGTAATCCAAGATTGTTGCACGCCTATGTGCTATCCCTGCTGCACCGGGTCCGCCCATAGTAGCTTATTGTAGCGCTGTGTAAACGTGGTACGCTAAGCTACAGCTGGCTACTTGACACACCCCGCGATGTAGCGTGGCGTAGCGCACCTTATGGCGGCGTGTAAAGAGGGTGCGTTGACCGTTTGTAGCCGTTTGAGCGTGCTCGTGCACGTGAAGTAGCGCGATGTATCCAGCCTGCCGTCGCGGCGTGTAAAGGTACCCTGAGGTATTTTTGAACTCTTTGCCCCTAGATCTTTTTGACCATATCAGTTTGTACATATTTATATACTTATCCAACCTCCTCCCTAATTTGGATCACTGCCCCATTCTAATGTATGTGGTATCTGACTTTTTTCAGTTTAAATTTTTCTATAAAGTATTACATATTTTTATTGGAATTTTGGACTTAGACCTCGGTTTATCGTCTTCCTACTTTTTTGTTCTATATATTGCTAATTTGTACATTAGGCCTCACGATTATCCTGCATGCATTGATTTAAATGCACACAATTGGAATATTACTTTTATATCAATATATTTGCAGTGTTTTATATTATCACCCTTTCCATTGGTCTGCAGCTGATGTGCTGTGCTGTGTGTGCTTGTCCTAAATTGACCATATCAATGGATGTTTGACAGGTTATAGTTTCATTGTTTCACTCAGCAACTATTTTTCTGAAATAATCTGTTTCAGGTATATGATAATGACACCGTCACATGACCCGTCACATGACCCGTCACAAGACCCGTCACAAGACCCGTCACAAGACCCGTCACAAGACCCCTCACATGGGTGGGGGCCCACAGAGTCTGAACAGACCGGGGCTCTGGCTACCCTTAATCCACCCCCCAAGACCTCAAACACCTGATATTAGTCAGTCACACCAGATTCAGCAAATTTAGTTAACTTCTTGAATTATGTGGTCAGCACTCATCATATACTCTTATGTCTTTGAGGCATTACCAATTTCTGATCATGAGGTATTTACTAATTGAAAATATCAGTAATAAAGTACAAAGTATACTCACCTCCTGGACTGATGCCACTTCTCAACCCTTTCTACAATGTTTCCCCAGGCGGTCTCTGGGCATGAATATCCAGAGGTGGCATCATGTGGGTCAATCAGAGACCTCTGAAAAGCTGCTGATTTCACATTTCTTCTAAACAATAAATTAGCAGTTTACACTATATGTGGTGCCCCACTGGTCAGTGCGCCACAGAAGGGGTACTACACCCAGATTAGCGTGTGTGGTATCCCAGTGACCAGAGGATGTGATGTTAATCTGAGGCCCTCATCCCTGCATTCACACACCTAGAATAGGGGGACCAAAGAGTTAACCTGTTTGCCTGGGAGACCCAGCCCTGGTGGGAGGAGCTTAGGTGTAGTGGAAAGAGCGGGAAGAAGGGAGTTAGAACAGAACAGCCATGGAGAGAGTCTGAGGAAGAAGGAGAGGAAAGCCTGGGGGAGACGAGTAGCGTCGTGCTCGCCTGCGAGGAAAGCGCAGAGAACAGACACCGGAGACCGAGACTGTGCAGGGTTACGCATCCCGGCAGTCAATAACGGAAGGTGAGGAATTCCAGATTTCCCAGCCACACAGTGTCAGGAGACAAAGCAGCGCCTAGAGTTCAGCAGCACTGATGCTCGGGAACAGGATAGAGAAAGTGAAGGACTCGAGCTGCCTGTCATACAGCACACACAGGAGAAAGAGGGCAAGCAGCTTAGCTTCAAGCAGCAGCAGGAGCCTACAAGTAAAAGTGTATGTAGAGAAAGGACAGAGAGTGACTAAAGAAGGAACATCGCGGAGGGCCTTAGAGACATTGCATCCTCCGGTGACTACCCGGCCAGCTACCCGAAAATGTGACTGTGTACCTTGTGAAATGTTTGAAAAGTCACCAGGAAAGTACCCGGTGAGCTCACCACTGCCTGAGACTGAGTCCTACATGCGGAGCCACAGACTGCTATTTCCACACACTTGCTGGAGAAGCAACAGCAGTTAAGTGACTGTATAAAGCACAATCCCTCACCAGGCCCCTTCATCAACACTACACCTGCCCTGGGGACACTCAGCCCTACCCGATGAGGGCTTACCATCCACGCTGCCCTAAGACACCATCCCGAGCAAGAATACAGCAACCGTGGTCCCCACTGACCACATACCCCGGGTGGCGACACAAAAAAATCCCCTGTAAATAACGCCCTCCCTTTTGGACTGAGCCCAGGCCACGGGACCGGGTCACGACTACCATGATTCCCAGAGAGACAGCACTGGCCCCGTCCCGAGTACCCCACGGCCTGGGGTGCCATATATATATATATATATATATATGGAGCCCACTGGGACGGGGTACTCGGTACCGGGCCGGGGTATCACGGGGGAGTTATCACGACGGTGTTATTTCAGACCGTGTCCCGAGCCCACAAGTGAAGGAGTTATTTACAGGGATAGTCGTGACGACACCCACGGGTTGTGGTCAATGGGGACCACCGTTGCTGCTTGCCTCTGCCAGGAGGATGGATGGTGCTGCAGCCGGATGGATGAGCCCGGCGTGGGTCGGGCTACTCCTAACAGGGTATATATTAGTGATGGGCGAATCCTAAATTACTCGGAATCGCTTGACTCTAGCGAGTCCGAGCCCAGGACTCGCTACTCGTTGCGAGTCTAGCGAGTCCAATGTTAATGAATGGGGAAGCGAGTAATAGCGAGTAGTGTGAGATTTACAAATCGCAGATGTGTCTCGGAAGCTTCAGCCTGAAGCAATCC
>JARQOC010000007.1:49475096-49557368 GCA_033576535.1 Allobates femoralis | reverse complement strand
CCAGGCAAGTTCATCAGATTAAGAGAGCAGCTGCTAAAAAAGCCTTACAAACCAACAAACAGATATTTGAAGCTGCTGGTGCCTCTGGAGTCCCTCGAACCTCAAGGTGTAGGATCCTTCAAAGGCTTACTGTGGTGCATAAACCTACTATTCGGCCACCCCTAAATGGTGCTCACAAGCAGAAACAGTTGCAGTGGGTCCAGATATACATGAAGACTAATTTTCAAACAGTCTTGTTTACTGATGAGTGCCGAGCAACCCTGAATGGTCCAGATGGATGGAGTAAGTGGATGGTTGGTGGATGGCCACCATGTCCCAACAAGGCTGCGATGTCAGCAAGGAGGTGGAGGAGTCATGTTTTGGGCTGGAATCTTTGGGAAACAGCTGGTATGCCCCTTTAAGGTTCCTGAAGGTGTGAAAATGACCTCAGCAACGTATATAGAGTTTCCAATTGAGAACTTTCTTCCATGGTACAAAAAGCAAAAACGTGCCTTTAGGAGCAAAATCATCCTCATGCATGTCAATGCACCATCTCATGCTACAAAGAATACCTCTGTGCCATTGGCTGCTATGGGCATAAAAGGAGATAAACTCATGGTGTGGCTACCATCTTCCCCTGACCTCAACCCTATAGAGGACCTTAGGAGTATAATCAAGAAAAAGATCTATGAGGGTGGGAGGCAGTTCACATCAAAACAGCAGCTCTGGGAGGCTATTCTGACATCATCCAAAGAAATACAAGCAGAAACTCTCCAGAAACTCACAATATCAATGGATGCTAGAATATGAAGGTGATATCAAAGTAGGGTTCCTATTAACATGTAACTTGACCTGTTAGGATGTTTTGGAGTTAAATAGCTTTTTATTTCAGTGAATGTGACCTGTTAATGCTGCAAATTCAACAAATAAGCATTTTCAGTTCTTTCAAACATATCAAATGTTTACAAACTCTACTGTGCGTAATAATTTGGAACAGTACTTAGTTTTTTTAGTTTTGAAAATTATACTGTTATCATAGGGAGATTTCTTCAATAAAATTTGATGCTCTAACGGGTGATGACTTTTATTACACTGACTGTCATTTGCACCAACCATTTAGAAAAATCAGAGAAAAAGAACATTTGCATAATAATTTGGAACACAGTGTAAGTAGGGAACATGTTTAACAGAGAATTGGCCACCAATCTCCAAGTTGCAGAGAGCTATAATCAGCACCCAGTAAAGTCAGAGGGCTCATTCAGACATGTGATTTTTGCTTATAAGTAGAGATGAGCCACCACCCCGGTGTTCGAATTCGATTCAATTCGTCGAATTTGATGTGTGTTCGTCGAATGTTCATTGAACACCGTCAAACACCATTGAAAACAATGGCGGGCAAACACAAACACATAGAAAACACCTTCTAAGGTGTCCAAAAGGTGACAAACTACTCAAAACACACAATAAACACATGGAAAAGTGACAAGTACATATACAAATGCGAAAAGAAAAGAGATAGACGAGTAAAAGGAGGAGACATAGATATAGGCATGTCATGCCCCTCTAAAATCCGTTTTTACTCCAGTATTTGTAAGGCATCATGTAGACGATGAGTATTTGGTGAGTTTTACTTCAGTATCTGTAAGGCCATGTTCAGACGAGGAGTACTTGGTGAGTTTTACTTCACTATCTGTAAGGTCACGTTCAGTCGAGGAGTACTTGGTGAGTTTTACTTCACTATCTGTAAGACCATGTTCAGACGAGGAGTACTTGGTGAGTTTTACTTCAGTATCTGTAAGGCCATGTTCAGCCGAGGAGTACTTGGTGAGTTTTACTTCACTATCTGTAAGGCCACATTCAGACGAGGAGTACTTGGTGAGTTTTACTTCAGTATCTGTAAGGCCATGTTCAGACGAGGAGTACTTGGTGAGTTTCACTTCAGTATCTGTAAGGCCATGTTCAGACGATGAGTATTTGGTGATGTTTTTCCTCACTATCTGTAAGGCCACGTTCAGCCGAGGAGTACTTGGTGAGTTTTACTTCAGTATCTGTAAGGCCATGTTCAGACGATGAGTATTTGGTGATGTTTTTCCTCACTATCTGTAAGGCCTCATGCAGACGATGAGTATTGTGTCACATTTAGGGGACTACAAGAAGAGTCTCCATTTTTTCCAAAAATTTGGACACAGACACCACTTAAGTGGCATCAATTGCCCCACAGTTGCAAAATTTAAATGGTTACTTTTAGGCCAAAAACCACAAGGATTTAGTCTCCCCAGGATGACACAGGGGTAGAAAAGTCCTTGTGGATCCATGCCTTGTTCATCTTTATGAATGTTAGTCTGTCCACATTCTCAGTGGACAGACGCGTGTGCTTTTCTGTCAGCACACCACCAGCAGCGCTGAAGACACGTTCCGAGAGAGCGCTGGCTTCAGGGCACGACAAGATCTCCAAGGCGTGAGTGGTGAGCTCAGGCCATTTTTCCAGTTTGGAAGCCCAAAATGATCAAGGCTCCAGTTCCCCAGTCATGGCATCGATGTTAAGTTCGATATACTCGTGTACCATCCGCTCCAGGCATTGACTATGTGTCAGATTTCTCGTGTCTTCAGGCCTTGCAAACGATGGTCTGAAAAAATTGTGGAACGAGGCCACGAAATTGGTGTTACCACCACCAGCTACGGTGTTACTGGTATGGTGTGAGTGATGATGACTCGACAGTCCCATGGTTGACAAGTGAGAGCTGTGAGATTCACTCTGTCTACCACTGGTGGTTTGTGGAAAAGCCGATCTCAGATTGTGTATCAGCTTCTGCTGATACTCCTGCATGCGTGCGTCCCTTTGTATGGCTGGAATTATTTCAGCAAATTTGGTCTTGTACCAGGGATCGAGGAGTGTGGCAACCCAGTAGTTGGCATTGCTTCTAATTCGGACAATCCGAGGGTCATGTTGCAGGTACTGCAGCAACAAGGAGCTCGTGTTTTGCGCATCCAGGAGGACCAAGCCCTTGTTGTGTTGGTGGTAGGGAGGTCAGAATCATGCTTCCTTCCTCTGCCCTCTCCCCCCAACCTCACCACACCAGAATATATAAGGGAGCTGCTTTAGCTCCCCCTTCTGGCCTAGAGGTGCTAGTGCAGCATCAGGTGTTGTGTGGGAAGTTAACCCTTTGTGTTGTTTCTGTGGCACTTTAACCCCTGGGGTGCCACTTTCCCCCTTAGTTAAAGACAGTACTCTGGGACTGTGGAAAAACAAACAAACAGTTAGCATAACAATATTTACAGAACCTTAAAAACAAAAGTACAAAAACCACTTAAAGTGCTCAAAAAGAGTCCAAAGTTCAAAAAGCAGTCCTTCCGGGGATTTAGTCCATTGCCTCCGGGCTGATAGATATTTACAATAAAGTTTTTACCGCAACCAGTTCCATGGTATGTATGGTCCATAAATAAATGAGAAAAGTTCAAAGTTCAAGAATTTGTCATAAGTTCATACAGAATAGTCTCTGTAGGTACTGGGCTTTGTTTTTAATGTTGCGCACTTAAACAAATAAATACGGTCCCTACGGGTGTCTCTGCTTAGGAGGTCTGGCTTCACTTATACCACCCCCCAGGCACTTTCTTTCCCTAACTTAATGTGCTTGGAGGTTTATCCAGTTCCTCCACCCGTCTGTACACTATTTACTGGGTTTTATTCTTACTGTATTTACACCAAAACATATGTACATTACGGGTATTCACATTTGATTTTACATTTTAATCTTTGTACCTTGCCGGTAACTGACCCTGGGTACTACACTCTGATCTGCGTAAAATGGGTATACTGGATGTATGTAGCCTATTAGTGCTGGTGGACATGTACCTACTTGGGGTGTCTGGTACTATGGCAGATGGAGGTCTGACTGTAGGACTGGCAAGCTCACTGGGACCAGGGTATGGGTTCTACTTCCAGTTCTTCAGGTCTTGGGACTACTTCTGGTAATATGGGTTCTGGTGTTGATTCAACCATTGGAGGGAAAGCAATCATTGGGTCTAAAACTGCTTCATAGTAATTTAGCCATGTTTTGGGGAAATCTCCTAGAACGGTATTGAAAACGTCTTCTTTCTCCTTGACAGGTTGTACCTGCACGGGTAATGTTACTTCAGGTGTCTTCAAGGTTTCAGGACACGGTTTGAGATGGTCTCTGGACACAACTGCTGAAGTTCTTTCTTCGTCTTTGCTTATTAAACACATCTTAGCATTGTCTAAGTTAGATGGTAAGACTGTGAATGGGGTGGTTTCCCACTGATTATCCAATTTGTTGGTGCGTCTCTTTCTCTTGAGAACTTGCTCACCGGGTTGTAATGAAGTTGCTTAAGCACATTGGTTAAACGTTCTCTCTTGTCTTGCTCTAGCTTTCTGAAGGTTTTTCTCTACGCACTCCTGTACTTGGCGATACTCCTGTTGACGTAGGGTATCCCAATTAGATTCTTCAACTTCTGCGTCAGGTTTTAGAATTCCCATATCTAAATCAATTGGCAGCTTACTGAGTCTTGCGCGCATAAGGTAGGCTGGGGTGCAGTTTGTAGAACTCACCGGAACATGGTTGTATAAGTCTACCAAATCGGATAATTTATCTGGCCATTGATTTCTCTCAGACTCTGGTAAGGTTTTCAACAGGTCAGTTACAATATGGTTCATTTTTTTGCATAAGCCACTTGTTTGGGGATGGTACGCTGTCGTGCGGATCTTCTTACAGCCGTACATGTTGCAAAACTCCTGGAAAATCTCTGATACAAAAGCTGGACCTTGGTCTGCAATGACTTGTTCTGGGTAGCCATGAGGTCTACAGAAATGTGTCTGAAATACTCTTACAGCCGTATTCGCTGTCAGGTCCTTGACGGGTACCACCACTAAGAAGCGTGAGTAATGGTCCACGATGGTTAAGGCATAGACATAGCCTGACTGGCTTGGTGACAACTTGACGTGGTCTAATACAACTAACTCGAGTGGTTGCTTGGTTACTATGGACTGGAGTGGGGCTTTCTGCTGATCTTTTCTTCTGAGGTTGCACGGGCCACATTATCTACACCAATCTTCAATTGATTTCCTCATGCCAACACAGTAGACCATTTTGACGTTTCTCTTGGGTACGATTATCTGCCAGACCAATTCATGTGTTTTAGAGTTGGTATGCCTTCTGCAGAGCTTCCCTTGATACAGGAACAACTTGCCTTTCTCTTTCCAGAGTTGTTGGGTCTCAGCCGGGGCATTCTGGTTAGGGTACGCACCTTGTTGTGTAAGCAGTTCTTTCACTAGCTTCACAGCCGGGTCGCTATCCTGGGTGTCAGCCCATCCATGGTGTGCTAACGGGTTGACACTTGCCTGTTGTTCTCTTTGGTAGATGCCGGGTTGATACTTGTCTACCTTTGAACGGTGAAAGGCCGAAAATTCAATTTCTTCCAACTCTTCCGGGTCCTCTTCCACATCTTTTAAGTGTGGCATCTGGGATAAGGCATCTGCGTTCCCGTTCTTGCGGTCTGCCCTCTGTTTGATGACAAAATTGTAGTTAGACAGCCGGGCTATCCATCGCTGCTCCAATGCACTAAATCTTGCTGAATCCAGGTGGGTCAATGGGTTGTTATCCGTGTAGATGGTGAATTACGCAGCTGCCAGGTAGTGCTTGAAACGTTCAGTTACAGCCCAAACTACTGCCAGTAGTTCTAACTTGAAGGAGCGGTAATTCTCAGGGTTTCTTTCCGTAGGCCGGAGTTTCCTGCTTGCAAAGGCAATAACTCTCTCTCTGCCTCCTTGCTTCTTTGACAGTACTGCTCCCAGTCCCACGTTACTGTCATCCGTGTACAGAAAGAATGGTTGATGGTAATCCGGATATGCCAGGATCTCTTCTCCTGTCAGCGCACACTTCAGCTTGTTGAAGGAGTCTTCCCTCTCTTCACTCCACTGTAAAGGAGGATTACGGGTTGAAGACCTTTTTGACTGTCCTACCAGGATGTCTTGCAGGGAAGCTGCTAAACTTCGTGAACACTCTCATAAATCTTCGGTAATAGCCTACCAGGCTCAGGAATTGCCTCACTTCTTTCACATTAGTAGGTTTGGCCAATCCCTTATCACGGTGACTTTATCAGGATCTGGTGCTACTCCCTCTGAACTCACGACGTGTCCCAGGTACTGTACCTTTGGCTTGAGAAGGTGGCACTTGGATGGCTTGATTTTTATGCCGTATCCGGATAAGGCCTCAAACACTTCTGCCAGGTCTTGTAGATGTTGCTCATACGTCTTGCAGTAGACTATGACATCATCTAGGTACAGGAGAACAGTTTCAAAGTTCTTATGTCCTAGGCAGGTCTCCATCAGGCGTTGGAAGGTCCCGGGTGCGTTGCAGTGTCCAAACGGCATATAATTGAACTCAGAGGCCCATTGGCGTAGTAAAAGCTGTCTTCTCCTTGTCGGCCTCGGCCACAGGAACTTGCCAGTACCCACTAGTCAGATCAAGGGTAGAAAAGTAGTTGGCAGATTTTAATGCAGCTAATGACTCCTCAATCCTAGGTAACAGGTATGCATCCTTATGTGTGATGTGGTTGATCTGTCGGTAATCTACGCACATTCTCATGGTCCCGTCCTTCTTTCTAACCAACACTAAAGGTGCTGCCCAGGGGCTACAACTGTCTCTTATTACCCCTACAGTTTTCATTTCTTTGAGCATGTCTTTGGTGGTTTGGTAGTGAGCGGGTGGTAATGGTCTATACCTCTCTTTTATAGGCTGATGGTTACCTGTGGGTATAGTGTGCTCTACCCCTTTAATTTGCCCAAAGTCTAACGGGTGTTTGCTGAATATCTTCTCATATTCTTTCACTACCTGGTATACTCCATGCTTTTGATGGGGAGGTGTAGAACTGGTACCCACATGTAGCTTTTGGCACCAATCCTCCAGCTTTTCCCCTGAGCCATTGTCATCCGCCTGACTTGATGGGTCCAAGAGCTCGACGGCTGTGATGGCATTATTATCAACCGTGTACAATTTAGCCATGGTAGCATACTTTGGTAATGTGACATCATCTTCCCCGCAATTCAAAAGGCGTAATGGCGCTCTTCCCCGGTGTACCTCGACTACCCCTCTGGCTGTTAGTATGGTGGGTCTACTTGTCATGGTAATAAATAGTTAATAACCTATATAACTCTTATAGAAGTCATTCAGAAATTTTCCAGTGTACTAACAGCATGTTATGTTTATATAAACCCTTGCTCCTCTTTTTCTCCTACATCCTCCCCTCCTCTAGAATTCCACTGTCTTAGAATTACCTGCGCAGAAGCTCCTTATCAGCAGGGGCTGAATGTTCTGTACTAATCAAGGCTAAACTGAATTACTAACTAACACTCGAATGATTGAATGTTCTCTTCAGAATAAGATGCAACACCCCTTTACTATCCCTTGTCAGCGTGGTTCGTACGGTGGCGTGCACACACTTAGACAAAGCATCAATTTGGCGGCAGACACTTAAGAGGACAGCCCACCCGAAAGGTGTGGAGGGCATCCATTACAGATAGCGCATCAGCGTGGGGCTAGGACGAGAGGTCCAGAGGACGACAGCCACACCTGAACCTCCATTCCCAGGACGGATCATACACGAGGGGTAGACCTGCAGGCTACAAAGAGGTAAGAAAAGGATTTATCTTACCTAAAACCTTCCTGTGTCTCCGTGCAGGGATGGAGGTAGCTGGCTGTCAGACTCGGACATAGATGACCGGATCTGAGAAGTCCTAGCCCTTGCAACCTGGTCCTGAGAATTCCCTAAGTGTCTGCCTTATTTGTGCTCTTGCAACCCGGTCCTGAGAATTCCTTAATTATCTGATCTGTGTTTATGTCAGTGCTATCATTGCTGCAGTTTCAGTTCACGGAAAGGCACGGAGAGACGGGCTGAATAGGGAGATTCTGTTTCCCTGGTTTTCCAGCTCCTAATAAGGGCTGATGGTTTTCCGGCCCCTGAAAGGGGGGCTGATGGTTTATTTCACTACAGGTTCCAGCCTCTGATACCGCTGATGGTTTTCCCACCCCGCGTGCGCAAGCTAAGGACGGAGAGTGTAGTGTTAGTAGTCCTGGCTGCGGTGGTGGACGGGTACATAATTTACGTAAATTGATTGTAGTGAAGATTATTCCGTCTCTCCAATAACGTGCCCCTTGTGCAGACAAGGTATAGAGCTAGCAATTACGCCCGCTGGCTGGATAATCAATCGTGTTACTGACGTGCCATATGCACATGAGGAAACTGGTTATATAGCAATCTCTGATTTTTCCAGGGACAATGTGTCGTCGGTCCGCGCTGCCACAAATAACTCGAATCAAAAGTTCACTCTATACATTTATTTGAATCCTACCAACGCGTTTCGGAGCCTGCTATGCTCCTTCATCAGGGAGTGTATGAGGTTACAGACATGTCACATCGCTTTTATATATACTTAGACAATGTATACACCTTCATCACATGATCATTACGTCAGTAGGAGTGTACACTGACGTCAGAGGAGGCATTTTTTTACACTTTGTTTCAGGCTCGTTCAGTAGATTGAAAACAACTTGGACTTGAATTAAATTACATATATAAACATTTACATATAAAAATGTAAATATAAAAAATTATACCATTGCAATAATATTACATTTAATACATAAAAGGATAAAAATAAAAATAAAACGAGCATATTATCTTGTGATCCCAATACCTGTGATTGTCTTATTACAAAAATATATTTTTAATTTTACACTATACAATGTTTATGTGTGTTGAAATAGTGAAAACAAATTATTAGAATATAAATGTATATATAACCGTGCATTTAATCAATTATTTAATTAATAATTTATTAGATTATTTCTTTTTTCAGTGACTGTGATGTGCATCTATCAACTAAAACCAGAACATTTATCCCAACTTCATCTTGCATGTTTCTCTTATTGATGAAAGTGATTAGTGACACAAATAAATGAATCAATAAATGTGATTATTATTTAAGTATGTGTAAAAAATCTTTTTCTTATTTGTTCTACTTATTACCTATGTTAAAAACCATTCATTAATTACCGTATATACTCGTGTATAAGTCGACCGGTGTATAAGCCGACCCCCCTACTTCTGCCCCCAAAAGCTGGGAAAAGTTATTGACTCGCGTATAAGCCTAGGGTATGAAATGCAGCAGACCCCCATCCTGTTGTATAGCCCCCTGTCACTGGTATATAGCGCCCCTCAGCAATGGTATACAGGCCCCTCAGCAGTGGTATTATACAGGCCCCTCAGCAGTGGTATACAGGCCCCTCAGCAGTGGTATACAGGCCCCTCAGCAGTGGTATACAGGGCCCTCAGCAGTTGTATACAGGGCCCTCAGCAGTGGTATATAGGGCCCCAGCAGTGGTATACAGGGCCCAAGCAGTGGTATATAGGGCCCCAGCAGTGGTATATAGGGCCCCAGCAGTAATATATAGGCCCCCAGCAGTGGTATACAGGGCCCCAGCTGTGGTATACAGGGCCCCAGCTGTGGTATACAGGGCCCCAGCTGTGGTATACAGGCCCCTCAACAGTGGTATTATACAGGCCCCTCAGCAGTGGTATACAGGCCCCTCAGCAGTGGTATACAGGGCCCTCAGCAGTTGTATACAGGGCCCCAGCAGTGGTATATAGGGCCCCAGAAGTGGTATACAGGGCCCAAGCAGTGGTATACAGGGCCCCAGCAGTGGTATATAGGGCCCCAGCAGTGGTATATAGGGCCCCAGCAGTAAATATAAGGCCCCCAGCAGTGGTATACAGGGCCCCAGCTGTGGTACATAGGGCCCCAGCAGCGGTATTCTGGCCCCCAACAGTGATTTCCAGCCCCCCCTCCTTAGTATGTGTCCCCCAGGCTGCGGCACCTGTTAAAATAACAAACATTTCATACATCACCTTTCCAGAGCCACTCCTCCGCTCCCGGCTTCTTCCTGCTTGTGCCGGCTTCTAGTGCTGTGACCGGGCGCAGGAGATGACGTCATTGGCTGCGCCCGGTCACATGACACCGTCACAAGCAGGAAGAAGCCAGGAGCAGAGGAGCGGCGCCGGAAAGGTGATGTATGAAATGTTTGTTATTTTAACAGGTGCCACAGCCTGGGGGACACATACTAAGGAGGGGGGGCTGGATATCACTGTTGGGGGCCAGTGTAGCGCAATATGCACCGCTCCCCCCGCCGCTGATGGACGGGGGGATGCCGTGCATATTCATTACACTAATGAGGCGGCCCCACGTGACCTCCTGCGGTAACTGTTGCCCCCTTCTGCTTCCTCCAGCCCCCGGTCACAGCCTTCCCCCCCCCCACAGCATCACGAGTGACTCGAGTATAAGCCAAGGGGGGCACTTTTCAGCACAAAAATTGTGCTGAAAAACTCGGCTTATACTCGAGTATATACGGTAGTAAAAAATTTCATTACAACATTATGGAACAATTATGTATCCATAATTCATGTGCATATGCCCATATGATTACAGTATTGTAATAATTTTTTTAAAAATGAGTGTATTAGCCATTCATATACATATTACAGTGCCCATTACTGTAATATGTATATGACTGGCTAATACACTCATTTTAAAAAAAAAAATGATTACAAAACTGTACACAGCACACAGCCTCTCACGCCCTGGACCTGACCACTCAGCAGTCCCTTCTGCCTCAACCCAGGCCGAAACTCTCCACAGGGGACCCCGCCCTGTCTCCTAACCTAGCATTTAACCCCGTGTCTCCCTCCGGGGGAAAACCTACAAGACCTGGCCTGGAGTGGAGCGTCCCTCTATCCTACCTTCCATACCGGGTTCAATACATGACAGTGCACATTCTGGGGGACACATAGCGGCCCTCACATATGATCCCCCTCACTGTCTCACACCCCCTCCCCTCTGTTGAAACGTGTGGGGTTGTACACCAGCCACCAAGCAGGGTGCCCGAAACAGGGCATCCACATTGCCTTGCAACTCGTCAGCCCGATGCTCCACTGAGAAACTAAAATTTTGGAGGGACAGGAACCATTGGGTGACCCGAGCATTCCGTTCCTTGGCATTCCGCATCCAGACCAGGGGGGAATGGTCCGTAACCAACCGGAACTGCCGCCCGAGCAAATAGTAGCGTAGAGACTCCAAGGCCCATTTTACAGCCAAGCACTCCTTCTCCACTACGCTATAATTTTTCTCCGCCGGGGAGTTTCCGGCTCAAGTAGGTGATTGGATGTTCGTCTCCGTTCACCTCTTGCGACTGCACAGCACCCAGCCCCACCTCAGAGGCATCTGTTTGCACGATGAAGGTGCTTTTGAAGTTGGGATTGATGAGGACTGGCTGTCCGCACAATGCCACCTTCATAGACTGAAACACTGCCTCCGCTTGGGGATTCCAGCGCACCATGACCGACTTCTTCCATTTTAAGAGATCGGTCAGGGCTGCGGTTCGCCCAACAAAGTTGGGTATGAAGTGTCTGCAGTACCCAACGATGCTGAGGAACGCCCTCACCTGTTTGGTAGACACCGGTCGGGGTCAGTTTTGAATGGCCTCAATTTTATTTATTTGGGGTTTGATAACCCCTCGCCCAATCACATACCCCAGGTACCGGGCCTCCTCAAGACCCATAGCACATTTTTTTGGATTCGCCGTCAGGCCCGCGGCACTGAGTGAATCCACCACTGCCTGCACCTGGGACAAATGTGTGTGCCAATCCTTACTGAAGATGATGTCATCCAGATAAGCGGACGCATATTTCTGATGGGGTCTTAACACTAAGTCCATTAGCCGCTGGAATGTAGCCGGGGCTCCATGCATCCCAAAAAGCAATACAACATAGTGATAGAGGTTCTCCGGGGTAACAAAGGCGGTCTTCTCCTTGGCTGACTCCGTTAGTGGCACCTGCCAGTAACTCTTGGTTAGATCGAGCGTCGTGAAATACTGGGCCTGCCCCAGTCTTTCAATTAGCTCGTCCACCCAGGGCATGGGATAAAGGTCGAATTTCGACACATCATTCAACTTCCGGAAGTCGTTGTAGAACCGCAGCGATCCGTCCGGTTTCGGAATCAGCACAATGGGACTAGTCCATTCACTCCGTGATTCCTCGATTACTCCCAGCTTGAGCATTTGTCTCACTTCAGCCGCGATGGCTTGTCTTCGGGCCTCGGGTACCTGGTACGGTTTCATTCGCACCTTTACCCGGGGCTCGGGGACAATGTCATGTTGAATGACGGAAGTACAGCCAGGCAGGTCGGAGAATACATCTGGATTCTGCTGCACCAACTTTCGAGCCTCCCGTCGCTGTGCCTTAGTGAGGGTGTCACCTATTTTTACCTCGTCGGCCCCTCTCAGGAGAGCGTCCATGATCAGGCACTCCCGGTCTTTCCAGGCTTTGAGCAAATAAACATGGTATAGCTGTACGGGTTTTCTCTTCCCAGGTTGGTACACCTTGTAATACACTTCTCCTACCTTTTCCCGGATTTCATACGGCCCCTGCCATTTGGCCAAGAGTTTGCTCTCTGCAGTGGGCACTAAAACCATCACTCGATCCCCCACCTCAAAGGACCTGACGGTGGCCCTCCTGTTATACATGCGACTTTGAGCTCCCTGGGCCTCCATTAGGTGCTCTTTTACGATAGGCATGACCGTGGTAATCCGGTCCTGCATATTAGCCACATGCACATGCTCAATAACACTCTTATAGGGAGTGGGTTCCTGTTCCCATGTCTCCTTGGCGACATCCAACAACCCTCTAGGATGTCTGCCGTACAATAACTCAAATGGGGAAAACTCCGTAGATGACTGCGGTACCTCCCGGATGGCAAACATCAAATAGGGCAGTAACATGTCCCAATCCTTCCCATCCTTGGCAGCTATCTTTTTAAGGATGGATTTCAGGGTTTTGTTAAACCTCTCGACTAACCCGTCGGTCTGGGGATGGTACACCGAGGTGCGCAGCTGTTTTATATTCATCAGTTTACACAGTTCTGCGGTCACTTTGGACATAAAATGAGTCCCCTGATTGGTAAGGATCTCCTTCAGTATCCCCAGGCGACAGAACATAGAAAACAGCTCCCAGGCAATAAGCTTAGCCTTTGTGTGGCGTAGCGGAATCGCCTCTGGGTATCGGGTGGCGTAATCGACGACCATGAGGATGTGTTGGTGGCCCCGAGCCGATTTAACTATGGGCCCTACCAAATCCATGGCAATCCGTTCAAAAGGCTCCTCTATAACCGGTAGAGGTACCAATAGACTCCGGAAGGTTGCAATGGGTGTGGTCAGCTGACATTCCGGACAGGAGTCGCAGAACCTCTGGACATCCGCATACACTCCCGGCCAGAAGAATCACCGCAAGATGCGCTTTTGCGTTTTTTTAGTCCCGGAGTGCCCCCCCAGCAGGTGGGAGTGGGCCATCTCTAGGACCGCCCAGCGGTGTGTCTGCGGTACTACCAGTTGCTCCACAACCTCCTCCCGGATTTTGTCCACTCTATAGAGCAACTCTCGGTCGATCACCATGTGTGGGAACACATTTTCGGCCCCCGGTTGCTGAGCCACCCCATTTACTTCTATTACCCTTTCCCGTGCCCAGGTCAGTTTGGGATCCTGCAGCTGAGCTGTCCCAAACGCTCCCCGGGGCACTTCCAGCTCTGGAATTGCTTGCGTCTCCTCAACCTCTCCTGCCAATACCTCTAGGGGGAACCTATCGGGGTGACACTCTATCCCTAGGTTGGCGACCCCTACGGCAGGTACCCCTGAGTCGGGATCATTGGGTTCGGCACCCGGATCCAATGGTGTTTGCGGAGGGCTACTCCTCCTACTCCATAGGGACCAAAACAATGGTAAATCTCTTCGCAGCACAATCCCATAAGGTAGAGTCTTCACCACTCCGACCACATAGGTTACCTCTCCACACGGAGTGGAAAACATCACCTCCGCGGTCAGATACTCGCGGAGGTCTCCATGTATACATCTGACCCCGATCCTTCCCCCGTGGGCTCCAACCCGGGGAGTAATGACCCATGAACTAGAGTCACCAAACTTCTGGAGTCCAAGACAGCCTCCGCTCTGTGTCCATTAACGAGCACTGGGCACATCTGGGGTTCCATCGTGGGAACAACCGCATCTGCGGCAAGCACGGTGCTGGCATACATAGAAACCTGGCGTGTAAACCCGCAGTCCATGGGTTCACTAGGCCGCCACATGTCCTGGCCCTTTGCATCGCCTGCACCACCTAGCAGTGGCACCGCCAGTCTGGATGCCCCATCGAGGGGAGCCTGGTCTCCTGCTGGCATCACTCCAGAGTACCCCCTCAGCGGGAGCTTGTGTAGGACGGTCCCCAGCAAAGGGACGTGCACCTTTTCCCGGCTCCGGAGGCCGGCAGGACAGACGCAGGGGGGCAGAGTCCTGTATGAACTCCTGGGTGGCTGTATACCTCTCAATCAAACTAACCATCTGGTCCAGGGTACCCGGGTCCCCTTGCCCCACCCAATGCTGTATAGCGACTGGCAGAGTTCGTACCAGCCGGTCGATCACCACCCTTTCCACCATCTGGCCCAGAGACAAGAGCTCAGGCTGGAGCCACCGTTTTACCAGCTGTAGTAAGTCATACGCCTGAGATCAAGCCGGTTTAGATTCCACAAAGGACCAGGAAAACACCCGTTGGGCCTCTCACATAGGTATTAACCCCCAATCGAGCAAGGATCTCACCTTTTAGTTTCCCGTAGTCCTGCGCATCCTCCCAACTGAGGTCAAAGTATGCCTTCTGTGCGTCGCCCATCAGGAATGGCGCCACTACTTCAGCCCACTGGCCGGCTGAGAGACCTTCCCGCTCCGCGGTGCGCTCAAAGACGGTGAGGTACGCTTCCACGGCGTCCTCCTAAGTCAGCTTTCTCAGTGCCAATCGGACCCAGTCCCGGGCCTCACGCCGTTCCGAGGAAGGCGCTGGTGGCGGGTATCGTGGTGCCATAATTTGCTGTAGGAGCAGTTCATTGGTTTTCTGTTGTTGCTGAAACTGCTCCTGTTGTCTCTGCTGGGTAAGCACCAATTGCTTTAATAGCTCCTCCATATTGGCGGCAGACCGGAACTGTAGCTTGGCCGGCTTGAGTATGGACATGCAGTCCGTGGAGTATCCCGGAGTTCAGACTGCCCGTATTCTCCACCATATGTTAGGTAGCGCTGGGATTGCAAGACAAACGGCCGTGAGCCCGGTATCAGTTTATACAGTACCCGGATTTATTCATGAGGCACAGCAGTGGCACAAGTTGCCGGGTTTCGGAACGCAGCCAGGTACAATGCATACATCCCCCGGACAGTAACACGGTCCCTTCAGGTTAGAAGTTCTCTCCGGTCTAGGTCGCCCTGGGCTCCCAGGTTAGGCCGTGTTGTAACAGCACACAGCTTCTCACGCCCTGGACCTGACCACTCAGCAGTCCCTTCTGCCTCAACTCAGGCCGAAGCTCTCCACAGGGGACCCCGCCCCGTATCCTAACCTAGCTTTTAACCCCGTGTCTCCCTCCGGGGAAAACCTACAAGACCCGGACTGGAGGGGAGCGTCCCTCTATTCTATATTCCATACCGGGTTCAATATGTGACAGTGCACAATATGGGGGACACATAGCTCCCCTCACATATGATCCCCCTCACTGTCTCACAATACCCTTATTGTGGCAAAAAAAGTTGTTTCTGGGACTGGGAGAAAATATCTTTGGAATACAATGCAGTGTGGAATCATCCAGAGTTAGTGCTGGAGCTACAGGAACTTCATGTACTTCTTCTTTCTGCACAATAAAGGGAACCTGTCACGTAGTTTAGCCCCCCCTAACCTATCACTACCTGTCCCTGCAGCTTCCTACTACAATACTAACCATCCCTCTCTGACCTAAATGTGCATTATAAAATTGGAATAAAGTGATTTATTAACTTGTATGTCACCATCGGGGTTGGTGTCCCTAGGTGTCTGGCCATCAGGTGGGCAGTTTCTCAAGGCCCGCTTTCCCCCACCTCGCTGCTGCAATCACACCCTAGTGGGTATGATCATTCATTTAGGAGGACGCTGCTGATTTCAAATTCCTGACTCCTCTTTGTATTGACATGCGGGACCGTGTCATTTCCGGTCCTGTGCAGGGGGGTTTTGGGTGTACAGACCGGCTTTGGAATGCATACTGCGCAGAACTGGAAGTGATACGCTGACAACAGTGTCGCTAAGCAATGACATCACCCTTGTAAAGTGTTGTGGTTAGTATGGCAACACCGACAGGTTGATCCAGTTACCGCACGTGTGGCACTCCAGGAGTCCATTTGCCACAATGGCATTGCCTTCCTCACAGGGGGTGATGTTGACACGCGCCTTCAGGGCCTTAGGATATTCAGAACCAGGCTTTGAAGCTTCATCACGGGGATCAGAGGGACCGAGACCCGGCTCCGTGACCCTGGCGGTGTCATTAAAAGTATGGTGCTGAGGCTCTTCCTCTTAGGAAAGGTCAGGTGGTATGGAGGGTTCATTTGGACAGGGATGACTGACTCGGGGATATTTGTTAATTTTACGTGACGCTACCCGCAGATTGCAGCTATAGATGGCCGCCGCTGCACGACAGTCTTCCTAGCGGCCGATGGTTGGGAGGCAGTAATGTTCTTAAGCCCTCTACGGGTAGAGATGACTCTCAGGGTAGCAGAATGTACCTGGGTCAGTTGGTAGTTATGTTTCTGGTGCTCACGACGTGTCAAGAAAGTTCACAGACACATCGGGTTGCAGTCTTTAGGTCTTTTACTCACAGTCCCGATGCAACAGCCCGCTGAGCACTGGGTTCTTGGGATCCAGCTACTCCCGGGTAGGAGGATGACAAAACCGGCAACCCTTCTCTGTCCTTTCTCTGCTGTCTCACACTGCGCTTGGTTCGCCCTCATGCCTTATGCCTCACAACCCACAGCTCAGAGCCAGTAGCTGTGGGCTTTACTCATGTATGTAAAGTGCTATGGAATCAATAGCGCTATATAAATGAATAAATATTATTATTATTATTATTTTCTTAGGGGTAAACCTGCAGTATCTCCCCTTAGCCCTATGGTTGCCATCTTTTCAGCAGATGTGTGCAGTTGTCGGCTGTGTCACCATGGAAGTACCACACAACCTCTGTGTTGCTAGCTGAGCTTTGTCTGAATACTCCACTAGTCTTGGGGTCCCGGTTTCCCTTTCTTTGGTCTATCCTTTCTCTGCTGTCTCACACTGCGCTTGCTTTGCCCTCGCCTTATGCCTCACAACCCACAGCTCAGAGCCAGTAGCTGTGGGCTTTTCTTAGGGGTAAACCTGCAGTATCTCCCCTTAGCCCTATGGTTGCCATCTTTTCAGCAGATGTGTGCAGTTGTCGACTGTGTCACCATGGAAGTACCACACAACCTCTGTGTTGCTAGCTGAGCTTTGTCTGAATTCTCCACTAGTCTTGGGGTCCTGGTTTCCATTTCTTTGGTCTAGTCCAGTAGAAATGGCGCGTAAAGTTCTTTTTGGCCGGTAAGGTTCTGTAAAGCACACGGTACCCGTTGAATACGGGTCAGTTCGGATCCTGTTCGTTGACGCCAAATTGACTCACCGTGGACCGGATTCTCGGGTCTCAGGCGCTGGCGATCGGTTACGGTTGCAGTGCCTGAGGCTGCGGGCCCGGTGGTCAGAAAAAGGGTTAAGTAAATGAAATAAAGGTGATAGTTCGTGACGCCACCTGTAGGGTTCCGGTGATGGCAACAGCGCTGCTTGGACCTCCGGGGTGATGGGTGACAGCAAGATGGACCTGCTCCCTACAGAACGAGCGGAGTCCCCAGAGGTGAGAGCTGCAGTCGAGGAATGTGGCAGCTCGGTTGTTTCTGTAGGTAATGTAATTAGTAGTAGTCCCAAAATAAATCTCAGACACGTTACTCCTCTGAACGGGTATTTACTTAGTTCTTTCAGTGCAGACAGGTATAACAGTTCTTGACACCAGGTAAAGGACCGGGTGGTCCCTGCAGTGAATAGTTTCCTTCCAAGGCTCCACAGGTGTCGTTCTCTATCCTGACTGTCCCTCTCTTGTCACTGCTTCTGTATACCTAGCCAGGGTACTGGGGATCCTCTGTTGGAACCCGAGCCGTTGGGCTCCGACTAATGTTAGGTCCCTGAACCCCAATGGTGGGTACCCCCCTGGTACAGCTGCGGTGATGGTAGGTTGTGTATTGTGCTCCTGTAAAGCTCTCAATCACTCCGGGTTCTGTGGTGCAGCGGTAAAGCATCTGTACCACCTCGGAGCCGGTACTCCGGGTTGTGCACTGGGCTCGGGTCGTCTACCACCCGTCTTCCTTCTCTCTTAGCCCCTTTCACTTCTGGGTCACCAGTGCTCGGTGCCCTCCCTGTTAGCTGTTCTTCCTGTCACGACTCGACTTTCCCTTGCTCTTGTCTCTCCAACTTTCTAACTCTGTTCTTCTCTTCCCCACTGCTATATACCTAACTCTCCTTCCACCAGGATCAGTTGCCCAGGAAACGGGTATCTAATTGGTCCTCTGCCTCTAGGTAATGCATGTGGTACATGGAGCCTTGGGATTATCCTATTCACCACTGAGACGGAGAATACAGCGCCTTCAGTCAGGGGCGCAGTACTCTCCTGTGACGCACTCTTAGTGGGGCGCCACATATGTCTCTCCTTGCACCGGTGGGTCCTGTGGCAATCCCCAGCAGGGGTGACACAGTAGCACATAATGTTCCCTGTGAACTCTACCAACTGTACACCAGCCTACCTGATGTGGCCCAGACCTGGCAAGTTGCCTATTGACTTGGACATGGGAGTTTTAACACTTGAGATGACAACACCAGATGCAGACTGGGATACGGAGCGGAAGCAACAATACTGGATGCAAGTGAATTAACAATTGTTGTACCTGTCCTTACCTTTCCGCAGATTGTAGTACCTGAAGCAAGAGAAACTCTAAAACGACCTGAAGACCCGTCGGCACCGGAAACAGACGCCACACCCACAGTGGATCGGGAGAATCAACCCCCTGCTAGTGGCGAATCTGTCATGCCCATGGTGAGTCTAAGGAGTCGCAGATAGCTGCTAAGCTTACTTGTGAGATATAGGCCTACCTGTAGCACAAACACTAGTGGGCCCTCAATGTTAAGAGCAAACACATTAGACCAGGCTAGGTCATCAGTAGAAACACCCGTGCTGGGAAGGTCCCAGCGCAGTACCCAGGTTCAAGGCCTTGTTTGTTACCAAGATTAAAATGTGAAGACGGCTTAGACCGTCGAAACACGTTGTGGCAGTGGTATTGGAGGAAGAATAAAGGTCGTTTCTTATCCACTAATTTGTCCAGTATTCCTTTGGCGCTCCCTGAGACTGCTTTACCATTGTTTTTCTGTTCACATGTTGTGGCTGTGATTCATTTTTTTTGCCACAGTTGCAACATAATTCATGGTTTAGAATAGTTGATGCAGTTTTAATATGATCATGGTTGCAATGTGTGAATGCAGGTTTAGCTATATTACTTGCAAGTTAAACATACTTTTTAGGTTTGTTTATTCTTTCGTTATAGTTAATCGATATTATTAACACTAATGGACAGTAATCACTTAACTTACCCTGGCAGATAAGTTGAGGAGTACACACCAGCACAATGTCAGCTTTTTATGTATACTTACAAAGGACAGTTATCATTAGGAACCCTTTTTACATTTGCAATTGTGGCGCCCCGCAACGAGTGCGTCACAAGGGAGTATTGCAGCCGCAATATTCTCTAGACAAAGCAGTGAAATAGTTAACTCAGAGATCCAACCCAACATACAACACCTAGAACAGGGGACCAATCATAGGTCCTGGTGGGTGGAGTGTTAGGGTAGTGAAGAGAACACAATAATCTAGACAGTCAGAACAGTCGAGTCTAGAACTTGAAGAGAGCAGACTAGAACTTGGAGTGGAGCGGGGGCTCCGCACCCCGTGCGGGCCCCTGGGCCGTCACCGGTCGGGTGTCCGCACCTGAGGCCTTAACCACCGGGAATGGGCATTTCTACACGGGTTCCCAAAAGACTCCCGTGCCCACAACTTACAGCCGGTTCACTGGTACCGAAGCTGGCAGCAGTTCACCTCTGTCACGCGAACCAGCCCCGTGGAGGAGCAGCTTTATAGGAGCACCCCACCACCAGCCAGTTTCCAGTCGTCTAACCAGCGGTGTACCCACCGAGGGACCCAAGGCTCCCCAAAGAATCCAGAACGTACATCATGGATAGGGCATTGAAGCAGCCTCCCCGTACCCGACCTGGTATTCCTGGGCGACGCTGGCAAGAGAAGCTAAGGAGGTAGAGAGGAGGTACACTGCGGATCTCTGAGGAGCACTATCACTGCTGAGTCCACCCGGTCTTCTACTCAACCACTGTAAGCCATGTACTGCCTGCTGGTTACAGTAAAGAACCGTTGCAGAGACTATCTGTGTCCGTGTCTCCTTATGAACTGTCCGTCATGAACTTAAGGTAACCGCAGCTGCCGCACAACATCTTGAGCAGCTCCAGCCCCCGGGGATCACCGCTCAGCCTGTGGGGAGCGTAACATCTTGCTGCTGTCCATCACCCCGGGAGGTTCCGCAGCGTCGGTAGCCCTTACCGAATCTACTCATAGGTGGCGTCACGAAGAAAACAAATTAAAACCCCTTTTTAATCTGTTCCCGTAAGACGACCTCAATTTTGATCTGCACTACACCGGGCCCCACTACCGGCAGGCGCGGTCCACCCGTGACAAGGAAGGAGAAGAATCGCCTGTCTAAACCGGGAGTAACCCTGGCCCCTGGTGTGCGTCAGAAAATGGCGTCACGAACAGGATACGAGCAGGCCCGTTACCAACGGGTATGTTGTGCTTAAACTGGACTTTATTGTCTACAATTGGACTTTGTTCGTCCTAAAAAGAACTTTCCCGCCTTTACACCATTGGGTCAAGATGGCGCCCAAGATGGCGTTCCCGCCACAAGAAGCCGCCACGTGAAGCCCAAGAGTGAGTCAACCCCCCCTCACTGTGGGAGGGCCAAAGACAAAAGGCGCCAAACTCTTTGTCCGCCCTGATTGCTCGAATCAACCATGGGGGCGGATCCCAAAGACTTTTCCCACGATTGGACTACAAAAGCCCAGAGGAGATGGGAGTGTCATACCTAGACACACCGACAGAGAAAGAAGACATCTTCACCAGCTCAACCAGAACGTCTTACCGGTTGATCGGGTGTGGTTTCCCTCCAAGAAGAATGGCCAGCATGAGACTCCAAGACCTGATGCGGGAGGTCGAGGCGGAGGCCAGAGCAGCCATCAGCCAACCGGGTCCGGATTCTGCCCTTACCATAGACGGCAGCCCCGACTTCTGGCTAGAGGCTCTACAAGACCTCCGGGTGCGGTTACTAGAGACAGTGGAATGGACGATCCGTAGCTGGAGCGCGACCCTAGGCAGACGACTACACCATGCGATGCAGCAGAGCCGACCGGGTGCAGCTTCTCCAAGCCCAGACGACGTCACCAGCTTCTCGACCGCCTCACCATCGCCTACCACCTGTCCTGCTCCGTCACCTGAGCCAATAGACTGTGTCATTCCGGTGGAGGCCGCAACTCGACCCGTTCCAGCGACCAACATCGCAACCGATTCCGTTCTTGAGCCGGAGCTCATAACACGCTCCATGGAAGAACTCGATCTCTACCAGGTTCCACCTGCGGAACCCGCGACTAGTTTCCACACTACCGAGACTGTCGCTTGTTTCTCCCTTGAACCGGAGGCCTCCTCTGCAACCACAGAGGCCTACCTGGTAACCGGGATTGAAACACCTTTACCTGCGGAAACAGATGAAGAGGCAGGCAGCCTGGAAGCCCTGCAGGACGTCCCTACGGAAGGATCCGCAGCGCCACCGCCCCGTTGTACAACGGAACAAGCTTTAACGTCTTTCATCAACGAGCAGCCTGATGTGGTCATCGAGGAAGAGGTTGGAGAGGATGACGACGAGACCCACAGCACCGCTGAGGATTTCGACACCGGGTTCGCTTGGGGAGACAACAAAGAACTTCCTTCCGGGCACACAGCTCGGGTACACTGGTCGGGTGCACTGCCGACACCTTCCCCTGTGCCGTTCCACCGGGTTCCGATACAGACAGCCCGCCAAGTTCAAGCTTCCCGCCAAACCACCAGCTCCATTACTCATCTTTACACCCCGAGCCGTAACGACGGAGATATACGCCAGAGACGACGAGAGGAGTGGCAAGCCCGAGAACGCGCCAACATGGAGGCCCGTGCCGAGGCTCGCCGCCAGCCGCCGCTGCCTGATGAACTCCGCCGTGAAGGTAGAATTTCCACCTTTAACTTAAATACCGGGTGGGGGTTCGCTTGGGAGGTGGGTTTGAATGAGGAGGTGTTTGTGGGGCGCCGGGACGTTGAGTCCAACTTGCCAAGAGGACATCCCGATCGCGACCTATACCGGGGCGATATTATCACCTACGAGCGCTACGCTTGTGCAGATGGGTGGTTCGCTATCCGGGTACGCCATCACCCTCAGAGCCAGTGACTTTAAAACTTGAACTTCATCAATGACTCTGTTCCCGTTAATCATTGACTGTGTGATCTCGCGGCTACAGCCTGGACTCTAGTTAAAGTACAGCCGACCGCCCGCCGGGTCCGCACAAAGTGATTACCTGTTTCTTTGCTTATAACATCAAAGCATTTCTTTACCTGTTTTTCTATTTTAATAAAAGTGTGTCATATATGTATAAAAATGTAAAAACCTCTGTAATGTGAGTAGTTTGACGCTTGGGGACAAGCTGATTTAACCAAGGGGGAGTGTGGCGCCCCGCAACGAGTGCGTCACAAGGGAGTATTGCAGCCGCAATATTCTCTAGACAAAGCAGTGAAATAGTTAACTCAGAGATCCAACCCAACATACAACACCTAGAACAGGGGACCAATCATAGGTCCTGGTGGGTGGAGTGTTAGGGTAGTGAAGAGAACACAATAATCTAGACAGTCAGAACAGTCGAGTCTAGAACTTGAAGAGAGCAGACTAGAACTTGGAGTGGAGCGGGGGCTCCGCACCCCGTGCGGGCCCCTGGGCCGTCACCGGTCGGGTGTCCGCACCTGAGGCCTTAACCACCGGGAATGGGCATTTCTACACGGGTTCCCAAAAGACTCCCGTGCCCACAACTTACAGCCGGTTCACTGGTACCGAAGCTGGCAGCAGTTCACCTCTGTCACGCGAACCAGCCCCGTGGAGGAGCAGCTTTATAGGAGCACCCCACCACCAGCCAGTTTCCAGTCGTCTAACCAGCGGTGTACCCACCGAGGGACCCAAGGCTCCCCAAAGAATCCAGAACGTACATCATGGATAGGGCATTGAAGCAGCCTCCCCGTACCCGACCTGGTATTCCTGGGCGACGCTGGCAAGAGAAGCTAAGGAGGTAGAGAGGAGGTACACTGCGGATCTCTGAGGAGCACTATCACTGCTGAGTCCACCCGGTCTTCTACTCAACCACTGTAAGCCATGTACTGCCTGCTGGTTACAGTAAAGAACCGTTGCAGAGACTATCTGTGTCCGTGTCTCCTTATGAACTGTCCGTCATGAACTTAAGGTAACCGCAGCTGCCGCACAACATCTTGAGCAGCTCCAGCCCCCGGGGATCACCGCTCAGCCTGTGGGGAGCGTAACATCTTGCTGCTGTCCATCACCCCGGGAGGTTCCGCAGCGTCGGTAGCCCTTACCGAATCTACTCATAGGTGGCGTCACGAAGAAAACAAATTAAAACCCCTTTTTAATCTGTTCCCGTAAGACGACCTCAATTTTGATCTGCACTACACCGGGCCCCACTACCGGCAGGCGCGGTCCACCCGTGACAAGGAAGGAGAAGAATCGCCTGTCTAAACCGGGAGTAACCCTGGCCCCTGGTGTGCGTCACAATTATTAATAATCACGTTACTTCAATGGGACACAATTGGGGTATCAACCATTAATTTTTGGTTTAGCAGTTACATAGCTTTTAAAGTTGAAGTTAGACAATAAGTCCATTTAGTTCACCCCATTACCGAACATGTTGATCCAGATGAAAGCAAAACAAAACATGGGGCGGATACTAAGCTCCACATTGGAGAAAAAAATTCCTTCCCGACTCCATACGGCAAGCAGATTAGTTCCCGTGGCGCTCTTTGAAGAAAATGGAGGACCAAGGTAAAGTGTTTTGACAAATACAGGGGCTTCCTAAAACGGAGGCCACCCTCTTTGATATCCGATCTGATGCACATACCTATGATTACTGGCCTTAAGGAAGAGGAGCAGGTCACTAAAGTTTATTTAAAGGTTAAACAGTCAGCATACCTGCAAGGAATGGAGAAATCTTTGTTCTCTTTTCAATAGACACATGTCACCTACACGTGAGGGCGGCACCTAACTTTTCCTCCACTACAGATCATACAGCTCACTGAATATGCCTCTAGGTAGCGTGCATGAATCAACGTTCCACCCAGTGGCGTAACTTCAGGCCCAGGGTCCCCGATGCGAAGGCTCCAACCAGGGCCGGCCTCAGGCTAAATTGCGCCCTGTGCAAAATTCCCCTTTGGTGCCCCCAGACCATGTCACATGAGACATGCAGCCAATCAGTGGCAGCTTCACTCTTTCCTCACATAAAAGTGACATCCCGAGGAAATCAGGGAACAACAGCAGCTCTCATTTATTCTGAAGCCGCCATCGGCGATCTGAGGCGGGCACGAGAAACGTGACCGTGCATGTCAGATCGCCACATATCGCCAGGCGAGATTGCGGTGTGTGCCGGTACCATAAGAGATTATTGGGTCTCTCCATGCTGAGGATTCCAGCCCCCTAGCTGCCAAGTTGTACCTGGTTGGCAACCAAAAATACAGTGAAGCCTATTTTTTTTTTATTTCTAGAATTATTTCTAGAAAAAAAATGACATAGAGCTCCGCCATATTTTTGGTCCAGCCAGGTACAACTTGGCAGCTACGGACTGCCACCAGCCCCCAGCTGCCTCGTCATACCTGGCTGGAACCAAAAATACAGCGAAGCCTATTTTTTTTTTTTATTTCTAGAATTATTTCTAGAAAAAAAATGACATAGGGCTCCGCCATATTTTTGGTCCAGCCAGATACAACTTGGCAGCTACGGACTGCCACCCACCCCCAGCTGCCTCGTCATACCTGGCTGGAACCAAAAATACAGCGAAGCCTATTTTTTTTTTTATTTCTAGAATTATTTCTAGAAAAAAAATGACATAGGGCTCCGCCATATTTTTGGTCCAGCCAGATACAACTTGGCAGCTACGGACTGCCACCCACCCCCAGCTGCCTCGTCATACCTGGCTGGAACCAAAAATACAGCGAAGCCCTTTTTTTTTTTTAATTTCTAGAACTAATTCTAGAAAAAAAAATTACGTGGGGCTCCGCCATATTTTTGGTCCAGCCAGGTACAACTAGGCAGCTGGGGGCTGGAATCCTCAGCATAGAGAGGCCCAAGCGTTCTGGGCCCCCCATGCTGCGAATTGCAGCCCACAGCCGCCCCAGAAAATGGCGCATTCATTGAAGCGCCATTTTCTGGCGTTGTACCCACGCTCTTCCAGTTGCCCTGGTGCCGGTGGCTAACTGGGTAATAAAGGGGTTAATGCCAGCTTTTTATTGGCAGCTGGCACTAAGCCCGAGATTCATAATATAGGGCCAATGTTAGACCCGCCATTAGGAATCTCTAGTACGGTAAATAGTCAATAAATACACACAGAGAAAAATCTTTTTATTTGAAAAAAAAACACAGACACAATTCGGACTCCATCTTTATTATAAAAAGATCCGACGTAATCCACAACGAAGGTCCCACGACGCTCGATCGCCTCCGACGTAGTCCACAATGAAGATCCCACGACGCTCGATCGCCACTGCTCAATCCAGAGACTGCAGCAAGGGCTCAAGTGTCCTCTTCCTACAGCCTCTGGGGTCACCGTTATGGTGCACTGTATGGCAATGATCTGTCATACAATTCACCAAGACTATGATCCCAGAGACCACAATAAGAGGACACTTGATCCCTTATTGTAGTCTCTGGGATCAGCGTCATGGTGCACGGTATGGCAATTGTCTGTCATACCGTGCACAATGACGCTGATCCCAGAGACTACAAGAGAACACTTGATCCCTTGTTGTAGTCTCTGGGATCAGCGTCATGGTGCACGGTATGGCAATGATCTGTTATACCATGCACCCGACGCTGATCCCAGAGACTACAACAAGGGATCAAGTGTCCTCTTGTTGTAGTCTCTGGGATCAGCGTCATGGTGCACGGTATGGCAATGATCTGTCATACAATTCACCAAGACTATGATCCCAGAGACCACAACAAGAGGACACTTGATCCCTTGTTGTAGTCTCTGGGATCAGCGTCATGGTGCATGGTATGGCAATGATCTGTCATACCGTGCACAATGACGCTGATCCCAGAGACTACAAGAGGACATTTGATCCCTTGTTGTAGTCTCTGGGATCAGCATCCGGTGCACGGTATGACAGATCATTGCCATACCATGCACCATGACGCTGATCCCAGAGACTACAACAAGAGGACACTTGATCCCTTGTTGTAGTCTCTGGGATCAGCATCCGGTGCACGGTATGACAGATCATTGCCATACCATGCACCATGACGCTGATCCCAGAGACTACAACAAGAGGACACTTGATCCCTTGTTGTAGTCTCTGGGATCAGCATCCGGTGCACGGTATGACAGATCATTGCCATACCATGCACCATGACGCTGATCCCAGAGACGCTCGCTTCCGATATCGCTGGCCAGCTGTCACACAGCATCGCTGCGGCCGGCGACACCGCAGCGATGCGGGCGGTGACATCGCTCGCTGGGCTGGGCTCAGCCCAGCGAGCGATCCGCAGCAACGCTGCGGTATAGGCTGGATCACCGCCGACATCGCTCTGGCGATGTCACACGGCGCGATCCAGCCTTATCACAGGTCGCCGGTTGACAGGTTTACGGTTCTTCCCGTAAACCTGGCAACCTGCGACCAGCGATAAAACGCGGTTGTGCCGCTCGTTTACACAGCGCGACGTCTCTAGCGACATCGCTGATACGTCACTTTTTCAACGATGTCGCTAGCGACGTCGCCAGGTGTGACGGCACCTTTACAGTCATGCACTTAGCCAATCATATACAATGATGAGGTTTTTTTAACATTCCTATAGGCCTGCATTTACAAGACCAAAGCCAAAATAGTGTCTTTTTAGCCACCTGGAAAAAAAAAAGAAAAGACGATGTATAAGATATGGAAGCATTACTTTTCAGTAAATGGTCTCTATGGTGGATGGATGTCACAGTACCCATACAAGCTGTGGCCACTGTCAGACGAGTTTAGGATCAGACACCAGGTGCACTTGTTCTATGAAGTTATTAGGGAGACTGATTGCGCCTTTCTCTCCTGGATGAAAGGAGAAGTACTATTGTTGATGTAGGGGATACATTTGATTATGCCACAATAATTTACAATTATCATGAAGCTTTATGGGAATAGCCTTAAAGAGGTTGCTCACCACTAGGACGACCCCTTCTCATTTCCCATGTTTGCCTCATTAAGATAAAAAATCTTATACTCACCTCCTGTGCCGACACCATTTTATGGGAGGCTTCATACCTACTTTATCCATGTCCACTACCAATATAAGAATGGACTCTACAGAACAAACAATACCTATCCTTTTTGGGAATATAGTCCAAACACAAATAGGGAATTTTCCAAACATCCAGTGCTAAATCTATATTGTGAAGGGACACTACACCGTACCTTGGTACAACGCTTTTTAGGGATGTTTATTAAAAAGATTTAAAGGTTTTTACACAATAACTGTAAAACTAGGTTTAAAGTGCAATGGATTGGATGTCTCTGTGCTTATTCTTGTTGCTAATGTACATTGCTGCAGTACAGGTGTTTCCTGTATTCAAGTGGCCCTCTATTGTCCAGGTGTGGCCTGCAAACGTGAATTACTACAATTAATCTTGAGTATTAATGAGGGTCTGTCATTTTTTAAGGAACGTGTTTATATAACAGTCTTACCACAATAAGGCCCCTTTCACATCAGCGTTTTTTTCAAATCGCGGCAGATGCGGTGAAAAAACCGCATCTGCCGCGATTAACGCATAACCGCCACACTTGCGGCACAGTTGCGGCAAGCCCCATGCAATGTCTATGGGGCTTGCGGTAAGGGTGCGGCAGGTGCGGCATTGGCACTTGCCGCAGGTGTGGCCGCAAAAAAAACGCAGTCAGCAACGTTTTTTTTCACGGCCACTCCTGCCGCAAGTGCCAAAACCGCACTTGCCGCATCTGATGCACTCTTACCGCAAGCCCCATAGACATTGCATGGGGCTTGCCGCAACTGTGCCGCAAGTGTGGCGGTTATGCGTTAATCGCGGCAGATGCGGTTTTTTCACCGCATTTGCCGCGATTTGAAAAAAATGCTGATGTGAAAGGGGCCTTAGTCTGTATTGCTTCCAGTAACCCGATCCCTTCTTTGTGGTGCATTTATCCAGCTAAAAAATGGAAAAATATATTACTTTTTTCTTATATCATGAATAGTGTGGTAAAAGGTGTCACCTCTAAGATATAATTACCTGGACAATGTGGTTGTTGTCAGGGTCTGCTGTGTGCGCTTCTGTTGGTAATGTGTCAATATCCTATGTCTGTAATTAGAAGAAATGTCTCATAGTCTGGGGGGTAGGTCATATTGTCCTTGGGAGGTATTATTACCTTTTGGTTGTCTTAGTGGTAGTCAGCTACTGCCACTGCCTGTTAAGTCATCGGTTCCTGGTGCCTTTTTCCTGTGTCTGTTAGCATCTCTCGGAGTCGAGAGCGCTGGAGATGTGCACCGTGGCCAGCGGTCGCGCACTTCCTGGTTTGCCGGTCAGCTGACTGATGTGTCACTGCTTACGTTGCAGTCACGTGACGGGGTGGACAGATGGTGAGCGGTGCAATGCAATGCCTTTTGCAATGCTATCAAGGGACAACATGTTTCAAAGGTGGGCGGCCTTCTTCCTCAGAGTACCTGACAGTCAGCAATGGTCTCCCTTTTATAATGCACGCTGGTTTCCTATTGGATGAATATAGGTTGTGTCGAGCCCAGGCTTTGGCGTACTCGGGTACCAGGCTTCAGGGGTAGCGTCTGCTGTGTCACGGGGAATGGTGGCCGCGCCTGATCCCGTGTCCTGGGTGAATCTTCAAAAAGGGGTTATATTTACAGGGGATTTTATATACAGTTGTCGTGACGCCACCTGTAGTTTCTGGTGAGGAGTCACCAGCGCCGCCACAGTCCGCCGGAGGTAGATGGTAATGCGGATAGTACAGGTAGGGCTGGACCTCCAGGGCAGCGTAGTGTGAAGGGGGCAGCTTGTAGGGGAGCTGTAGATAGGATGGGGAGTGTTGGAGCAGTCTATGAGGGGCACCGGGAACGGAGAGGAATGACACACACACTGCAGAAGTCTCTTTTACCTTTTTACTGGTGGTACGCAGGTAAAGATGTCCAGGGCACTGACAGGTGACCAGGTTGCACAGTGGGTCCCCACCAGGGGCGTAACTACAATAGGTGCAGGGGTTGCGATCGCACCCGGGCCCTGCAGCCTAAGGGGGCCCCAAAAGTCCCTTTGGCCTATAGAAAAAGACTAATACTATTAAAGATTTGCAATAATTGGGGGCCCCATTGGAGCTTTCGCATTGGGGCCCCTGGGCCTGAAGTTACGCCACTGGTCCCCACAGCAAGTGGGTATAAAGCCTCCTCTGTTCCTCTTTGGTAATTAAAGCCCAGCCTGCATGCAGCCAGACTGGCCTCCTCTCTCTTCCTGACTCTGATATCTGACCTGTGCGGTCCACGGGTTACCCTCTATGATCAATGCGGTGGAACACTGCTGTGTCTGGCTCCCTCTCTCTGACCCACAGGGGGACTGGGTGTGATGGGGTTTTCTGTAGTCCTGGAGTATCCTACAGGTGCGGATCCACGATGTCCGGTACTTCTTTGGGCGAACTTCCACTAGTTCCTCACTCCCTTTGGGCTGTACTCCTTGCCTTCTGTCCCCACTCAGGCTTGGGGGATGTCAGAAGGGCCACTCCAGGTCACTGGCTCGGGCCTAACAACGGCACCGACCACCAGGACGTCTTCGCAGCTCTCATAGCGTCTGCACACTCTGACTAACTCCTCCCCCAGCAGCAGTATTTATAGGGGATCTTGCCTAAGGTCAGCAAGTTGGCCTCCCCCTACTGTGGCGGGGTGGAAGATGTTGCATGTAGTAGGTACCTGCTGTGGAAACCCAACTGTGCATTAGAGAAGTCTGTGGCTACCTGTGTGAGCAGGGCGCCACAGTTGTGCTTTGTATAGGTCTCCTATGGAATGCTCAATACTAATACCTCATTCATGCAGCCAATAGGACACTGATATTTTAGGTGCTCTATTATAGCATACTATTGTGGGATCTATGTGTTGGGTAGATTAGTGTGGTTGTATTGTGGAGAACGTGTCTAAATACTTCTGTTTAATTAGTAAATGAGTTATTTTTACTGAATCCAAATAAATTTGATATACCATTCTTTAATGGAATGAATCACAGTGTAAAGCACAGGTATGGGATATGATTAGGGTAGGTTGCTGTGTAACCTTATAGTTTATCCCATTGGTTAACATAAAATACAGTGCAAAATCATGAACTATAAAATCTATATCTAAATTCTCAAAAGATTGTTTAATAATCTAATATAATAAAACCATGAAATAAAACCCAGAAACAAAAAAATAAAAATATAAAAAAATAACATTATAAAACAAAAAATATAATAATCAAGAAATAAAAATAAAAATAGACAAAATAAAAAAATAATATATTGCATACAATATATTGTGTACATCAGCCATTATAAAGTTAGAAGTAAAATATAATGGGTTCTAAATTAAAATATGTTTTAATTGCTGCTAAATTAAATTGAATAAAATAAAATATTATAAAAATAAATATAATAAAAGAAAATTGATTCATCTAATTAATAAAAATAAAATAGAATAAAATAAGATGAAATAAAATAAAATGAAAAATATAAAAAATAAAAATAATGAACTTTTTTAAATAAAATTTGTATAATAAAATATAATAAAAAGTGAAAAAAAAAATAATACTAAAATGCAAATAAAATGCAAATAAAGTATATAAGATTATATATACAATAAAAATGATGAATTTTAAAAGAGATACTCTTAGGGAATGATTCCAGACCATTGGACATTTCAGACTATTAGTGGTTTTATTAAAATCCAAATAATTCTAATTCCTGGTTGAGGCCAACTGGTGCCGTGGTATTGACTTGGTATATCCATTTGGATTCTTCCCTTAACATTTTCACAATAAAGTTTCCTATCCTTTTGTCTTTTTCTACAGTCTGAATGGCAAAAAACTGCACTTTGTTGCTTTTTGATCCGTAGTGTTCTTTAAAGTATTTGGATAGAGGGTGACAAATGAAGCCTTTCCTAATGTTGCTGATGTGTTCTGACATCCTAATAGAAAGGCTACATTTAGTTCCTCCTACATACATTTTATTGCAGGGACATCTTAATTGACATGCCCACACCAGGGCCGTGGGGTACTCTGAACCGGGCCAGATATATCTTTGGGATGTCACGGTGGCGTGACCCAGCTCCGTGTTCCTAGCCGTCGCTGCAGTTCAAATCCACTGGGGTGGTTGGTGAAGCTGCAAAGATATTACAGCTCTCCATAGGTAGAGCGGGGCCCCAGGGCAGTTATAAAGTCTATTTGATGATGGTATCAGTTGTAGCATAGGACAGGTGATGCAGTAAATAAATCTGAGGACATAGCAGAATGAAGTCGTCACACTTTACTCACATTCTCCAGGTTGCAATCACCAGCCGAGTGCTGTGTCCTCCGGGTCGGTGATCCAGCCAACTCTCGGGTAACTTGGGTGCACTTTACCAGGACCCTCATCTGGTGTACCTTCCCGGGTGGTCTCACTGTGCTGGCTCTCACCCTCCTGCCCTGCGCCTCACACACAGTGTCTCAAGCCAGCAGCCTCGGATCCTGTCGGGCGACATCTTCCTGGTCCCCTTGACCCTATGCGGCTGCCTTTATAGCGACTGAGTGTGGATTTGGCTGCTGCACATGAAGATACCGCAGCATCCTGTTTGCTAGTTGAGTCTTACAGTCATTCCACTAGCCTGGGGCCGGTCCCCACTGCGACCTGATCCCTCCACCCGACTACAGTCGATGTGGATTTGGGTGTCACGGGTGGATCCCTCACTTTCCGTGCCCCTCGGACCCCTTCTCTGTCTCTGGAGCCTCTCACCGACTTCTATGTCTCTCCTTTTGCCTTCTTGACCTGGGATGAGCTCCCCTCCACTCCAGTCCCCAGGATGTCTCTCTGTCAGTCCACTCGTGACTGACTCCTGTCACCAGCTCCCTTCTTCTAGACTCTTCTACCTGTTTCTCCACATACCCAACGTACGTCCTACTTTGTCTCCACTTCCATCACTACTTCCTGGTGTTCTACCCTTATAGAATTCCTCACCCACATCCTCTACCTAGTTGCCCCTCCAGCCTGAGATGGGGCCCTCTCTAAATAGGGTCTGCCCAGATCCCCTGGCCTGGAGTGGTGTGGTGTTGGATGCTAGTGTGTGGGTACTGGGTAGTGTCCCCTCCTTAACCGAGAGAGGGTTTAGGGTGGAGACCCGAACCTTCTCACCATCAGAGATACCTTCGGAGTCAGGGCTATTAAGGGTTCCCAGTCTAGGAAAAGACTTGTTTTCCCTGGTCACCCTGCCCGTAACTGCCATTCCCTCACCAGCATTTCCACTACACCGTGACAGAACAGAGGATCTAAGAGAATTAAATATTGGTGTGCTAAAATACGGGAGGGTTTCAAGCCTTGTGAAAGGTGTTCTTTTTACAAATTCTTACCAATATTGAGGGAATTTGAAAATCCTCTGAATGGCAGAAGATACAGTGTTGGCTAAAAGTATTGACACCCCAGCAATTCTGTCAGATAATACTCAGTTTCTTCCCGAAAATGATTACAATCACAAATTCTTTGGTATCATTATCTTCATTTAATTTGTCTTCAATAAAAAAACACAAAAGAGAATGAAGCAAAAAGCAAAACACTGATCATTTCACACAAAACTCCAAAAATGGGCCAGACAAAAGTATTGGTACCCACAGCCTAATACTTGTTTGCACAACCTTTAACAAAATAACTGCGATCAATCGCTTCCGGTAACCATCAATGAGTTTCTTACAATGCTCTGCTGGAATTTTAGACCATTCTTCTTTGGCAAACTGCTCCAGGTCCCTGATATTTGAAGGGTGCCTTCTCCAAACTGCCAATTTTAGATCTCTCCACAGGTGTTCTATGGGGTTCAGGTCTGGACTCATTGCTGGCCACCTTAGAAGTCTCCAATGCTTTCTCTAAAACCATTTTTTTCTCCTGTAAACTCCATGTTGATGCCTTTGCCCAAAAAGAGAGAACATTCTTCCAAAACGTTTTAGGCTTTCTCAGATAAGTTTTGGCAAACTCCAGCCTGGCTTTTTTATGTCTCGGGGTAAGAAGTGGGGTCTTCCTGGGTCTCCTACCACACAGTCCCTTTTCATTCAGACACCGACGGATAGTACGGGTTGACACTGTTGTACCCTCGGACTGCAGGGCAGCTTGAACTTGTTTAAATGTTAGTCGAGATTCTCTATCCACCATCCGCACAATCTTGTGTTGAAATCTCTTGTCAATTTTTTTTTTCAGTCCACATATAGGGAGATTAGCCACAGTGCCATGGGCTTTAAACTTCTTGATGACACTGCGCACGGTAGACATATGAACATTCAGGTCTTTGGAGATGGACTTGTAGCCTTGAAATTGCTCATGCTTCCTCACAATTTGGTTTCTCAAGTCCTCAGACAGTTCTTTGGTCTTCTTTCTTTTCTCCTTGCCCAATGTGGTACACGCAAGGACACAGGACAGAGGTTGAGTCAACCTTTATCCATGTCAACTGGCTGCAAGTGTGATTTAGTTATTGCCAACACCTGTTATGGTACCCTTGCACGCCGCCACAGGAAGGTAGAAACCGCCAGGCATCGGACACAATTGTGCCTGTTGCCATGAAAACACCGCGAAGTGGCGGCGTGTAATTCAGGAATTTCCTTCCTGTGTCTTCGGATACCTGTGTCTGGGCCGTGCTCAAAAACAAGAAGGCATAATCCCTATGGTGGTGGCGTGTAATCGGGGCACAGGCAAGGTATTTGCGTGCCCTAGTGAAATCCCTGAGGCGTGCCACAGCGTCATGTATACCACGCCCCATCAGCTATCATTGGTGGGGTCTACTGTGTAACCATTTGCTGTCCCTGCACAGGGCGCCATATTTAACGAGCTGACCAGTCACACTACACATTTGCAATAGCGTCATGTAATAGCCAGCCTCCCTGCGCAGGCTGGCCAATCATGATGCTATTGCATTGTCCAATCACCGTACGAGCGTCACGTAATACACAACTCTGTCACGCCCATGTACTTGCGGCGCCTAAGATGTACGCCCATATTCTCTTGTGGTAGCGGCATGTAAATCAGGGAAGGTACTCCACAGAAGGTAACCCGCGGCACCTGTCAGCACATCCGGGGAACACAAATACCTTCTGTGGAGCACTTTGTGGCGGCGTGTATATGCGGCATCGGGAACTGTTAACAACAGGTAAAAACGTGAACGTGCACGTGTGATGCCTACCTGTTGCTACCCTCTGTGGCGGCGTGTAAAGGTACCATTAGGTGCTACAGGTAAGTTACAGGTGCTCTTAATTACACAAATTAGAGAAGCATCACATGATTTTTCTAACAGTGCCAATACTTTTGTCCACCCCCTTTTTTATGTTTGGTGTGGAATTAGATCCAATTTGGCTTTAGGACAATTCTTTTTGTGTTTTTTTTTCATTGAAGACAAATTAAATGAAGATAATAATACCAAAGAATTTGTGATTGCAATCATTTTCAGGAAGAAACTGAGTATTATCTGACAGAATTGCAGGGGTGTCAATAATTTTGGCCAACACTGTATATCATAAGAGATTGCATTAATTGCAAAACCAAAGGAGTCATTTATGTAGCAATGTGCCCATGTCTTAAAATATATGTTGGGAAGATATGTCAGGAATTTAGAAGGATTAGTTTGATTAATATTCCCTTATCACTCCCTTATCTGTACATATGAGAACTTTGCATGCAGCTGACGCCTTGAATGTGACATCTTGAGGCATTAGATAGGTCATTCTAAGTCCCATAAAGGTGATTTAGACCCCTTTTACAAGAAGAAGCCCGTTCGATTTATCAACTTGATTGACATAGTCCTCTTGGCCTTCATTCAATTTTATGGCTTTCCTCTGACATCATTTTTTTGTGATGTTTACTAGTAATGAGTGAGTAGCAAGATATTCACGTTTGGAATACTTTGAACTGTTTCAGTATTCGGATCTGAGTGAGTTCCCCATTATTTGCATTGGATTTGTTACTCATTACTTATTACATATTAAATCACTGTAGAGCAGCTCACAACGGCTACAAGTGACAATTATCTTACAACTCAACTCGCCCATCACTAGTGTTTACCTCCTTTACTTTCCATATAAGAATTATTTAATTACCCATAACTGTCATCTATTTGATGTAAAAATGTTATTATTACAGCTGTCATACTTATTTTTATATTTACATTATGAAGTTTATTATTGGAATAAGTGATCCATTTTTCCAACAGTCCTTAAAGTATTTTTTAACTGATCTTTTTTTGAACGGATTGAAAAGATAAATATAAGGATCTGATTGTTTAGACTATTCAAAGTAGCACAATTAAGCCAATTTGGTCCGTCCAGTTGTCATTAAGTGTAAAGACATGCACATTCATTTTTTTCTATAAGATTGATGACATGAATTTTACAGATAAAAAAAAGCTTTAGTTTACTGCTTGTTCATTTCTGTCCACAGTGTTGTATTCTGATTATGACTTGCATTTGCACCGTCCCTAGGATACCGTATATACTCGTGTATAAGCCGACTTTTTCAGCCCAAAAATTGGGCTGAAAAGTCCCCCCTCGGCTTATACGCGAGTATATACATGTGTGTGACGGGGACGGGGGCTCTGACTGGGGGCAGGAGGAGGCAGGAGGGGGCTACAGTGACACCGCGCGGTCACGTGGGCCCGGCTCATTAATATGCACGCATCCCCCTGTCCATCCCCGGCAAGGGGATGCAGTGCATATTGCCCCACACAGCCCCTGGCAGCCCCCGGCAGTGGTATACAGCCCCCCCCGCCTAGTACCGGGCCTCCATGCTGCTGATACAGTAGTTCATACATTACCATCTCTCCCTGCAGCGCGCGGCTCCTCCAGTCCCAGCCGGCATCTTCCTGTAGTGTCATGTGACTGGCGCGTCACATGACACTACAGCAACAAGCCGGGCGGGAGATGGAGGAGCCGCGCGCTGCAGGAGATGGTAATGTATGAACTACTGTATGCTGTGCCGCAGCATGGGGGCCCGGTACTAGGCGGGGGGGCTGTATACCACTGCCGGGGGCGCTGTATAAACCCCCAGGGGCCTGCTGTATAAACCCCCGGGGGCCTGCTGTATAAACCCCCGGGGGCCTGCTGTATAAACCCCCGGGGGCCTGCTGTATAAACCCCCGGGGGCCTGCTGTATAAACCCCCGGGGGCCTGCTGATACCCCCGGGGGCCTGCTGATACCCCTGGGGCCTGCTGAATACCCCTGGGGGCCTGCTGTATACCCCTGGGGGCCTGCTGATACCCCTGGGGGCCTGCTGTATACCCATGGGGGCCTGCTGTATACCCCTGGGGGCCTGTTGATACCCCCTGGGGGCCTGTTGATACCCCTGGGGCCTGCTGATACCCCTGGGGCCTGCTGAATACCCCTGGGGGCCTGCTGTATACCCCTGGGGGCCTGCTGATACCCCTGGGGGCCTGCTGTATACCCATGGGGGCCTGCTGTATACCCCTGGGGGCCTGTTGATACCCCTGGGGGCCTGTTGATACCCCTGGGGCCTGCTGATACCCCTGGGGCCTGCTGAATACCCCTGGGGGCCTGCTTATACCCCTGGGGGCCTGCTGTATACCCCTGGGGGCCTGCTGATACCCATGGGGCCTGCTGTATACCCATGGGGGTCTGCTGTATACCCCTGGGGCCTGCTGAATACCCCTGGGGGCCTGCTTATACGCCTGGGGGCCTGCTGATACCCCCGGGGGCCTGCTGATACCCCCGGGGGCCTGCTGTATACCCCTGGGGGCCTGCTGATACCCCTGGGGGCCTGCTGATACCCCTGGGGGCCTGCTGATACCCATGGGGCCTGCTGTATACCCCTGGGGGCCTGTTGATACCCCTGGGGCCTGCTGATACCCCTGGGGCCTGCTGAATACCCCTGGGGGCCTGCTTATACCCCTGGGGGCCTGCTTATATGCCTGGGGGCCTGCTGTATACCACTGGGGGGGCCTGTATACCTTACTGCTGGGGGTTGTATACCTGTGCTGGAGTCCACCCTCGGCTTATACGCGAGTCAATAAGTTTTCCCAGTTTTTGGGGGCAAAAGTAGGGGGGTCGGCTTATACACGGGTCGGCTTATACACGAGTATATACGGTAGTTATCTTTTTGGGATAGGTAGCATATTAAATATGATGCCAATTCAGGTTTTGTTAACCATTTGTATAATATGTATTGTAGTACAGGGAATCAGGTGTGGATAAAACGGCGGTCTTCCCAAAGAGGTTTCATTGTAATTGTATGTAGGAAGAATTCACAGTCAAACTGAATTGACACTTAAAGAGGGTGGTCTTCTGATGAAAGTCTGCAGTCACTTTCTGTGGCTGCAGACTTCTGAATCCCTACGACTGCACGCTGTCAGGATTCTCCATTGAAACCGATGAGAGTGGGTGATCATGTATCTGTGAGTATGCAATTTGCAAACTTAGAGCCAATTCTGACTAAACGTGCTCAGCCTCGCTGAATTCACTTTTATTGCACAAGGCCGAGCACATCTACCTAGCAATGTGACCACAGGTATGCAAATTGCCCACTGTCACTGGCAACACTTGAGAATCCTGATAGCAAGTGGTGCGTGTTGAGCCCAGGCTTTGGGTTACTCGGGTATCAGGCTTCAGGGTAGCGTCTGCTGTGTCACGGGGAGTGGTGGCCGCGCCTGATCCCATGTCCTGGGTATATCTTCTAAAAGGGGTATATTTACAGGGGATTATATAGTTTGTCATGACGCCACCTGTAGTTCCTGGTGAGGTGTCACCAGTGCCGCCACAGTCCGCCGGAGGTAGATGGTAATGCGGCTAGTTTGATAAAGTCCTCTACAGGTAGGGCTGAACCTCCGGAGCAGCGTAGTGTGAAGGGGGCAGCTTGTAGTGGAGCTGTGGCTGGGATGGGGAGTGTTGGAGCAGTCTATGAGGGCACCGGTAATGGTTAGGAATGACACACGCACACTGCAGAAGTCTCTTTTACGTTTTACTGATGTTACGGCAGGTAAAGATGTCCAGGTCACTGACAGGTGACCAGGTTGCACAATGGGTCCCCACAGCAAGTGGGTATAAGGCCTCCTTTGTTCCTCTGTGTAGCTGAAGCCCAGCCTGCATACAGCCTGACTGGCCTCCTCTCTCTTCCTGACTCTGATGTCTGAAAAAGACAAATAGGGAGGGGGACAAAGGCGCAATAGTGCCCTATCACTAGTGACACTTGTGTGTGCTGGTGGTGCTGTGTAGCCGCTCACCTGGTCCAGTTGTGATTCCCACAACTGGTTTGAAGGCGTGTTGGAAACAATTGTTCCAGCTGCTGCAGGACCTCCACCGACCACTGGATAGTGGTTTAAATCCAAGACCAAGATGGGAGTACTGGTGTGCCACGGTCCGCGCTGCTGTGGTATGAAAAAACTCACCAAAGAGTCAGCAGTTATTCCATCTTTTATTTCCTCCTTACTCCAACGCGTTTCAGCGCCACACCCGGCGCCTTCCTCAGGGATGTCCCTGAGGAAGGCGCCGGGTGTGGCGCTGAAACGCGTTGGAGTAAGGAGGAAATAAAAGATGGAATAACTGCTGACTCTTTGGTGAGTTTTTTCATACCACAGCAGCGCGGACCGTGGCACACCAGTACTCCCATCTTGGTCTTGACTCTGATGTCTGTCTCTCCTCCTGTGTGGTCTCCGGGTTACCCTCTCTGATCACTGTGGTGGTGCACTGCTGTGTCTGGCTCCCTCTCGTGACCCACAGGGGGACCGGGTGGCTGAAGCCTCCACGTTGTGACGGGGTTCTCTGTGGTCCTGGAGTATCCCACAGGTGCGGATCCCCGATGTCCGGTACTTCTTTGGCGCGAACTCCCTCAAGTTCCTCACTCCCTTTAGGCTATCTGCTCCTTGCCTTCATTCCCCACTTAAGCTGGTAGGACATCAGAAGGGCCACTACGAGTCACTGGTTCGGGCCTAACCACAGCACTGACCACCAGGACGTCTTCGCAGCACTCCTAGCATCTGCACACTCTGACTAACTCCTCCCCCAGCAGCAGTATTTATAGGGGAACTCACCTAAAGGCGGTGTGTAGCGCTCCCCCTATTGTTGCGGGGTGGAAGATGTTGCATGTAGTAGGTACCTGCTGTGGAAACCCAACTGTGCATTAGAGAAGTCTGTGGCTACCTGTGTGAGCAGGGCGCCACATACCCCCCTAGGTAACTTCAGTACTCCTGGACTGAGCATTTTTGTTTGAACAAAAGGAATAAGAATTATTCAACAATATAACAGGTAACATATTTAAAAAGTCTTAAAATATAAAAATTTACAAAAAGCACTGAAAAATATTTGAAAAATGAAAAACAGGTAAGTCCGTACAGTGCTAGTCCATTCACCGCAGGCTTTGAAGAGTTTGTGGCTACAATAGTCCCGTAAACTGTAGTACTTTTTAATTGTAAAAGTTCTAAGGAAATGTTCAAAGTTCAAAAGTTCAATAAGTCCTTACATGTAAAGTCTCTGTAGGCTCAACAGTTCAAAATACACAACAACGGGTGTTTTCGGCATAGGAGTCCTAGGTACTATCGGGGCCTCTAACGGTCATAAGTGCTGTAGGCCTCCTAGCCCTGGGGTCACCTTTTTGGCCACGTTTTTACTCTCCCTAGATAGCTCCTTACACCAACTCCCTCTTTTGGTGTTGTGTACCTGACTTTTGCCTACTCTTCACCTTTTTGAACACTACTATTTACATTTCTTACTTTACAATGACTATTTACAAGTTTACTTTAGTGTGTTCTACCTTACATTACTGTGCCCACTCTCCATACCTAGACGGGGGTTGACCTTGTGTGCTTCTGTGTGATTTAAGCACTACAGATGTCACTGTCTCAGGTGATGTTTCTAGTGAAGGGCTTGGTGCAGGTATGCAGGTATGTCAGGTAAGCGTTTGCGTTGCCTTCGTCTCACTACAGGGCTAGCAGGTGTTACGATTGAAGGATCCTCAGATTCTCTAGCAACGGATATTTCTTCCTGATTCCTTTGTACCACTTCATTGGGTTGGTAGAAATTCAGTACTGGCACTATGATGGCTCCACCTTGTTGAGGCCAATCTTCTGGGAATTCTCCTAAAATTGTTGAGATTACCTCCTGTTTTGGTTCTTGACTAGAACTTAGTTCTTGTACAGGTTCAGACTCCTGAATTAGCTGAGTGAGGGAATTTTGTTTCCCAATCCATTGGACACTTTTTGATGTGATCTCTGGATACAGTCTGTATGGTTTTTCCGCCATTCTTGCTGTTAAGGCAGACTTTGCTGTTGTCATGTCCAGAGTCTAATAGAACATAGGGTTCTTGTTCCCACTGATCATCCAGGACAATACTTCCAGGTGAAATAGGTTCTGCTGGAGCATGTTTGTTATAGTCCCTTTCTTGTTTTTCACGGGATTTCTCCAGGTTATCTTCGACGCTGGCTTGAACCTTTTTGTATTGTTCGAGGCGATGAGCATTCCAATTGGGAATGGTATGATGTGCTTCAGGATCTACTACTCTGAGTTCCAAGTCTACGGGTAACTTTCCTGTACGGGCTCTCATCAGGTAAGCTGGTATACAGTTGGTAGAACTTACTGGAATGTGGTTGTACATATTAACCAAGTCAGGTAGTTTCTCCGGCCATTGGTTTCTTTTCTCTAAGGGTAAGATCTTCAGCATGTCAATGATGATGTGATTCATTTTCTCACAGAGTCCGTTGGCTTGTGGATGATATGGGGTTGTTCTGATCTTTTTGCTCCCATACATGTGGCAGGAATCTTGGAAGATCTCTGCTTTGAATACTGATCTTTGATCTTTTAGGACCTGTTCAGGGTATCCCAATAGTCTGCAGAATACATTTTGGAATGTTTTAGCAGCTGTTGCAGCTGTGAAGTCTTTTACGGGGGCAACCATTAAGAATCTCGAGTAATGGTGTACCATGGTCAACACGTAGGTGTAGCCGGATCTACTAGGAGTTAGTTTCACATGGTCCAAGGCTACGATTTCCAGAGGTTGCTTTGTTACGATGGGATGAAGCTGGGCTTTTTGGCTCTGTAAGTCCTTTCTTCTTAGGCCGCAAGGTTTACAATTCTTACACCATTTTTCAACAGATGTCCGCATGCCGACCCAAAAGAACCTATCCTTCAGTAGCATCTCTAGCTTCTTCCACCCGAAGTGACTAGTCTGGTTGTGATAGGCGTTCAAGTCCACATGAATTTCTGATTTTGGCACGATTATTTGCTAGGCCATCTCGTGTGTTCTTGGGTTGATGTACCTCCGACAAAGCTTCCCTTGGTATATGAACAGCTTGCTCCATTCACTACACAGATGTTTGGCTTCAGATTGGGGATTTACAGGCAGTTTCGTTGACTCCTGGGTTATCAGTTGTTTTATTAAACTGACAGCCGGGTCATTGTCTTGCACCTCTTTCCAACCGAAGTGGAGCAACGGGTTCACCATTCTCGTAGGAGGATCTTGAAGGGTTTGCTGGCACTGGGTTACTCTTAATTGATGGAAGGCAGGTAACTCCACTTCTTCCAGCTCATCTTCATCTACACCCTCTTCTGACAGGTGAGGCATTCTAGATAAGGCATCCGCGTTACCATTCTAGTGCCCAGCCCGGTACTTGATGGTGAATTGGTAGTTGGAGAGTCTGGCCATCCATCTTTGCTCCATGACTCCCAACTTCGCAATTTCCAGGTGGGTCAGCTGATTGTTATCTGTGCAAGCTGTAAGTTAGCTAGAGGCCAGATAGTGTCTGAACCTCTCCGTGACGGCCCAGACCAAGGCCAGGAATTCCAGCTTGAAGGAACTTTAGTTCTCTGGGTTCCTCTCTGTGGGGTGCAGCTTTCTACTGGCATAGGCGATTACCCTTTCCTTGCCGTCTTGCTTTTGGGAGAGGACGGCTCCGAGTCCCACATTGCTGGCATCCGTGTACAGCAGGAATGGCAGGTTGTAGTCCAGGTAAGCAAGGATTTCTTCTCCTTTCAGGGCTTCTTTCATCACTTGGAATGCTTCCTCCTGTTCCTTAACCCCATCTCCACGGAGAATTCTTTGGCTTGCCCTTCGTGGGTTAGCCTACTAGGAGGTCTTGCAGGGGAGCAGCCTTCTTGGTGTACTCCTTTATGAACCTTCTATAGTAGCCCACCAAACCCAGGAATTGACGTACTTCCTTTAAGGTCTTGGGTTCTGGCCATTCTCTGATTGCTGTCACCTTGTCTGGATCAGGGGCATTGACTATGTGTCCCAGGTAGTGTACTCTTGGCTTTAACAGGTGGCATTTTGATGGTTATAGCTTCATCCCGTATTTGGCCAGAGCTTCAAACACCTCTACTAGATGAGTGACGTGTTCCTCATAGGTCTTGGAGAACACAATCACGTCATCCAGGTAGAGCAGTACCGTCTCAAAGTTCTTATGTCCCAGGCAACTCTCCATTAATCGCTCGAAGGTTCCGGGTGCATCACATAGTCCGAAGGGCATGCTGTTGAATTCACATAGGCCCATAGGCGTTGCAAATGCCATTTTCTCTCTGTCTTCCTCAGCTACGGACACCTGCCAATACCCACTAGTGAGATCTAAGGTAGAGCAGTAGTTGGCAGACTTCAACGCAGCTAAGGATTCCTCTATACGAGGTAATGAGTAAGCATCTTTGTGTGTTATGCGGTTTATTTGCCTATAGTCTACACACATTCTCATACTGCCATCCTTTTTCCTGACTAGGACTAATGGGGCTGCTCAGGGACTACAGCTATCTCATTTAACCCCTGTGTCCTTCATGTCCTGTAACATTTATTTGGCTTTTTGATAATGTGCAGGTGGAATAGGCCTGTACTGCTCTTTGATTGGTGGATGTGTGGAGATGTGATTGTGGCGCCCCGCAACAAGTGTGTCACAGGAAGGTATTGCATCCCTAACTGAAGAGGTAATATCTTCCATCTCAGTGATAAAATGGTTAAATCCAGAGCTCCATACACCACACAACACATTAGAGGTAGAGGGCCAATCAGGTCCTGGTGGGTGGAGTGAAAGGTGTAGTGTGGGGGGAAGCTAGAAACGTAGGAGAGGAGTTGGAGAAGAAGAAGGAAGGAGCAGGGACCTGCACAGTGCCGTGCAGCCCTGAAACAGTAACTTTACCGGCAAGGCACCATCAAACGGTGACCCAGACCGGAAAATGGGCAACAAAGCAAATAAGCAACGGGTAAAGAGACACCCCTGCCCAACCTCACCGGACACCGGTTCCGAGGCAAACAGACGTCCACCGCTGTTCTGCAAACCGGAGTGACAGAGTAGCTTTTTAGGAGTGCCTCACTACAGCCCGAAACAGCAGTCTTACCGGCGAGGTACCCACCATAGGGACTCAGGAGTCTTCTTTGGTTAACGTAACTAAGCTGAAGTCCTCCCAGTACCCGATCCGGTGCAACGAAGGCAGCAAGGCAACCAGAATAGAACGGTTAGATAAAGGAGGAACACCATGGAGCTCTGGACTGAGGCTATTCATCGCTGGGGCCACCCGGTCTGTTACCTAGAGACTGTATGCCGTGTACCACACCAATCTTTACAGTAAAGACCCGTTACAGAGAAGCCTTGTGTCAGCACATTTCTTCCAGAACTGTTATTACTCTTGCACTCATCAACAACCGAGCTGTCGTATTCGATCTAGTGCAGCTCCTGGCCCCGGGGACTCCTGCTCATCCTGTGGGGAGCATCCCATCTAGCTGCCGCACGTCCCACGCAGCGCCGGTGCCATCACCGGATACCCACAGGTGGCGTCACGACAATCAAGAAATATCCCCATCCTTTAATCCCTTTTCATTTGACCACCGGGCCCCACAGCCTCAGGCGCGGAACTGTGACAAGTGCTGCATCGCCTGAGACCTGCAACCCTGGCAACGGTGAGTCATGATGTTGAACCACTTTTATCCTACCAAAGTCAAGTGGATGCTTACTAAAGACTTGTTCAAACTCTTGGACTACCCGGTACACACCTTGCTTTTCATACACAGGAGTGGTATCAGTTCCGACATGTAGTTGTTGACACCAGTCCTCCAGTGGCCCAATGGGTTGATCAGATTTTTCCCCTTTTGTATAGGGTCTGGGTTGCACTGTTTGGTTCTAGTTGTTGCTGACTGTGTACAATTTAGCTACGGTTGTATACCTGGGTAATTTAATCTCCTCACTGCCACAATTTAAGATGCAAATAGGTACTCTCCCATTGTGTACGTCAACCACCCCCCTGGCTGTCAACAGTGTAGGTCTGTGCTCAGTGCTGATGGGCTCCACTAATGCCTGATAGTCCTGCCCTCTCAGACCTATAGCTGCTCGACACCAAATCATCATTTCACTCATTTGGGGAATCACAATAGGTAACGGGTCTGTCACCCGTGCAGTACCAATTTCGCCACCTGTGATGGTACCTTTACACGCGGCAACATTTCTAGGGTTTCAACAGGTAACTTACTGGCTGCAGTGAAATCATGGAGACATGGTTCTATCTTGTGGCTGTGTACAAATGGAATAATCTCTCCATGATTTCACTGCAGCCAGTAAGTTACCTGTTGACACCCTAGAAATGTTGCCGCGTGTAAAGGTACCATAATTGTTACCTGTTGATGGTGAAGGATGGCTCTGATCTCACGCTGGAGGACCTTCCGTTGACCAGGTCTGACAGTGTCTGTAATCTGTTGAAGCAAAGACAAGACTTCCTCCATACAATTACTATCAACATTAGTAATTAATATGATATCAGGATCATTAGCATTACTGGCTTCGGCTACAACTATGATCCCCTGCTTCTGCAATTCCACCCTCCCTACCTTTATTGGTACTTCCTTAACCCCCATTACGGTAATTGGTTCACCGTTAGATGCATTAAGGGTAAAGTCTAGATCAGGTTGTTTCAGTTCTGCATCAGCCCAATACTTCTTATAAAGGATATAGGGGATGGTGGTCACCTGTGACCCAGTGTCCAGCAGAGCAGGTTTCGGGATGCTATCCAGTACAATGGACAGAAACGGCCTCTGTCCAATGAAGGTCTTGTACCAGGTGGCTGGGCCCTGTTGATCTAATCTTGAGGTTTGGCCCCGGCCCCCCGAGACTGCCCGTTTAAAGGACAGCTCCTGGCGAGGTTACAGCGGCGGCAGATGGGCTCCCCAGTGGAGCTGTAGCGGTCGGTGGTTCTTCCTCAGTACGCTGTGGCTTGCTTCCCTCGCATCCAGGGTACATCCTCCGGACTGTCGGCAAGTTGGATCAGCGGCTGAGGTCGGGGCTGGGGCCCTGGCGCTGGATGTTTGCTTTTCTGCAACTGCAGAGTGTCCATTAGCTTAGTGATGTTTTTGTTCATTTGGTGCATCTCAGCATGCATCTCAGCTCGCAGGGAGTCATACTTGTCCGGCTGAGCAGATTGTACATTGTGCGTGGCTGTAGACACGGGTAATGGTTTTGAAGTAGCCTGCACCTCAGCACTGCACCACCATTTAATAGCAGCTTCATGGGTCTCTACTGGCTTTAACCCTTTGATGGGCATCTCCTTCAGGGTGTTAGTTAGCTTCAGGATTGCTCAATGACCACCAACGTATAGTCTTACTATCCACGGGGGATAGTAGTCCCCAAGTGAATTGTTCAATGAGGAGCTTGTTTTCATCGGGTACACTGGTGGGGCTGACATGTGTAAGGGCACGCAATGCTTCTTCCAGACACCAGGCATAAGCTCTAATATCATCTCCCGGCCTCTGGTAGCAGTGATGGAAGTGCATGCGTATATCAGCCTTGTTGCACTCCTCGAAAGTAGCTCTCCGTTTGTTTAAGATAGCCGATGCTGATCTGCGTTCAGCGGCAGACTAGGACGCACTTTCTTTCTCTGTTGTGCCAGTTAACTGTCCGAGTAGCGCAGCAGCGCGTTGTTGGCCGTTCATCGCATACATATCCAGGACGCTATTGATTTTTCGTTTGAACTCGTCCAATGTATCAGGGCGTCCGTCATACTGAGGCAGCCACTTGGCCCCCGGGATGTATGGGAGTGACATCGGCATTAGTGGGGTGAGTGCACCCGGTGCGTCGGTGGCTCTGGCGGTGTTACTGGAGCCAGCCATTGAGGTTCCGGGTAATTCCTAGGGTCAGCGAACGCGCCTTCATCATCACTGGAGGAGGCCGACATGTTGGAGGCCCCCCTAGTGAATTACTGCCAGTTCATAAAGAGTTAAACAGTTCGGGAGTTCCCGGACTAGGCCACGGCGCTCAGGAATGCTCGGCTGAGCGAGGGGCGGGCTCCAGTTTTGCGCTCTACAGGCTGGCTCACCCCCCTTTCTTCCCACTCTGCGATGCAGTAATGGCAGCGAAGTTTAAACAGTCACTCAATACAGTCAATAACACAGCACACAGTACCCGGTAATACCGGGCAAGGGATCCTGTTCGTGATGCCAGAAAAGATATGTTGAGCCCAGGCTTTGGGGTACTCGGGTATCAGGCTTCAGGGGTAGCGTCTGCTGTGTCACGAGGAGTGGTGGCCATGCCTGATCCCGTGTTCTGGGTATATCTTCTAAAAGGGGTATATTTACAAGGGATTATATAGTTTGTCATGACGCCACCTGTAGTTCCTGGTGAGGTGTCACCAGCGCCGCCACAGTCCGCCGGAGGTAGATGGTAATGCGGCTAGTTTGATAAAGTCCTCTACAGGTAGGGCTGGACCTCCGGGGCAGCGTAGTGTGAAGGGGGCAGCTTGTAGTGGAGCTGTGGCTTGGATGGGGAGTGTTGGAGCAGTGAGCTATGAGGGGCACCGGCAATAGTTAGGAATGACACACGCACACTGCAGAAGTCTCTTTTACGTTTTACTGATGTTACGGCAGGTAAAGATGTCCAGGGCACTGACAGGTGACCAGGTTGCACAATGGGTCCCCACAGCAAGTGGGTATAAGGCCTCCTCTGTTCCTCTGTGTAGCTGAAGCCCAGCCTGCATACAGCCTGACTGGCCTCCTCTCTCTCTTCCTGACTCTGATGTCTGTCTCTCCTCCTGTGTGGTCTCCGGGTTACCCTCTCTGACCACTGTGGTGGTGCACTGCTGTGTCTGGCTCCCTCTCGTGACCCACAGGGGGACCGGGTGGCTGAAGCCTCCACGTTGTGACAGGGTTCTCTGTGGTCCTGGAGTATCCCACAGGTGCGGATCCCCGATGTCCGGTACTTCTTTGGGGCAAACTCCCTCAAGTTCCTCACTCCCTTTAGGCTATCTGCTCCTTGCCTTCAGTCCCCACTTAAGCTGGTGGGACATCAGAAGGGCCACTATGGGTCACTGGTTCGGGCCTAACCGCAGCACCGACCACCAGGATGTCTTCGCAGCACTCCTAGCATCTGCACACTCTGACTAACTCCTCCCCCAGCAGCAGTATTTATAGGGAACTCACCTAAAGGCGGTGTGTAGCGCTCCCCCTACTGTTGCGGGGTGCAAGATGTTGCATGTAGTAGGTACCTGCTGTGGAAACCCAACTGTGCATTAGAGAAGTCTGTGGCTACCTGTGTGAGCAGGGCGCCACATGCGCACCTTGTAAGGATTCAGAAGGCTGCATTCACTTAAAGTAATTGCAGACTTTCATCAAAAAGACAATCCCTTTAAAGGAAAATTGTCATCACTTAAGAAGGGCTTCAGCCTAAAGACCTGTCACTTTACAAGATGTTGGTATTTAGTCATGGGGAAGATATTTATTAATTTCCAACATTGAATTATTAAGAACTTTAAAATATGTACTAGGAAATTCAAACAAATATACTGTTTTGAACATTACTACTTGTAGTCTTTGAACTTTTTTGTAATTACACCCTATAGTGAGTCACTTGTTATAAAAGATGGCACATTAAGGCAGTTTCAGGAATAATTTAGAATTCAGCACACCTCTGAAAGGCACAGTGTTGCTAGTCCAGAGGCACAAATATCTAATAAAATGTTATCTAGACAATAATCAGACATAACCTAATAGTATGGCACTTTGGTGGCCTCAACATCAAAAATTATCAGAAGTTTACTTTACTATATCAAACATAATCTGAAACTATTCCACAAATAGAGAATTCAGTGCAGAGGTGTCCGTAGGAAATTGCTAGACACTTCCCAAACAGTCCATTGTTATGGTCTTTTGTGGGCATACTTAGAATAATCACGCTGCTGGGAACATCCTGTTCTGCAGGACAGACCCGCTCTTTGATCCAGGCTTTTAAAAGGTACAGTAATCTCTCTCTGATCCCTTAAGGCTTAAGCTGTAAACAGTTAGTTTTGTAGGGGTCAATTAAAAACTAATTTGGAAGAACCATGGGCTTTCAATTATCATGGGGGGATGATTGGGCTACAAAAGCTGACCATCAAATTGTCCCAAGTGTTCTTTACTGCTGATTAGTAAATTGTGTTAAGCATCCTTCACATCACGATATTTTCCTGTCCTTGGAGATCCTGTTTTTTGCAGGACCTCACGGACAGGAACGGACAGGACCGGGTGTGAACTCCGGAAGCCATTTCTGTGTCTGGATCCATGATTTTGACGGATCCGGACACAGAAAGAGCTGGGAGGAGACCAGTGGTGTCAGGGCTGTAATGTCACACGGTGGGTGGAAGAATCCTGTGTTCCTTCCCCCGTGTGACATCTTGGGGATGAAATTTTGTGAAAGCAAAATAAAACAGAAAACATGTATTAAAAATAAATACTTACGTCTCTGCCGGCTGTCCAGGACCTAAGGAGACATCCGATCACCATTGCCAGGACCTTAAAATGTGATTGGCCGGTAGCGATCAGGTGATATGTGATGTGACATACCACCTGATCACTACAGGCCAATCAAATTTTAATCACATTTTTAAGGTCCTGGCAGCATTCGGACATCTTCATCTTGAGTCCCGGACAGCCGTCGTAGAGGTAAGTTTAAATTTTTTTATTTTTAACATATTGCTTTATTTAATTTCACTTTAGCAGTGTATTTAGATAGTGTATAAAACTGGATGCGGGAAACGATCCATTTTTTTTTCCGGATCCGAGCTCCATAGACCCCCATATTATTTGAATCGGACAGCGTCAGATCCAATTCTGTCCGATTGTGTCCACTTTTTTGAAGGCAGCCCAAAATCGGAGGAATCTCCAATTTTGGGGACGTGAAAAAAAGGACACAATCGGATCCCTGCAGACATGGATGGCTATTAAGCACCAATCCGTGCTCATAGGGATACACGTGGGCCGAATCGGATCCGTGGCTATCCGTTTTACAATGGATAGCCGCAGATGTGCAAATATCATGATGTGAAGGGGGCCTTAGAAACAATAAGAATCTTTATGTACTTTGTTGCCGATTTCAGCAGAATTATCAGCATTCTGTGGGAGAATGGACAGCTTTTCTTAAAACACACAGCTGACATTGTTCTGTCCCCATCTGATGGCTGTAAATTTAAGCGCTATAATTACCAGTCTCTTAGATAAAATTGTATGCTCGGTACTTACCCCATCAGGGGCAACAGAGAGTTTTAACTCGATTGCCAGTGTAGCTGTAGTAAGACAGGAGAACACTGTGGTTTTCATCCATATCTTGTATTAGTCACAATAAACGATAGGTAAAAAAAAATAATCTGTACAGGGTATATACATGTGTCTTGAGCAAATTCTTCTGCAGACTAAACTGGTGAAAAAGGGAGGGACATCCTGTACAGACACAACTAAGGGAGCAACTTAGGGACAAACTTAGTACACAGTCTAATCTACCTGGTAACAACAAGGAATTACTAATTGGAGGAAATATATACAATGCTGAGAGCAGACATTACAGGTTGTTTCCATTCGTGGGACACAACAGACATCATCTACATTTTCAACATGGATTGCAGCAACCAGAGGAAAGAGGCTTCACACAAGTATATTAAGCCAATTAAAAATATAAAAATATTTTTATTTCTTTTTCATACCACTTTAAAAACAGAGAGACTGCTAAAAGGCAAGGACACACTTTACTAGAATAGCTGAAAATAGTTAGATTATAAAGTTCAATGTCACTCTCATTACATACTGCTTACATAGGATACAATTTTCCTTACCAAGATACAGAAAAGAGCAGCTACAAATTAAATTGTCATTAGGGGTACGTCACACACAGCGATATCGCTAGTGATATCGCTGAAATCAGCGACCTCACCAGAGATATCGCTGTGTGCGAAAAGCAGCTGCGATCAGCCCCCTGCTGTGAGGTCGCTGATCGCTGCACATCCTTCAGGACCATTTCTTGGTCCTTGGTCTCCCGCTGGTGAGCACGCATCGCTGCATGTCACAGTGAGAGACCAGCGATCAGTGACCTCACAGGCTGGTAACCATGATAAACACCGGGTAACTAAGCAGCACGCGCTGCCTAGATACCCCTGTTTATCATGGTTACCAGCGCTACGTGGGAGCTAGATACCTGGTGTTTATCATGGTTACCAGTGTCCTCCCGCTTACAGGCTGCACTAAGCGGGAGGATGCTGGTAACCATGATAAACACCAGGTAACTAAGCAGCACTCGCTGCCTAGATATCTGCTGTTTATCATTGTTACCAGCGATGTGGAGGTGGCTCCCTGGTCCCTGGGGAGATCTGCCTGTTTGACAGCTCCCCAGCAACCACACAGCGATGTTCCAGCGATCCTGGTCATTGTCTCGATCGCTGGAACATCGCTGTGTGTAACGGCACCTTTTGACTTACATGTGGTGCTCTTAGTAGATTTGTTGTCCCAGCTGTCCCAATGCACATTTTGTTATCTTCATGAAGAGTCGTGTGCATTTATACATACTCGGTATTGCAATTAATGCACCCCAGGGCCGTAGGGTACTCGGAACTGGGCTGTTAAGCAGTTCTGGAGAGTCACTAGGGTTGAGACCCAGCTTCTTTGAACTTGGGTTAAGTTGTAAAAGGCAGTTCTTGGCTTGTGTAGGAAAAAGGGATGATTTATAAGGGAGTTATTTGTGACGCCACCTGCGGTTTGTGGCTAGAGGTAGCCACCGACGCTGCAGAACCTCTGGGGATGATGGGCGAATAGCTTGGATGGAATGGCTCCCCACAGGTGGAGCGGAATCCCAGGTCAGTGGATATTGAAAGGGTGTAGGGTGCAGGATGGAGGGTGCGCATTAACAGGCAGACTCACGTTTTGTTGGTTCCTCAAATCCTTTACTGGTGATACCGACACAGGGACAGATTATCTCTATGGAATCTGGCAACCTGGGAGCAACTCGGGGATCTCCTCACCTGGCAAGTTCTGAGGCCTTCCTGCTGGGCTCTCACCTATGGGTCCCTGCTGCTGCTTGAAGCTGAGATGCGGCACTCTCTCTCCTGCACGTGCCAGTATGACAGGCAGCTCAAGTCCTTTATTAGCCCCAGTTTACGAGCTGCTACTCCTGGACTCATCACGCTGCTTTGCCTCTGGGCACTTAGTGTGGATGGGGAACTTGGAATTCCCCACCCTCCGGTATTGGCTGTTGGGTCATTACGCCCTGCATAGCTTCGGACTCCGATGCCCGTTGTCTAGCGCTTACTCCTCTGGGGTGAGCTTGACACCGCTCTGCTCCCCAGGTTCTCCTTTCCTTGCTACGGGTCACTCAAGCTGAGTCTGGCTTCCTGGGACGATCTTAGCACTGCTCCAGTCCACAAGATGTCTTCCTCAGTCCTCCTAGGAACTGAACTGACTAACTCCGCCCAGACCAGAACTTATAGGGGAGCTCACCCTGAACTCGGGTTTAGGTCTCCCCTAGAAAGGTGTTGTGTGCTTTGGGTTTTGTCTGGTGTGAAGTCCCTCTGTTGCTCTCAGGTATGACACTACCCCCTGGGGGAGATAATGATATAGTGGCATCCGCACTCTGGGGTGCCACATAATCACATCTAATATAATCTCCCATGCACAATATTTTCTGTCTGGCCTTTTATTTCTCTCTGCATATGCATCTGATGCTGCTATGACAACCTATGTAAACACTTTATCAGGACGACCTGTTGGAGCGCATGCACGATTGTCGTATTCGCATGGCTTCTGGTGAGAACATGGACTGTCTTTGCATGTGCCTTCACTATGATGGAGGGTGCACTTGAGTTTCAAGAGACTGCAGAACAAAAGGCCAATTACATAGTGGTGACCTCAACGTCACATGCACCGCCATAATGCATGAAGCGCCTGCTCATTACATTCCATGTGATCTAAATACCTCCACTAGACATGTAATATGAATCACGCACCACCTGATCAGACATAATAATTGACTGAATAGTGCCACAAAATCATGCCCCCTCTTCCCCAACACATACCCACATGAAAATAACGTAATGTGCGTTGGGGCAGTGGAGACAACATAACAACTATGTGCACTACATGTAAGTCTAATGACAATTTCATGCATAGCTTCTCTTTTTGTATCTTAGAAAGGATAATTGTATGCTATGTAAACAGTATGTAATAAGAGTGACTTTGAACTTTACTAGAACAGTTGATTATATTTAGACTATAAAGTGTATTCTTGCCTTGTAGCAGTCTCTGTGTTTTGAATGTGGTATAAATATATTTTAATGAAAATGTGGCACCCCAGTAGTCCGGTTGCCACAGTGGCATTGCCTCCCTTATAGGGGGTGATGTCATGCCTGGAAGCAGGAGGAGGTCCCCATGCTAAATAACACCAGCATGCAACATTTTTCCTCACTCCAGGCCTAAAGGGGAGCTCTAGAACCCGACTTCAGGGGAGCTGCCCTGGTTCTGGCCAGGAGGAGTGGTTAGTTAGTCAGAGGAGAGGGAAGAGTGAGTTGCGACTGAGCTCACCCCGAAGCAGAGCACTAAGAAAAGGACGCCAGGGTCCTTGGCTGTGCGGGTGCTGCATGCCCCGACAGCCATATCTGAAGGGCAGGGGACTGCAAGTCTCCTGGCTGCACCAAACACCCGGCGGCACAGCAGCGTACCGAGAGCCTGGAGCAGCCTTCAGCAAGGTGGCACCGGAGAGAGGCTCGTGCTGCCTTGATGGGTTAGAATCATCAAACAACAGAAGGGCCGCAGTGTAGCTACGAGATGCAGGGACCTGAAGAGAGAGCGCTGCAGGAAGACCTCCAATCCCACTTGGTGAGGTGGATCCCCGAATGCTTCCAGGCTGGCCAGATCCCTTCTAACACCTGTAACTAGTGCCCCGGACTGCAATACCATCTACCAAGTAAAGATAACAGAAACTGCGCCCTTTTGTGTCCTCCAATTATTGCCTCACTCCTGCAACCTAACGATCGTCACCACCACCACAGATATAAACAACATGAAAAATGAGAATCTTTGTTGATGTGACTCACCGTGGCCGGGACTCCGGTTTAGACAGGCGATGCTTCCTTACTCCTTGTCACGGGTGGACCGCTCCTGCCGGTAGCGGGCCCGGTGTAGTGCAGATCAAAGTGTTGAAGACATCTTGGTGGAACAGATTAAAGGGGTTTTTTAATTTATTCGTGACGCCACCTATGAGTAGTTTCGGTAAGGACTACCGACGCTGCGGAACCTCCGGGGGATGGACAGCAGCAAGATGGAACGCTCCCACAGGCTGAGCGGTGATCCCCGGAGGCTGGAGCTGCTTAAGATGTTGTGCGGCAGCTGCGGTTACCTTGTAGTGCGGACAGACAGTTCATAAGGAAGCACGGACACAGAAAGTCTCTGCAACGGGTCTTTACTGTAACCAGCAGGCAGTACATGGTATACAGTTTACGGGTAGTGGACCGGGTGGACTCAGCAGTGATGGTGTCCCTTAGAAATCCGCAGTGTTCCTCCATTCTAACTAAGTAGTTGCCATTGTCGCCCAGGAATACCAGGTCGGGTACGGGGAGGCTGCTTCAATGCCCTATCCATGATGTACGTTCTGGATGTTTTGGGGAGCCTTGGATCCCTCAGTGGGTACACCGCTGGTTAGACGACTGGAAGTTGGCTGGTGGTGGGGTGCTCCTGTGAAGCTGCTCCTCCACGCTTCTGGTTCGCGTAGCAGAGGTGAACTGCTGCCAGCTTTGGTACCAGTGAACCGGCTGTGAGTTGTGGGCACGGGAGTCTTTTGGGAACCCGTGGTTACGATGCCCAATCCCGGTTGGTAAGGCCTCAGGTGCTGACACCCGACCGGTGACGGCCCGGGGGCTGCACGGGGTGCGGAGCCCCCGCTCCTCTCCAAGTTCTAGACTGCTCAGGTCAAGTTCTAGATCCCTTTTTTCACTGTTCTCTCACTAGACTAAGGGTCTGTTCTCCTACACTTCCCTAACACTCCACCCACCAGGACCTAGGATTGGCCCTCTGTTCTAGGTGATGCATGCAGGGTTGGATTTCTAAGTTAACCAGATCACTGCCGTGTCAGAGAATATTGCGGCTGCTTTTATGGCTGCAATACCCTCTTGTGACGCACTCGTTGCGGGGCGCCACAGTCCCCCTTGGTTGAATACGCTTGTCCCCAAGCGTCACACTACCCACATTACAGAGGTTTTTGTATTTTATAACAGGTAATACACTTTTATTAATGACAAGTCATTGTATGCATAAAAGTGAAGTAGGTAAATAAACAGGTTAACACATTGCGCGGACCCGGCGGGCGGTCGGCTGTTCTTAGGCAAAAGTTCAGGCTGTAGCCGCCAAGTCGCAGTGTTATTTACCAACAGGAAGAAGTCTCTTAGCAGAAAAAGTTCAAACAACAAGTCACTTATGGAGGGCAGTGTTCCGGACTCGTATGGTGAACCACCCGTCACAGCATACATGTCGCTCATAGGTTACTATGTCCCCTCTATACAAGTCTCAGTTTGGATGCCCTCTCGGTAGGTGCGATTCCACATCACGGCGCCCCACAAATACTTCGGTACTCACACCCTCCTCCCTTACGAATCCCCACCCGGTGGATAAGTTGAAGGTGCTTACCCGCCCGGTTTTACGGAATTGTTCAGGCAATGGAGATTGGCGGCGGGCTTCAGCGCGGGCCTGCATATTGGCGTGCAGCCGAGTGTGCCACTCCTCCCTTCGGATACGACGTACCTCTTCGTCGGAGTGGTGCGGCGTGTGGATACAGTCACTACGGCGTGATGGTTGTTGAACCGCTTGAGTTTGGTGGGCAGTCTGTAGAAAAGCCCGGTTCAACGGAACCGGAGAAGATGTTGTTGCGGCGGCGCCCGACCAGTGTACCCAAGCAGATCGCCCGGCAGAAGGATTCTTGGTGTCTCCCCAGGCGAACCCGGTGTAGAGGTCCTCAGCTGGGCTGAAGATCTCGTCGTCATCCTCCTCGACCTCTCCTTCGATGACTACGTCGGGCTGCTCGGCTGACGGAGATGATGGAACGGAATCCTCTGGGTCGATGGGTGGCTGTGCTGCAAAGTTCTCCTCAGGGTCGTTGTGCAGGACTTCCAGGCTGCCTGCCTCTTCTTCTGTAGCAGCGGGAAGTGGTGTTTCGATCCCGGTCACCAGGTAGGCCTCGGTATTTGCAGAGGAGGCCTCCGGTTCAGGGGAGAAACAGGCGACAGTCTCAGTGGTGTGGAAACTAGTCGTGGGTTCCGCAGGTGGAACCAGGTATGTGTCGGCTTCTTCTGTGGAGCATATTGGAAGCTCCGGCTCAGGAACGGGGTCGGCTGCGGTTTCGACCGCTGGAACGGGTTGAGCCATGGCCCTCACAGGAATGATAGAGTCTATGGGCTCCGGTGACGAAGCAGGACAGGTGGTGGGCGACGGTGAGGCGGTTGAGAAGTTGGCGATGTCGTCTGGGCCTGGAGAAGCTGTACCCGGTCGGCTCTGCTGCATCGCGTGATGGAGTCTTCTGCCTAGGGTCGCACTCCAGCTGCGAATCGTCCATTCTACAGTCTCAATTAGTCGCACCCGGAGGTCTTGTAGAGCCTCTAGCCAGAAGTCGGGGCTGCCGTCTATGGTAAGGGCAGGACCCGGACCCGGTTGGCCTATGGCTGCTCTGGCCTCCGCCTCGACCTCCCGCATTAGGTCTTGGAGTCTCATGCTGGCCATTCTCTTCTTTGGAGGGAAACCACACCCGTTCAACCGGTAAGCGTTCTGGTAGAGCTGGTGAAGAAGGTCTGTGTCACTCCCATTTCCTCTGGGCTTTTGTAGTCCAATCGTGGGAAAAGTCTTTGGGGTCCGCCCCCATGGTTGATTCGAGCAATCAGGGCGGACAAAGAGTTTGGCGCCTTTTGTCTTTAGCCCTCCCACGATGAGGGGGGGGGTTGACTCACTCCTGGGCTTGCACGTGGCGGATTCTTGTGGCGGGAACGCCATCTTGGGCGCCATCTTGGCCCACGGTGAAAAGGCGGGAAAGTTCTGTTAGGGACAAACAAAGTCCAGATTGTAGACAATAAAGTCATTTTTAAGCACATTATACCCGTTGGGTAACGGGCCTGCTCGTATCCTGTTCGTGACGCCATTTTCTGACTCACCGTGGCCGGGACTCCGGTTTAGACAGGCGATGCTTCCTTCCTCCTTGTCACGGGTGGACCGCGCCTGCCGGTAGCGGGCCCGCTGTAGTGCAGATCAAAGTGTTGAAGACGTCTTGGTGGAACAGATTAAAGGGTTTTTTTAATTTATTCATGACGCCACCTATGAGTAGTTTCGGTAAGGACTACCGACGCTGCGGAACCTCTGGGGGATGGACAGCAGCAAGATGGAACGCTCCCCACAGGCTGAGCGGTGATCCCCGGAGGCTGGAGCTGCTTAAGATGTTGTGCGGCAGCTGCGGTTACCTTGTAGTGCGGACGGACAGTTCATAAGGAAGCACGGACACAGAAAGTCTCTGCAACGGGTGTTTACTGTAACCAGCAGGCAGTACATGGTATACAGTTTACGGGTAGTGGACCGGGTGGACTCAGCAGTGATGGTGTCCCTTAGAAATCCGCAGTGTTCCTCCATTCTAACTAAGTAGTTGCCATTGTCGCCCAGGAATACCAGGTCGGGTACGGGGAGGCTGCTTCAATGCCCTATCCATGATGTACGTTCTGGATGTTTTGGGGAGCCTTGGATCCCTCAGTGGGTACACCGCTGGTTAGACGACTGGAAGTTGGCTGGTGGTGGGGTGCTCCTGTGAAGCTGCTCCTCCACGCTTCTGGTTCGCATAGCAGAGGTGAACTGCTGCCAGCTTCGGTACCAGTGAACCGGCTGTGAGTTGTGGGCACGGGAGTCTTTTGGGAACCCGTGGTTACGATGCCCAATCCCGGTTGGTAAGGCCTCAGGTGCTGACACCCGACCGGTGACGGCCCGGGGGCTGCACGGGGTGCGGAGCCCCCGCTCCTCTCCAAGTTCTAGACTGCTCAGGTCAAGTTCTAGATCCCTTTTTTCACTGTTCTCTCACTAGACTAAGGGTCTGTTCTCCTACACTTCCCTAACACTCCACCCACCAGGACCTAGGATTGGCCCTCTGTTCTAGGTGATGCATGCAGGGTTGGATTTCTAAGTTAACCAGATCACTGCCGTGTCAGAGAATATTGCGGCTGCTTTTATGGCTGCAATACCCTCTTGTGACGCACTCGTTGCGGGGCGCCACAGATGCATTGGCCATAACCTGCGCCACGGTGTTCTCATGTATATCGTGCTTACAGTGTTGGCCAAAAGTATTGACACCCCTGCAATTCTATCAGATAATACTTAGTCTCTTCCTGAAAATGATTGCAATCACAAATTCTTTGGTATTATTATCTTCATTTAATTTGTCTTCAATGAAAAAACACAAAAGAGAATGAAGCAAAAAGCAAAACATTGATCATTTCACACAAAACTCCAAAAATGGGCCGGACAAAAGTATTGGCACCCTCAGCCTAATACTTGGTTGCACAACCTTTAGCCAAAATAACTGCAATCAACCGCTTCCGGCAACCATCAATGAGTTTCTTACAATGCTCTGCTGGAATTTTAGACCATTCTTCTTTGGCAAACTGCTCCAGGTCCCTGATATTTGAAGGGTGCCTTCTCCAAACTGCCATTTTTAGATCTCTCCACAGGTGTTCTATGGGATTCAGGTCTGGACTCATTGCTGGCCATCTTAGAAGTCTCCAGTGCTTTCTCTCAAACCATTTTCTAGTGCTTTTTGAAGTGTGTTTTGGGTCATTGTCCTGCAGGAAGACCCATGGCCTCTGAGGGAGACCCAGCTTTCTCACACTGGGCCCTACATTATGCTGCAAAATGTGTTGGTAGTCTTCAGACTTCATAATGCCATGCACACGGTCAAGCAGTCCAGTGCCAGAGGCAGCAAAGCAACCCCAAAACATCAGGGAACCTCCGCCATGTTTGACTGTAGGGACCGTGTTCTTTTCTTTGAATGTCTCTTTTTTTTCTCCTGTAAATTCTATGTTGATGCCTTTGCCCAAAAAGAGAGAACATTCTTCCAAAACGTTTTAGGCTTTCTCAGGTAAGTTTTGGCAAACTCCAGCCTGGCTTTTTTATGTCTCGGGGTAAGAAGTGGGGTCTCCCTGGGTCTCCTACCATACAGTCCCTTTTCATTCAGACGCCGACGGATAGTACGGGTTGACACTGTTGTACCCTCGGACTGTAGGGTAGCTTGAACTTGTTTGGATGTTAGTCAAGGTTCTTTATCCACCATACACACAATCTTGCGTTGAAATCTTGTGGCACCCCAAGGGTTAATGTGCCACAGAAACATCAACACAGGTTTACTCCCCACACAACACTACACTAGAAAGTGGGGGGAGCTTAGGTGGCACCTGCACTAGTGGGAGGAGCTAAAGTTGTTTACCTCAGAGTGACAGTGACAGTCAGTTTAGTTTAGTCTGGAGTTGGGAGCAGGAGCAGAGTCAAGTGGAAGTGGAGGTCCTGAGAGGTCTGAGGAGAGGAGACAGAGGAACAGAGGAACATCCCCGGGATAAAGAGTTACCTTAAACTTAACCCCGGAGAGGCGCTTAGGACGGATACCGGATCCGAGGCTGTGCCTGAGACAGACAGGACAGTAAATTCCGGGATAGTGAAGGTCCACCATCTTCACTGTACCATAGCAAAGCAACACGGAGGGGTCAGTGACAGAAAGGACTAAAGTTGCCTAGCAGATTGGTACCTGTGGGAAGAGACAGGGCCAGCAGTTCAGCTACAAGCGGCAGCAGGGCCATACACAGCGCATAAGTAGGAAGCCAAGGACCCGGTCAGGGTGGGAGCAACCCGTTACAGAGTCCGTGGACAATACTGTGTTATACCATCTGCAAGTAAAGACTTGGAAAACTACAGAAACCTTGAGTGTGTGTGATCCTTAAGCTGAACCCCCATTTTCCCTCATAAACTGCCATTGCCTCCACTCTCATCATCTCTACTGCTACCCCTACTCTCCTTCAGCATCAATAACCACCATCACAGACTTTTACTACTACTATCATCCCTGCCCCGGGGAACCCAGTTCTACCCACTGGAACTATTTAATCCAAGCTGCTATCCCATCATCCCCAGAGGTTCTGCAGCAGCGGCGGCTCCATTACTGGCCGCATATAGTGGGTGGCATCACGACTGACAAATCCCCTGTAAATAACCCCCATTTTATTGTGCGGGTCCGGGACACGGTCAGGACCAGGACCGCCGTGACATCCCCCAGCAGTACCTCGGTCCGGCACCGAGTACCCCGTCCCAGTGGGCTCCACAACCTCTTGTCAATTTTTCTTTTCCGTCCACATATAGGGAGGTTAGCCACAGTGCCATGGGCTTTAAACTTCTTGATGACACTGTGCACGGTAGACATAGGAACATTCAGGTCTTTGGAGATGGACTTGTAGCCTTGAAATTGATTATGCTTCCTCACAATTTGGTTTCTCAAGTCCTCAGACAGTTCTTTGGTTTTCTTTCTTTTCTCCATGCTCAATGTGGTACACACAAGGACACAGGACAGAGGTTGAGTCAACGTTAATCCATGTCAACTGGCTGCAAGTGTGATTTAGTTATTGCCAACACCTGTTAGGTCCAATACTTTTGTCCACCTCCTTTTTTATCTTTGGTGTGGAACAATATCCAATTTGGCTTCAGGACAATTCTTTTTGTGTTTTTTTCATTGAAGACAAATTAAATGAAGATAATAATACCAAAGAATTTGTGATTGCAATCATTTTCAGGAAGAAACTGAGTATTATCTGACAGAATTGCAGGGGTGTCAATACTTTTGGCCAACACTGTAGTGGTAGTCCACACGAAGGTTTCCCACAACAACACACCAGTGACAGCAGAACAGAGGAGGCCAAGCCAAGTTATATACAGGCAAGGGGCTTCACCAAAGGGAAAGAGACAAGGAGGCTTTACACCCACTCACTGTGGAGATCCAGAAGTGTTACCCGATCACCGGAGAGTACCCTGGACGATACCTGCAAGTTCCATCCGTAAAGGTACAGAAACAACTTTCGGTGTGTGTGTCAGTTCCTCAGCCCCTGACCCTGTCCCCTGCAGAGACTGCCACAGCTGCCCTGCAGCAAGGCCAACTCACTGCTTCCATCTCAGTCACCTCATCACAACCCCGGGGATCCAGCTCCGCCTGTGAGGTGCTTTACTACCCAGCTGTCTGTCCATCATCCCCGGAGGCCCGCAGCAGCGCTGGTGCAGTCACCAGACACCACAGGTAGCATCACGTGAACTCTCTATTATTTTTCTACCACAACACCATATTTTAAAAGAATTCCCCAGGGCTACGGGCTAGGGCACCAGCCACCACGACAGCAGTCCCCAAAGTACCAGCCCTGGTACCGAGTACCCCATACCCTGGGTGCGTCACATGTAAAGAGTATTCAATGATTCATCATACCCATATGTGAGGGAGGCACAGTGTGTTAGGGAAGCCCCAACACATGTTTCCCTGCTTTCTTCAGGGGGCTGTGGTGCATGTGTGAGATGGTCTGGGGAATTTATGGGGTTAACCATTACAGTCTGTGCTAATAATGGCACATGAACGTCTCCTTCCGCCGGTCAGTGCTGAACCACACCGCAACCGCAAAGCGGCGTCCCAGAAGAGGAAAACCTCAAATTACATCACAGTTTCAGGGAGCCGCCTATTCGTGGCCGCATCATGGTCACATGACCGCGGCTTCGGCGCATGCGCACTAGCGCATTAGTCATAGGGGATGAGTGGGCGGTCATGATTTGATCTCAGAGCAGTGGAGGGATTTAACCCTGTATCAGAGATTATATAACCAAGGAAGGGCAGAGATCTCTGCTCAAACAGGTACTTCTCAAATTTGGCATGATTCTCTGTCAACATTTAAAGGATGAAACGGACATTCGTCCTGTGAGTGGATAAGTAGGGAGGAAACAGAAGGATGTCATCCAAGTACACAAACACACAAACATAGAGTAAGTCACAGAATACTTAATTGACGAATTCCTGAAAAATCGTGGGCTTAGACCAAAAGTCATTACCTGGTATTCATTGTGTACTAATATTAACAATAAGATCGACTGGCACACCTGTCAGTGGAGGTGTAAGCATGAAAAAAATTGCTTTATAAGAATTTTCTGTTGCACACTATACATTACAAGATATAGGTATGCTAGGTACAACTTAATGGCTAAACAATGAATAAAGCTCATACAAATTTGGGTGAGGAAAATGCAGAAACTGCTAGGAATGTACATTGAAAATGAGAATTTTAGCTTATATAATGCATTACATGTGAGCCAGATAATTAGCGACAAAGTATTCTCATGTATATCGGGTTAAAATGACATCTGTGGGGGCGTGGCCTAGCGATGGAGCTGGACGGTCGCATCTGCTGAGTGCTCCGTCGGTTCCCGGGGCTTTCCACCTGAATCCCGACACAATAACACCGGAGCGGTAACCTCCTCTGACCCTGCTCCTACCCACCCTCCCTGACACCATCTGCCCGTCTCTCCGGGCCGTGAATCTCGCTCCTGGGTCCGGAGCCCGCGCCTTCCTAGACGCCTCGCACTCCCCAAGATGGCTGCGGCTCTGTGAAGAAGGCGGCGGGAAAACAGTGATTCTGCCCTCTCTTTGCCGGACGGAGGCAGACGACCGGCGAGCGGACCCTACGAGGACGTCTCCAGAGACCTGCTTCAGCTCAAAATCGTTGGGGCACATTAACACAGGAAGACCCCTGGTGGGACTGCACTGAGGAGGACATTTGGAATTCTCTCAGCTAAGTACCGAACACTTTTCTGAACTTCACTCCCTCTTCCTCCACGCTGTCTGACTCATTCTGGGGAAGTGCACGTCTAGCCTCTGCACAATTATAGCAACTACTACTCCCCTCAGTGCACAGCATTTCTGAGCACTGTTATTGCTCCCCGCTCATTCCCCAAGGAATTAACCCTCTATACTGACACCTCCTCCTTGCTGTTAAACATGAGGTCCAGAAGTAGGAGGGCATCCCCAGCACCACCGGGCCCACCAGCTGCACAGGGAGATAGAGGCATCCAAAGATTTTTTAATGAAAACACGGGGTCTATGGCGACTTTACCACCTTCTCACCACCCCCCTGCTCACTCCCAAGAAGAATCTAACTCTGGGATGCTGGATGCAGCAGCAGGAGACGGAGCTCAGGCACTCTCAACCCCTCAGCACCCAGGCTCATCACCATACCCCACGCAATCAGACACAATGCTGTGTGAGCTGAGAGATTTACAAAACAGAATGGCAGCAATCCCCACCAAAGAAGATATGGAGGGCTACATCTCCCGTTTGGAGTCCCTGTGTAGAGCTGAAATCCAGGGCCTCCAGACTTCAGTGTCTCAGATGACAGAAAGGGTAGATAACATAGAGGCTTCTGTATCCTCACAATCTAGCCGCCTCTCAGACCAGCAGAGATTATTGGATCTACATACCGAACAACTCGCATTCATTTTTAACCACCTGGAGGACTCCGAGAATCGCGACCAGCGCAACAACATTCGGGTGCGGGGTCTCCCTGAGGCCACGGGACCGCTTGACCTCAGCCCCACTCTACAGGGCATTTTCAATACCATTCTTGAAAGACCTGCAGACTCTACCATCGTCTTTGATAGGGTTCATAGGGCTCTGCGCCCACGTTCGGCTAACCCTAATAACCCAAGGGATGTCATCTGCTGCCTCCACATGTATAGCCTCAAAGACGAAATAATGAGATGCGCAAGAACCAAAGGCCCCATAGACTTTGACGGAGCAGAAATTCATCTACTGGCAGTTTTATCTAGAGTCACCCTGGCTAAACGTAGAGCCATGAGACCGGTCCTTGATGCCCTCCGGGATAAAAGTCTAACATACTCATGGGGATACCCCTTTCAGCTTCAAGTCAAGCAGCAGAGCGGAATGGTGGTCCTCAGGGAGCCCCGGGATCTACCATCATTTACGGAGACCTTGGATCTACCCGACACCGTCATCTTAGACTGGTCATCAAACCCGCTGACGAATTCCCGAGGCGGAGATGAGAGAGGACGGCGACCATTACCCCGCAGACCAAACCGACGAGATTCCTTCCGTCCTTATCCAGCTGAGTCTTGAACAGTACCCTGAGGTTTTGCTACCAAATGCCTCCCGCTCCTTCCCTCTCCCCCATCTTCTTTCTTTCCCTCTCACTCTTCCCTTTCCCCCCATCCTCTCTTCCCTACCCCCCACTATCCATTTTTTGCCAACAGGACCTGAGAGGACCCTCATATTCAGATATGAAGACATGAGTTTGAATGATGTCTCACTTTGTTTTTCAGTTCTCCCACAGGTCCTACCGTCGGTTAACCCTTCCTCCCTTTCTAATCGCTCATCCCTTTCCCCCCTTCCACCCAGTTTACCCCCCAACCCTCCCCTCCTTACCTCTCCAAATCCCCTGAGATATCCTATTTCCAGGTGACGGGCATACCCTGGTATATGTGCTTTAGCTTAAGTCAGTTTCCTACCCTAACTGATTTGATATGAGTACCTGTTGTTATATCTAATCCTGTGACATGCAGTGCGTTGTACGAAAACTGTGCTTTAATATTTATATGTTGCCACTTCTTGCATTACTCCCTGAGAACAAGTATGCGCTTCTGGTACTACACAAGCAAGGCCTTGCTTATTATTCAGTTTACTCTACCTTGTTGCTCTGTTAAATACTATTTCTTATGTTTATAATATTATAATGTGTCGGGATTGGGTTGACCCCGGGACACCGGTTATCCCGTGATCGTTCGGTCAACTCTCCAAGTAGGACACCTGCACTGCAAGTTGACTCGATAGCCCTGATTAACGGACTGTCAGAGTCTTACTTGTCCTCGACCTAGGATCGAGGACCTAGCCCTCCTATTAGAGGGTTTTTTTTCTTTTTTTTTTACTTCTCTCTTTCTTTTTCCTTCTCTTCTCTCTACTTCTACCTACTCATTTGCTCTTCCACCCCTGACCCCCTCCAATACCCCCTGCTTTCCTGTCCCCCATCTACAACCGCCTGTGGTCCCCCTGCTCTGGTGTGATCCGCGAACCCTTCAGGGGCCCCCATGCTCTCTCTGTGACTGAGGGACATGCCGCCCTTTAAAATAGCTTCGCTAAACGTTAGGCGATTTAACGTCCCAAAAAAGAGGACGCAGCTCCTCCACAGGTTCCATAAGATGGGGGTACACCTCCTGTTACTACAAGAGACCCACTTCAAAACTGGGAGCTTTCCGGACGTGAGGAGTCGATACTACACATCGTGGTACCACTCCCCAAACCCTGAAGCACGCTCTAAGGGTGTAAGTATAGCCATCCACAAATCCCTAGTACATACGGTCCTAGGTGAGGAGACGGACACCAAGGGTAGATTCCAAACGCTGACTCTTAAGATTTTTGACCACATTTACACCATTGCAAACTTGTACTTGCCCAACAGAGGACAGGCCGAGACTTGTGCAAAATACCTGAAGAAGGTAGAGAAAACTGGATAAAAATCTAGACTCCTCTTCTGGCAAATCTGTAATCTCTACCGCACAAATTCGTGCAATTCAGGGTGTTATGCACGGTCTTAAACTGGTCGACTGTTGGAGATTACTACATCCAGGTGAAAAAGACTACACATATTACTCTCCCATCCACTCAACATACAGTCGAATAGACTACCTGCTTGTGAGTCACAGACTTTTATCTTTTGATCCATCTGCTTCAATTGGACCGATGGTGTGGTCTGACCACGCTCCAACTTTCTTAACGCTTAATCCACCTGACTTTCCTTCCCGCCCATGGCAGTGGACTTTGAACCCCGACCTCCTTACGGACGAAGAGACTTCCAAATCAATCACGTCCACGATCTCTGAGTTTTTAAACAACCACGTAGGGGACTCTACGCCTCTTCCCTTCCAATGGGAAGCACTTAAATGTGTATTAAGAGGGGTTCTGATCCGGGAAGGTTCCAGATTGAAAAAGCTCAGGTCAAGCAATATCGAGAATCTAATCTCTCAAATTCACCATTTGGAACAGGCCCACAAGGTCTCCCCCACACAAGACACACTTCTTCAATTAAACAAAATCAAAGGGGACCTTCGGAGCTGCTTAGACCGCGCTTACCTGAGGTACAGGGAGCGGGCGCACCATTATTTTTATGAGTTTGCAGACAAATGTGGCGGTCCACTAGCCAGATACTTAAGACCCAAAACGACAAGTTCTTTCATCCCTTCAATACGATCTCAAAATAAAAAAATATGTCATCCCAACAAGATTGCTGACACAGTCCGTCAGTATTATCACGACCTCTACAATATCCATGATACGAAAGCACCTGCTTCTGTGGAAGAACCAGGCTGCAGGGGGAGATAGCCGGGGAACTTGACACACCTTTCACCGAAACGGAGATTTCCCACATAATCGAATCTACCCCATCAAACCGCAGCCCAGGCCCGGATGGCTTTACGGCCAAATTCTACCGAAAATTTATGGCTCCTCTAATACCCTTCTTGACCAAGGTTTTTAATGCAATCTCACTTGCCAATCCGTTCCCTAGACAAGCTTTGGAGGCCACAATCACTGTTATTCCGAAATCTGGCAAAAATCCGGAGGCATGTGCTAGCTACCGACCTATTTCACTTATCAACGTATCACGTCTGGTGGTACTGCCCATCTATCCTGACTCTGTGGCAAAAGGTTTTCGATCTATATAACCTTATCACGGGAGAAGACGTACCATGCCTCCCACAGATAGGGTTATTGTCTATGATCCCGGGCTCTTTCAAAAAACTCAAATCAGGCCTATTGCGGCATTGTCTCACAGCCACCAGATCTATCATACCAAGGAAGTGGCGTACACCTCTTTGCCCTTCCATCTTGAATTGGGTTGAAGAGATGGACTACATATGCAGAATGGAAAAACTATCTGCCCACTCTCATCCCCAGGTCGACAGATACTTCCAGACATGGCAAAGCTGGCTATTATTCCGGGAGTCCCCCGAGTTTGCGGCGATCCCGGAGTAGACGGGACCCGGGAGCCTCTCCTCAATACCTACCCTCCTGTTTTCCCCCCCTCCTCACACCTTTTTCTAACCTGTTCTTATCTTACCCCGCTTTCACTATACCTAACAAAATTTGATTATGTAACTGTGCTGCCCCCAATCTTATATGGCCACGTTACTTATATAACTGCTTTGTGTGTTTCAATACTTATCGCTTTGCCAAGTTACACAAAAGGCGAGCTTTATTTCTGATATATCTCTTACATGAGAGCATTCCTTTTTATTTCTTATGACTTGAACTTGGAGATTGTTACTATATGTTATATAAACTTATTCTAATTATGTAGTAATGTATACTACTATGGAGATACGCTAATTTTCTGTGTATGAAGTTAATAAAGATTTTTGAAAAAAAATGACATCTGTGACAAAAAAGTAAAATCGGGGTAAGTAACTTAAAACTGCTGTGGATTGAAATTTTCCCACTGTTCTCCAAAATCTGATTTCACAATATTTGTTAAAAAATTGTTTCCAGGGGCCATTTCACATTAAATCCACTTTATATATTAAAAATCTTTTTACTGTATCTTATTAACACATATACAGGAAATATTGCTTACATATCATGTGAACTGCAAGTGTGGCGCCCCACCAAGCAGGCGTCACAGAGGGGTACTGCACCCATAAAAGAGGTGCAGATACTCCAGCTGCAGGTCGATCATAGGATGGTGGGTGGTACCCATTAACCAACACTCCCACACTAGATTACACAATGGGAGGTTACCCGGGAGGGAATAAAATCACCTCTAGGGGGAACAAGAGGGTCTTTGGACTTTTGGAGGTTTAGGTTTTGCCTCGGAGGGAGTAGAGAGATGGAAGAGGAGGAGAGGGCTTGAGAAAAGATCACAAGAGCAGACAGCCAGAAAGGGAGTTGGAAAGAACTTGAGGAGGTTCAACCCTGAAAGCTTACCGGGCACCAGAGCCTGCACCTGTGGGATACTTTAGGACCACAGAAAATCTGGAGACCCGTGGAGTCTACACGTCTCCTGGGCACCTGAGCGACCAAAAGAGGGTATCAGGCACCGCCGAAGAGACGAGCGGTCAGCCAGCAGAGGGTTATCCGACGGGAGCAAGGGAGACAGAAAGTAGGAGATCAAGTTGGCTAAAAAGGAACCAGACTTTACACCACCACTGGGAAGCAGGAGAGTAAAATCCGAGGGTAGAGCACGAAGGCACACACCAAGGGTCTACCATACCACCTAACATCTGCCTGCAGCCACCCATTCAGCTACCTGTCCTCACACCATCAGGAGTGCTACACTGTAACTTTGTACGCAACTAATACAAATGCTAGTAAAGTACCCGGAGGAACAGTGACTTTGGACTCAGCTTGCTTTCTTTGCATGAACTTGTTTCCTTACAGGAACGCTGCCCCAGAGGTACAATCCTACCTGTGGGGGACTTCATCATCTTGCCATAGTACCATCTACCTCTGGCGGACTGTGGCGGCGCTGGTGGCATCTCACCAGATACTACAGGTGGTGTCACGACAAACTTTGCACATAATCCCCTGTAAATATCACCCCTTCTTTGAAAGATAGGTCCAGGACACGGGGTCAGGCGTGGCCGTCACTCCCCGTGACAACAGGAGCGTTAACCCTTACCGCCTGGCACCCGAGTACCCCAGAGCCTGGGCTCAACACACAGTCTCAGATTTTGGCATCTATAGCATATAGATATATTTGATCACATATCATTTGATTTAATAATATGGACTCGTCATGGGTTTTGCCATTTTCCTACCCTCACTCAAGAAAGTTCTGAGATTCGTTTTATTGCCAGATGAACCAATGCGGGTGTGAAGGAAATGTATTCACACTCCTGAGGGCAGAAATCTGAGAAAAAAATGTGTAACTTCACACTTGACAGGTGTTACAATTTGTACATTCTGTAACAAGCACTTTCTTTAATAAGTACAACTCAAAAATAATACAATGATCCAAGGGTGCGGTATTTCTGCAGAATCATGTAGGACTGTAATAAATCAAAAGTGAGTAATGCTCCCGAATTCACACTTTAAGGGCTTATTTACACAAGATTTTTTTGTATACTTGAAATATAAGACCTACTCCAATAATAAACACTAGTTACAGTCAGGGCCGGTGTTATAAGGAATAAAACTGCACAATTTCTCAGGGTCCCCACTCTCTTAGAGACCGCAGCATTTGTATTCCGAAATTAAGATTGTTTAAGGACCTATGGTGACTTCACAGTCATGTGACCGTGATGTAATAATAATAATAATAATAATAATAATATTTATTCATTTATATAGCACTATTAATTCCATGGGCTTTACACTCATTTTGCAACACTGTCCCCATTCGGGCTCACAATCTACTGTAACCATGTACAAACAATGTAACCAAAGATCTCTTAATTGCAGGAGTCTAAGACTATGTTCACACAGGGCATTTTTGCTGTGTTTTTTCTGCACCAAAACTGCAGCAAAACCTGATGGTTTGAAATGAACCCTTTCACGACCAAGAGCGTATATCTACACTGAGCTTGCATCATCCCCTGCACATAGTTGATCTGATCAGCCGACATGTGTAGCTAACAGAACTGATCAGATCAGCAATCTGATCGGCACTGTCAACCCTTTCAATATATACAACCAGACCAGTATGAGCCTCCAATGTATACATCCAGCTCAGTAGTAGTCTCCAATATATATATATAGCCAGCTCATCAGCAGCCTCCAATATCTACAGACTTACCTTTTTTTACTAAATATAGTGTTTAGGGACTGATAAGCATGAGGACCCTTAACACTCGTTACGAGCTTGCGAGTTTTGGCCAAAATATCCACCAATAACTCACATTATCATTCATCATTTTTTTGCACTGTTTTATCTTTATGCAGGATGCAGCTGGGCTCTTTGGGGTGTCTGTCATGTCTGCTGCATATATATACTGTGGTCCTCACTCAGAAGTCTCCAAACAGCCGAAAGGTGGCTTGCAGCTTCATTTTTAAGGTCTTCTCATCATGTGAACACAACTATTTGATTGATGACCAAGAATTATTGACGATCAATATGGCACTGTAGGGGTGGCGATACCTGCTGTAGGGCGCTGTGCATTCTGTCATCATCTATACCAACCATAAGAATTTGGCCTATTTACAGTGTGCATAGAGTCCTCGCCAGGCCTGATAGTTGCTGCTCTTTGCCCCATTAGTCTTGCACTTCCGTAAGGGCGAGAAAAATATTCAGGCTGATGCTCTCTCCAGATCCTTTTAGTCATTCGATCATGAGATCGAATACCAGCACATCATAGAGCCCGTCATGATGCTCTTGGTTGCTCGAGTGCCACTGGGTAAGACATTTGTGGCTGAAGATGACAAGAAGTGAGTATTGGGACCATGCCTCTAAGCTACCTGGTCACGTCGGTCATAAGAAGACAACTCCGCTCATTTTGCTTCACAACTGGTGGGAAACTTTGCACAAGTATGCGGTGGACCTTGACTTGGCCTGTACATCGTGAGTCCGCAATAAGACTCCTAAGAAACTCCCTGCTGGGCAACTATTGCCACTACCTGTGCTGTCCACTCCATGACAACACATTGGAATGGATTTCATTGGATCTGAATAGATCTGCCATTGTCCTCGGGCTATGCTGTCATCTGGGTAGTAGTGGACAGGTTCTCCAAATGGCCAACTTCATCCCATTATCTCGTCTTCCATCTGCACCCAAGCTGGTGGAATATTTTGTCTGCATGGACTGCCGTTCCGTGTTGTGTCGTATAGAGAGGTCTAGTTCACATCCTGGTCCTGGCACTACACTTGTAAGTTGCTGGATGTCTTCTTGGTCTTCATTCGGCCTATCATCCGCAGTCCAATGACCAAGTGGAGCTGGTCAATCGGATCCTGATGAACGTCTTGTGGCATTTTGTCACTGGACACCACAGTGATTATTCAAGCTGCTGACCCGCAGTTTTCCTACAACAATCATGTTGGCAAGTCCTCTGCTGACTCTCCCTTCTTCATTGTCTACAGACAGCAGCCAAAAGTTCTGTCTCCTTTGGCTTTCTTCAATCCTGTAGCCAAGGCGACCATCAAGGGCTTCTCTAACATATAGGCGTAGGCTGAAACTTCTCTGAAGCAATCCTCTATGCGGATGAAAAGGCATGCAGATAAGAGATGCTGGGACCCTCCTTTATTGCAGCCTGGAGACAAGCTATGGCTCTCCCCCTGATATATCCATCTCAAGATGCCATCCTATAAATTGGGTCCTCGCTTTATCAGTCTCTTTGAAGTGCTCCATAAGATCAATGAGGTGTCCTACAAGTTGAAACTCCCAGCCTCCTTATGTATCCCCAACTCCTTCCATGTCTCCCTCCCTTCAGAAACCAGTCTGCTTAATTCCTTGTGATAGTCCTGTGTGGGGTCAGATTCCAATTTCTTGTAGTAACGTGTGTATTTCAGTAGTCTGTTTGCTTCCTTCAGGTAGTCAGATTTGTTCATCATGACTATTGCACCACCCTTGTCTGCAGGTTTAATGATGATTTCTTTGTTGGTTTTCAAAGACTGTATGGCTCTTCTCTCCTGGGAATTGACGTTGGATGGTTGACTCTTGTGTGTACCTAAAATAGTGGATTTTACCAAATGTCTGAAAGTGTCTATATATTTTTCCAAATGGGAGTTGCGATCAGATTCAGGTGTCCAGTCTGACCTTTTCTTGGTTGTCAGGATCCCTTTTCCTTCGGCCCACTTGGGTTTGGAGTCCCCTTTGTCGCTGCAAATGCCCTTAGGTGTAGTCTCCTGAAATAATCCTGCATGTCACTGCACAGTTCAATTTTATTCAGAGCTTTAGTAGGACAAAATAAGAGACCCCTAGAAAGCACAGTAAGTTCCACTTAGTTGGGTTTGTAATCCTAAAGGTTGATGACACAATTAGATCGTCAGGATTTGTCTTTGTTTTGCTTGTATTGAGTCCTGAATTGATGCACAATCTATTTAATTTATTTTCCTTGTTATGAATCAGATGAGTTTGTAATTTATGGTAATATTGTTTTAATTTCTGTTCCATGGCTTGTGTGTGTTCATGTTTCCAATTCCCCCTGGATGTTACTTTTGATGCTGAGTAGACACGCAAAAGGTGGTTCCTTAGCCTCTCAGAGGTCCTGGGGCAAAGGTTTCGTGCTTAATGAGTATCATAGGTATGCAGAAGTGGATTTGTAATTCAGAGGTGGCATGTACGTAGAGGAGACCAGACAAAAATTCAGAACAAGAATGAATTCTCATCGCCATTCAATAAAAGAAAAGCGTATGGATCTACCTGTATCAAAGCATTTTTCCAGCCCTGACCACAGTCAAATCGATATGAGGCTGCTCATTTTAAAAAGCAACTTCAAATCTCAGAAAAAGAGAAGAATTTGGGAATTTAAATTGATAACGACCTTTGACGCAGGATTAAATGTCTCACATGGTTTCATGCGTTTTTACATAAAATGAAAGGGCATTTGGGGATATCACACATTCATGCGTCTTTATATAAAATGAAAAGGCATTTGGGGATATCACATATTCGAATAGACTCTATTTAGAGGACAATGAACTTTTGACACTTTCTTTGTGAACTGCCTTGCACCGATTTATGATTTTCTGCTCTCGCTGGGGAATCTTCAGGTCTCCACAGGCCACTAATCATAGAACAATAATACAATCGGTTCCTCTTATCTTGGAATTTTGACTTCACCTTACCTTCCCAGGTCTTCCCCCTCCCTGGACTGAGTATGCTTTGTGTCACCTATTGTATTTACTACATCATCTGGCTCTGCTTTTTTTTTCCTTATGTATATGACTAGCCCAGGGTATGGGGACTCGGGTATCTGGGCCATCTGCTGCGGTAGGGATGTCACTGGTAGCCTGCCAGACCCGTGGCCCTGGTGGTCAACTAAAAAGGGTAGTTGAAAAGGTAATAAATGTTTATAAATTTATTGTGACGCCACCTGTGGAATCTGGTGACTGCACCAGCGCTGCGTGGGGCCTCCAGGGATGATGGATGAGCAGCTCGATGTTGAAGCTCCCCACAGGCGGAGCTGGATCCCTGGGGTATTTGCTGATGATAATGAGGGATGGAGCAGGGATTTGGCTGGGCTGCTGAATAACGGGACAGTCTCTGTGAAATGGCAGGGGCGTGGGTAAGAAACTGACACACACACTGCTGGTCGTTTCTTTACCTTTTACTGGTGTAGATGCAGGTAAACGTCCAGGGCACTGCCGTGTGTTCAGGATGCACTTCTGGGTCTCCACAGCGAGTGGCCTTCTTGTCTCTTTCCTCGTGTGTGTGAAGCCCCTGCCTCGTTTGAAACTTGGCTGGCCTCCTCTGCTCTCTCTCTCCACCTGTGCTGTCGGTGGGACACCCTCTATGGACTACCGCTGTTCCTCCCTCTGCAATGCCTGGCTCCCTGGTGAGTGACTGCGCAGGTGCCCGGGAGACTGAAGTCTCCACGGTATACCGGTGTTCTTTACTGGGCCGGGTGCTTTCCAGTAGACTCGGACTCCGATGTCCGCTGTGCTGTTTGGGTGAACCTAACGCTGGCTCCTCGGTTCCCACTTTGTTCTTTCCTTTCTCCTCGCCTTCCGACCCCACTCTTGGGTCTTGCAGGACTACTCAGAGGCTGTTCAGGGTCACTGGCTCGGGCCTAATGCAGCACCGACCACCAGTACGTCTTCACAGCTCTTGTAGCGTCTGCACACTCTCTCACTAACTCAGCCCCCAGCACCAGTATTTATAGGGAATTTTGCCTAAAGGCAACAAGTTGAGCTCCCCCTACTGAGCTGGGGTGGAAGGTATTGTTTGTGTCCATGTTCTCACTGTGGAAACCCATCCGTGCTGTAGGTGAATCTGTGGTTTCCTGTGTGAGCAGGGCCCCACATAAATATGTATGTATCTTCAGATTTTGTGTCATTATCAGCCTCATGAAGGGGCCACAGTGTCCCGAAAGCTTGCTAGGCTTAACATCTTTTCAGTTATCCATTAACATGTATCAATCACTGAGGACTCTCAGATTCTAATATTTTTCTATCTACTGGCTAACACGGTATAAACATTCTTTATCTTACAGTATATCTATATATATATGAAAAATTAGCAAAGTGTCCAATAGAGGGCAGCATCATACTGAGTAATAAAAAAAAATATTTTTTTTTAAATCAGATACATTTTTATTCAAAATTAAAATTTGTATACACAACACAATCAGCATATTCGCATTATAAGGTATTTCAATCAATTTAGAACCCACAATCCCGCCCCCTCCCAAACAGCGTAAATTCCCCCAACCTTATAGCATGGAACATATAATTACATCATATGTGCATTAACGTACATCTTCAATCAATGTACCGCTACAGGCGGAGAGGACCAATGCCACTCCCTGTATAACTACTCAATTTAGCCATACTGTAACCATGGTAACTCTTGCTATAGACTCCTCTTTCCAGTCTGACCACTTGGTTAACACAAGATATAAACTCCCCTCAAGTCGGCGGGTCTTGCTGTATCCAACGTCTGGCGATCAATTTACGCGCCACATATAACAATTTAGCCAAAACAGTTTTAAATGCATTGTCAATCACTATTTCCTCTACGTATCCCAATAAGCAAACCAGTGGTTCCCTGGGTATAACACATCTATAAGCGCCCTCTATCCTGTTAAGAACTGTGATCCAAAAGGCTGAAAGTCTAGGGCACGACCACATCATGTGAAAAATGCCCGCCTCTTCTCTCATACATCGTGGACACTCAGAGTCAGCTCTCAGACCCATCCTGAATAACAGTGTCGGGGATCTATACACCCTATGTATTACATACAGGTGGGACAACTCATAGACAGCTGAGGCACTCCCTCCAAAACACTTTCCCAAACCTCATCAGCAATGTGTCCCACTTCTCTTTCCCACTTAGTTTTGGTTTTAATCGGGTGTTTGAGTAGAAAGGAATGCAATAGATCCTTGTACGTACTGGAGATGACTCCCCTCGAGAGGGCACCACCGCAAACATAATCTAAAACCAAGTCTGCCTGTAACGACAGGCTTTCCTTCGCATTTTGCGCCAAAATGGCATGTTTCAGTTGTTCGTAGTGGTACCACACAGAGGGAGACAATCCAAACTCTTCTCTCAACTGCGTGAAGGGCTTCAGTCCCCGTTGAGTAAGGACTTGAGACATGTATATGATACATTTTTGTACCCATTCCTCTAGTGTACCTATCTTACCAATCTCCAGCAGGTTACTGTTCTCCCATATTGGTGTATATTTAGTGACCGTGGTAACCCCTCTCATCTGTTTAATCTTGGTCCAGACCCTACTCACAAGATCTAGGGTGGGATATAACCTCCCCAATCGGCGAAATGAACCATCCTCCAACCCCAACACCAAAGGAGTCCTATTCGATATGTACCCCAATATTCCCTGGATCGGAGCCGCCATGTCCTGATCCACCCAGCCCCGCAAGTGCGGACTCTGTGCCGCCAAAAAATATATTCCCGGATTTGGCAAGGCTAGTCCGCCATCGTCCTTTGGACTCTGCAAGATCTCTAATTTAAGGCTCGGTTGTTTCTTACCCCAAATCAGGTCTCTGAATAAGGAATTAACCCCTTTAAAATGACCCTGGGGGATCCACACTGGGGCGTTGCGAACCACATAGAGCACCCTGGGCATCAGCACCATTTTAATAAGATTGATCCTTCCCACCACTGAAAGGCGCAGCTTATTCCTGGCCGTTACTTTAGTTTTCAGTTGTTTTATTAGTGGTGTTAAATTGAGGTTAAGATACTCCGCTATTGGGAGGGAGACCTGGATGCCCAAGTATTTAAACTGGCCCACAACGTGAGCCGACTAGCCCCCTCCCGCTGTCCGACCAAGTTACCCCTTCATCTACCCCAAATAGATTTGATTTCGTCCAGTTAATAGATAGTCCAGAGAGCCTCCCAAATCTGTCAATTATCCGCATGGCATGGTCCAATGAGGGCCCCGGGTCCCTTAAAAACAATAAAATGTCATCCGCATAGAGTGCAATCTTTTCTTCCAGAGCCCCATACCTAAATCCCTGAACTTTCTTGTCTTGCCGAATAGTGGCCGCTAACGGCTCAACTGCCAGGGCAAAAAGAAGAGGTGAGAGCAAGCAACCCTGTCTAGTCCCCCTGTGTAACTCCACTTTTGGCGACAACATACCATTAACTCTAATCTTGGCTGAAGGTTGGGCGTATAATAGTTTCGTGCAAAAAACTACTAGAAAAAAGCAGCATAAAAAATATAATAGTTTCACCCATGATATGAATTGGGAGCCAAAGCCCAAACACTGCAGAACAGCCCATAGATACTCCCACTCCACGCTATCAAACGCTTTATGCGCATCCAGTGAGGCAATCACTCTCTTTCCAGAGTTGTCCGCGGGCAGCTGCATATTCAGATATAGACATCATATATTTGTCGCTGTGGACCTATTAGGCATAAAGCCCGACTGGTCCGGATGAATTAAATTAGAAATCACTTCCGTGAGCCGATTTGCAAGTACTTTGGCTAGAATCTTTACATCCAACGTTAACAATGATATGGGCCTATACGAGTCTCTCATAGAAGCCAGCAGAATCCCCTGCTCCCTAGCCTCCTCAAAGACCCGCAACAAGTCAGGCAGTAATACCTCCTCCAATTGTTTGTATAAACAATTAGCCATACCATGCAGTGCCCTACTCAATTCTTCCACTGTAACAGGGGCATCCAGTTTATCCCTTTCCTCTGTTGTAAGTCTGGGAAGTGTCGCTGCTCCCAAGAAATTACCCAAATCTCGCATCTGTAACCCCCCTCTTGAAGAATATATTTCTCTATAAAAGTCAGCAAATGTCCTCAAGATATCTTCACTCTCAGTGACCAGGGCACCAGTATTAGAGCGAAGACTACGCACAAATGGGTTCTGCCTTTGAGCTGCTGCCACCACTGATAGTAAATGTCCCACTTTTTCTCCTTCCTCAAAAAATTTCACTGTTTGAAAGGCCCGTCTCCTTGCCTCTTTCTCCAATAATACACGGTTCATCTTTTCCTGGGCCAATCTCATATTTCGTTTAGTGGCTGGCGTGCATTGCAATACCAACTCCGATTCCGTCCGTCTCAGAGTCTCCAAACAGTCTATTTCCTCCCTCTTATTGCGTGACTTACATCTACATATATCCCGGAACAGCAAACCTCTAAGGTAGGCCTTCATAGCGTCCCAGACCATTAAAGTATCAGTACTACTCGCATTGAAAGCAAAGTATTCCACCACTTCCTGGGAGATATGAGCCATGTCTATATTAAGTAACCATTTCGGGTGTAATTTCCACTCTCGTACTACACCCTCCCGTGTGATCGAATCCCCGAATGAGCGAGAATTGGACTATGGTCTGAAAGTACTCTAGTTAAATATTCCATTTCTTTAACCCCTGCATCCATTAACTCGTTCCCCAAAGCCAGATCAATACGGGACAGGGTATCATGAGATGACGAGTAGCATGAAAAACAAGCCCTCTCAGGGTTCCTTGTCCTCCAAATATCAATCAACCCCAATTCATGGACCAAAGAGCCGAACGGCATTATAGTACTGCCCTGCACCCCTGTAATCGCTTGTGCCTATCCCAATAAGCATCTGGGACATTATTAAAATCCCCAATCACCAGTAATGGTATAGTCCCCCATCTCGCCGAGAACTCTCTCACTTCTCTAAGCTTAATACTAGAGTATGGCGGTGGTATATATATATGGCAGCAATACACAGTAGTCGACCTCCCAACCTACACAACACCACAACATATTGACCTTCAGCATCTATATACGTCTCCACCTCTTCGTATTGGGCAGACCTGTGAATCAACAGAGACCCCTCTAGCATAGGTTGAAAAAGTCGAATGAAAACATTTTTTACATCATGCATCTATAAAATTGAACCAAGACATTCTGCTTAGTCGTCATGTGACCAATCATTAATATGCGATTTTCATAGTTAGAGTCATGTGCTGACGAGCTGCTCTTCCTAACTCTTTCAATGTTCAGTGAAAAACAGAAGCAGGAAGAAATAGCATGAAAATCGCAAAACTAAATCCTGACAGTGAGTGTGTGGTGCCCCACTGGTCTGGTTGCCACGAGGGGTACTGCACCCAGTGAACGAGTGTGGTGTCCTTGAGAAAATGGCTATATACTGTGGTGATGTGACCGGCATGTGCCCCATGACCAGTATACAGCACATGGGTATTTGTGTCTTTTGCTCTGTGGTGGCACTCACAGGATAAACGGCAGCTCTGTCTGAGTGAAGTGCTCATTATTCACACTGCTCTGCAGAAGAGGGGTGGCTAGTAAGGATATGAGCTGCCCAGGGCTGGAGAGAGGGAGAAGTGTCAGAGCAACAGGAGCTGTATGGAGTTCTGTGTGTGTGCACAGGCTGTGTGGAGTTTTAACACAGCCTGGGAGCATTAGCTGTGCGCAGTTAACACAGTGTGGTAGCGTCGACTTGGCCTTCCCAGGGGCCCCAGCTAAGAGAGAGCCTGACAGCCGTACCGGTTCGAGTGAAACCCTTTACGCCTGTAATTTTACTTAGGATTTAACCCCTGCAGAGCCATGGTGTGATGACACCATGTGTCAAGAGAGTGGGGGCACTGTCTTGATACATGCTGCCACCACACCAGCATGTTATTAACCACTCGCACACTGTGTTATGAGCCACATCAGCAGCCTGTGTAGACATGCTGCGCTGAGGCTGCTGATGTGGTTAATAGCCACAGAAGGCCCAGAAATAAATGAATTTGACTAATCATTTGTTTTTGAACCAATTATCTTGTACTGCTGCTGTCACAGCGGTACAAGGTGATTGGTTACTGTACCAGCACAGAGGGGAAAATGAAAACACAGGTGCAAGAAATTCTCACACCCATACACTTCTATTGGCCTCGCGCACGTGAAAGTCGCGTGCAGTCGCAGCATGCTTTCAACTCGCGATGCGAGTTTAGTGCGTGGGACTCGCACCAGTGTGCCCTGCCTGATAGTGCAACACTGGTCCGAGTGCAATGCTGGTCCGAGTGCAATGCGAGTTCAACTCGCATTGCACTCGCGCGAGTCCCTCGCACAGTGTGCCTTCATCCTAAAGATAAAAATGTGAGGTGTTTGTAGGCATTTTGGGCCAAAATAACGTAAGCTTGTAACCCACCGTCAAGGGCCCTCACGCTTACGAGTCCTAACCATAAGTTTGTTCATATGTTTGTTTGGTGGATAAACCACCAACCATTTAATGATTCACCAAATTAGGACATAAAATTAAAAAAAAACTCACCATATTTTCGCCACTTCTCGTACCCATTGCACCTAGTAGGAGGCTGCTGGCACCTCTGAGAGGCAACACATGTGTCTGGACACCGGTGCTCAGCTTCCTGCAACCTAAAGCATGGGGGGCGGTTGTAGCACCTGCAACCGGCCATGCTGACAAGGAGGAAACTGGTGGTATCTAAAGACACAAAGTCACCATTTGGCGTCAGCCACATAGGTCTATGTGATACACAGTGTCAAAGCAGCCTATTGGTCATGCCCAAGCTATTAGACAAGGCCTCCTGCTACGTGCAATAAGTATTAGAAGTGGCGACATGTTGGTGAGTTTTTTTGATAACTGGCTATAAATGGAGGAGTTAAGGAGGTTCCCTAACTCCAATTACTCCCATCATGAACATGTAAAGATTGAAGCCTGTGGGGGGCGCTCCTGCTGCTATTATATGGCAATTACAAGGATTTTATAACTTTTACCATCGAGCGATTTTTTATTTTTGTTCCCCACCCCCCCATAACTTTGACATTTTTCCTTCCACATAGCCGTATGAGGGCTTGTTTTTTGCTGTTTGAGTTGTACTTTTGAATTACATCATTCATTCTTAAAAAAAAAAAGTGCAATTCCACAATTTTTTTTAGTTTTTTATTGATCAAGTTAACTATATGGTAAAAGTGACTTCATAAGTTGATTATCTTGGTCAGAATAAGAAGATACTTAACTTTTTTTTTTAATTTCAATCATAAAAAACCCCAGAAATTTGTAAAAAAAAAAAAAAAAAAGGAAAATAGAAAGTAGCTTTATTCGCCATTTTCCGAGACTCATGAGGTTTTAATTTTTGAAGATACAGGGCTATGTGAGGGGTTACTTTATGTACCGAGTTGACATTTTTACTGATACCATTTTGAGTCAGATACAACATTTTGATCGCCTTTTATTACATTGTATTGTAACAACGCGGTAGCCCAAAAAGCATAATTCTGCCGTTTTTATTTTTTACCCGTTACACTATTTACCAATTGGATTCATTTACTTTATATATTGATAGCTTAGATTCTTACAAGACACAGAATGGCTGATATTATAGCTGGAGCTAGGAGAGAACTACAAGCACCAATGAATGAATGAACCTGATCCACGGCTTTTCACCTACCTGGCAGCGCCGACACTGCCAAGCTGTGTGACCGACCGGATGTGATGGTCTAATTGACCTCTGCTCGCCTGTGCTTTGTGGGTCGACTGAGAGGGAGCTGGCACCCACAAGGGAGGCGAGAGCCATTTGGCTTCCTCCCGGCCGATCCTATCCCTTACCTCTGCTCCCAGGGGGTCCATCGTCAGTGCAGCGATGCTCACCCTGTGAGCAGGATGGTAAAGAGAAAGAGGACGGGCCAGGGGACCAGCTTATAAGGCCCAGGGGAGGGCCTGAGGAGTAAGGAGGAAGGATCTGTGCCCATCACCCGGCGGGGAGGAGCGATGGAGGGGGATTAGAGCACAGGGGGCTCAGCAGTCAGGGTGCATCGTCTCTAGCCTAGCCGAGGTGCCCTGCAAACATACACACGCAACCCTTCTCATGTGGCTCTTCAGACTTCAGAAGGGTCATTACTGGTTTATTAATTTTTATATTTCTGTAGTTAAATAAAAATAAATCTTTAAAGACCTGTGTAAATGGGTTTTCCCAAGTTTGGACATTATTACCTATCGCTGACTGCTGGGACCCCCACGATCCCGAGAATTGTAGTTTTGAAGAGCTCCATGTAAGTGGAGCTGTTGTTAAACATACACACCCAACCCATCTCATGTGGCTCTTCACATAACTCCTTTAAGGGAATGGTGAGGGTTGTGACCAATTAAAGTAAAATTCACTGATCGGGGGTGGTGTGTCTTTTACTATGTGAGATAGTGGGGATTGTGTGCTGGGACTGCTTTTTTGGCCCAGTCCGGCCCAGTGGGGAACCATTGCACAGTGTCTGGATGGTATGCTTCAATAGGAGGTAATCCAATTCTATGGTGGCTGCTCTCCCCGTGGTAATGATTTTAAGAACTTCTTGTCCACAAATAAAATTTATTTATACCACGGGGAGCGCGGCCATCATAGAATTGGATTACCTCCTATTGAACCTTTATGCCTGTGGGAATCTGTGGCAGGACACAACACAGGATCAATTCAAGGCGAGCAGCAGACCCGGATAAATATCCGAAGCGTGAGGAGTCTTTGGAAAAACCATATGCTTGAAATTTTATGGCAAGAGGTGAGTGCATAAAACTTCATTAAAAGGGCACCAGAGAGTTACATTGGTAATGCGCTTAGATTGGCGCCACATGTTTGTTTTTTTATATATATACCCTAAAGGGAATCACCTTACTTGGATTGTATGCTTGACAGTGTCCTTGCACAGAAAGTGTAAATATACTGTTACACGGTACAACATTGCTTGCAACTTCACTGGCGATTTGCTGAGTCAGTGAAGTTGCAAGCAACATCGCAGTGCATCGTGCTGTGCAACATCGCCAGGTTGGAGTGGTTCAACTTGGCGATGTTACTCCAGCGATAAGGCTGGATCGTGCTGTGTAACATCACAATAGCCTATACCACAGCATTGGTGCGGATCGCTTCCTGGGTTGTTCCCAGCCCAGTGGGTGATGGCTCCGCCTGCATCGCCGCGGCGTCACCGGCAACATGTTGCCGTGTGACAGCCAGCCTGCGATGTCGGAAGCAACCGCGCTCCCGCGGAATTGCATCCAACATCGCAGGCAATGTAGTACCGTGTAACGGTACCTTAAGAATCATGTCGACTATGCTGTACATCATGGCCAGGAGACATCGCTGTTCTGCTTCCCAAGAGAGATATTTTGAACTAAAGATCTGTCATTCATGGAAATTATTAACTGGAAGCTCTCTCATAAACAAGACACCAGATTCCAAAAATGTAATAAAGTGTAATAATTTATTAACAAACACCATTAGTGAAATCATCATCAATAAATTAACATTTGACAAATACAAAACTACAACTAGAGAACAGTGTCAGTGAAACACATGTTTGTAGTAATTATTATGCTGCTAAAATTGTTAGGAA
>JARQOC010000007.1:49381236-49474996 GCA_033576535.1 Allobates femoralis | reverse complement strand
GCAGAAATGCAGAACCGACTGATGTGCACATAGCCTAAAAGCATTGGAGAGTATTAGGTCAGGGATCAGACCAGATAAAGTTCATGCCCCATAAAAATTAAAAAATAAAAATTAGCATATCATCAAAAATATCATTTATTTCAGTAATTCAAATCATAAAGTGAAATGCATATAACATATAGAGTCATGACAGAGTGATCTACAAGATGTGCCATATATATGGATGCACCTAAATAAAATGGGAATGGTTGGTGATATCAACTTCCTGTTTGTGGCACATTAGTATATGGGAGGGGGAAATCTTTTCCAGATGGGTGGTGACCATCGTGGCCATTTTGAAGTCAGCCATTTTGGATCCAACTTTATTTTTTTCAATGGAAGAGGGTCATGTAACACATCAAACGTATTGAGAATTTCATAAGAAAGTCAATGGTGCGCTTGGTTTTAACATAACTTTATTCTTTCATGAGTTATTTACAAGTTAATGTGGCACCCCAGAGGTTAACGTGCCACAGTAACGCCACAAAGGGTTAACTGCCCACACAACCCACAACACTACACTAGCACCTCCAGGCCAGAAGGAGGAGCTAAAGCTGCTTCCCTATACATTCTGGTGTGGAGAGGAAGTGGGGAGGAGCAGAGTGTTGGGAGGAGCTAATGTTGTTTACCTCAGAGTGGCAGTGACAGTTAGGGTATGTGCACACACATGCCGGGTTTGTGACGGCGGCGGCTGGGCGGACCCGACAGGAAGCTCTGCAGCCGTCCACCGGCTTTCTTGCGGGTATGTGCGGCGGGTGTAGGGCGGGTGCACAGCGGGTTAGCGGCGGCGGTGTTGTGGCGGCTGGAAGCTACATGATTGTGCGCTTGCAGCCGCTGCATAACCGGCCGGTTTATTGAACATGCACATTCGTTGCTAACCCGCTGGGAACCCAGCGGGTTAGCAACAGATGAGCATGTGTAAACCGCCGGTGTGTGCACAGCTTCCATAGGTTTTAATGTTAATCCAAACGCCGGTTTGGATTAACATAAATTTACATAAAACTCATGGAAACCGACCGGCGGTTTACACAGCTAAACCGATGCTAACCCGGCATGTGTGCACATACCCTTAGTCAGTTGGAGTTAGTTCAGTTCCTGGGAGGACTGAGGAAGAAAGACTGGTGGTGTAAAGGGGCTGCCTTAGGCCTCTCCACAGCCTGCTACCCACTTCCAGGCCTAGCCAGGGTCTGAGGGAAGGAGTAAGAGAAACAGGAGAACACATCTGGGAAACTTGAGTTACCTCATAACTCGCCCCGGAGGAGCACACAGACCGGATACCGGATCCGAAACTGTGACTGACACACGCAGCACAGTAAACACCGGACTAGTGGAGGTTATATATCTACACTGTACCTCAGCGAAGCAACACGGCGGGGTCAGAAATATAGAGGAAAGACTCAAGTTGCCTAGCAAAGAGGGTACCTGTGAGGAGAGACAGGCCAGCAGCCTAGCTGAAGCAGCAGCAGGGCCACACACACAGCGCAGGAGAGGTAAGCTGAGGACCCGGTCAGGGTGGGAGCAACCCGGCCCTGATACAGACTCCGTGGACAATATCTACTGAACAACATCTGCAGTAAAGATTTGGAAAACTACAAAACCGTGAGACTGTGTGATCCTTGCAAACCCTGTTCTCCCTCACAAACTGTCATCTCTACTACTACCCCTGCCCTGCATCCATCTATAGACTATTATCACCACTGCCCCAGGGAACCAGGCTCTGCCGGCGGTGAGCCGTTACATCACCGGCTGCCAAACATCATCCTCGGAGGTTCTGCAGCGCGGTGGTCACCCTGACCACAACCCGTGGGTGGCGTCACCACAAACTCCCCTGTAAATACCCCTCATTTACTTGCGGAACCAGGGACATGGTCCGGAGCAAGACCGCCGTGATGTCCCCAGCAGTATCCCGGTCCGGTACTGAGTACTCCGTCCCAGTGGGCTCCACATATGACCACTTATAAAATGTGTTCAAAGTGCTGCCCATTGTGTTGGATTGTCAATGCAACCCTCTTCTCCCACTCTTGACACACTGATAGCAACACCGCAGAAGAAATGCTAGCACACACTTCTAGTATCCATTGTTTCAGTTGCTGCACATCTTGTATCTTCACAGCATAGACAATTGCCTTCAGATGAGTGATGAGGCAAACTTTTTTGTGAAGGGTGAAGTTAACAAACAAAACCACCGCTATTGGTCTGACACTAAACCGCAGTGGATAGATCCCTCCAAGACTGTTGGAACACATAAATTGATGGAATGGTGTGGTATATGGGGTACAAAGATAGTGGGGCAATTCTACATCAGTGGAAACCTCAATGCCACTGGATATCTGAAGAATGTAGCAGTTTCAGATATGCAGTGGCACTTGTCCACACTGCCAAAAGTACCAATACAGTATCACTGTGCTCTATGAGGTATTGTCAAGAGGAACATGAGAGATATCAGACCCAGCAATGCAGACAAGCTGAAGGCTGCTGTCAAAGCAACCTGGGCTTCCATAACATCTCAGCAGTGCCACAGGCTGATTGCCTCCATGCCACGCCGCATTGATGTAAAAGGAGCACCTACCACATATTGAGTGCATTTACTGTACATACTTTTCATTAGGCCAGGATTTATGATTTAAAAATCAGTTTTTCATTTGGTCTTATATAGTCTAATTTTCTGAGATAATGGCCTTTGGGTTTTTATTGGCTGTAAGCCATAATCATCAACATGTACAGAAATATACACTTGGAATAGATCACTCTGTAATGACAATATAATATATGTGTTTCACTTTATGTATTGAATTACTGAAATAAATGATCTTTTTGATGGTATTCTAATTCACCTGAATGTATGTGCACAGAACAGGTTCTCGTTAAAGGAAACTATATATTTTTGATATCTGCATAATTTAGCCATATTGCCAGGTTAATTTTACTGCATAGGGAGCATGGTAAATACATCACCCCCCCTCTACCACAAAAAAATCATGAAATTGCACTTCTTAGCAATTTCAACACACTTGTCATTTTTTTGTTACTTTCTAGTGCATCAAATGATAGAATGAATGGTGTCATTCAAAAGTGCAACCTATCCTGCAAAAAACAAACCATCATACAGCTATGTGGATGGAAAAAATAAAGTTGTGAAGGGGCAAATGGTCCTTTATAATTGAGAAATCCATGTGGAGGCAAAATCCAAGGAACACGAATGCAGATTTTTGTAAAATTCTAATGGAATGCAAATATATCAAATATATTCGCAAAATTCTATTTTTGTGTGCAAAGGGCAACAGTTTCAGAGACCAACCAAGAGTAAGGCTGAGGTCAGACTTGGTTTTGGACCAACGTTTCCAGGCAGTGCTTGCCGTTAACGCTGTCTGGTATTAGCGCTGCCTGGAAATGTGGGTCCAAAACCAAGTCTGACCCCAGCCTAACATAAGCGCCTGGCTCAAGAGTAAGGTCTGTAGGGCTAATCTTGGAGTGGATATTTCCCATATTGTGGCTGTTTCATAGACAGATTGTAGTAGCAGCCCAGAGGTGTCGCATCGTCTCAGTCTTAAAAATGTGCAAATTAGGCTGGGGTCACACATAGAAATCCGTTTTTGGAAGTGATTTTGATCACCAATCCGTTTTTTTTTTTGGTGCTTTTTGAGCCTCCTACACCCCTGGACGTTTTTTAGACTTAGTCATTTTTTCATTTTTTTTCATTAAAAACGGATATGCGTTAACGCATGCGTTAACGCAGGTGCCTATATGTGCCATGCGTTAACGCATGCGTTTCCCATAGGGCCCCATGTTAAAACAACGCATGCGTTTTTTAACTGATGCCAAAAACGTTGCTAGCAACGTTTTTGGCTCAAAAACGGACATAGGCATTGTTCACACACATGCGTTTTTTTTGCCCATCTCTGCGTTTTTTGGGCTGTTAAAAAAAACGCAGGTGCGTTAACGCAGGGTACATTTGAGTGTACATGCGTTTTTCACCTGCACTTGCGTTTATTTCCCCCAGTCCAAAAAACGCTGCATGCAGCGTTTTTTGGGTGCTGGAAAAAAACGCAGGGGTGGTTTCCCAAAAATGCATGCGTTTTTTTTAACATGGGCCCCTATGGGAAACGCATGCGTTAACGCAGGTGCCTATATTTTCTATATTTTCTAAAAAACGCATGCGTTTCGATAACATGGGGCCCTATGGGAAACGCATGCGTTTTTAAAAGGCACATAAAGGCACCCTGCGTTAACGCTTGCGTTTTTGCCTGCGTTTTTGAGGAAAAAATGACAAAGTCCAAAAAGGATTCTAATCCTCTCAGACACACAAGGGACATTTTTTAACACTCTTAAAAAAACGCATGTGGTTTTAGGAGTGCTAAACAAAACGCAAATTGTGTGTGAACAATGCCAGAAAAAAACGGACAGGGTGTTTATTACATCCAATCCGTTTTTCTATCAGTTTTTGGACGTAGAAAAAAAAAATGCCAAAAATGAAGCCAAAAACGGACCAAGGGCTTATGTGTGACCCTAGCCTAACAGTTATTTTTTTTCTCATCTGGATTGATGTACTTCAGCTGCTGGTATAGAAAAAAAGCAAGTGTGGATTTTTTGCTAAATTTTTAATTTCACATAAGACTATGGCAACACTACTAAGCTACTACTACAATCCGTCTATGGAATATCCACAATATGGGAAATATCGACTCCAATGCAGATGAGAAAACAATTAACTGTTAATTAATAATCCATCATAACCTAATGCATACATAATGCATAGTCTTTTCGGTGTACTGCTGTATTTTGGTAGTAGAAGCTTCAGCTTCCCACATCACAGACTGAATGTGTACAGTCTTGTAAAGGAGCTTTTCAACGGAAGTAAGTGAAGTATTTATACATTTTGTCTGACATTCTGCAATCTTCGCCTTACGGAGTTCACATCTACTGAATTCCCATTTTCTGTCATAAATTATGGAGTGCAGACCAGGTTTCTGGGTTCTTCACAGAGACGCTCATCAGGACTGTCCTTACCCATCACTTTCAGTAGGTGTATGCGCTCCTTGAAATCTTCAAAGTTTTGTTTGAGGTGTAGAACTTCCTAAGCAGGGTTAGGGTTAGGAATGAGAAAATTCATCCATTCTACTACTCTATCATTAAGGTCTAGCAGTTTTCATATAACCTGTTGCAGATACCAGTTATGCCCTTTCTAACGATTTCTATTCCCTAACCCTAAACATCAACACCAGAAACCAGAACAAGCCTCTTTTGGTCTTTATTTTAGTTTGTGAATGATTTGCTTTCCTCTTTCTACAAAAGGCAGAATTCACACTTCTCTGTCTGAAAGAGAAAACATGGATGACATCCGTGTGCTGTTCGCTAATATCACAAACCTATTAATTGAGAGGTATGAGTTTGATCTCCTCCTTCTTTGTGAACCATTGGTCCACAACAAAAGACGTGAAAACAACCATAGACTATAATGGGTCTGTACAAGAAAAATGGACTTGTAAATGAGACTTAATAATCAGTGAATATCCTCTTTGTATTTGGGATAGTCAATGACATGGGTCTAAGGTAGGATCATCTATCACTTTGGTAATATTTACATCTTGGTACTAAAAGTCTGCATGCACCTTATTGTAATGTTAATGCGAGTAGTTCTGAAAGCTGCAGTGTGTGCACATGGGCACTGCCTGTGCCCAGCTGCATGTATACAGTGGCCAGGGGCATTCTCTTACCTGTCCACCTTCTGCTGATTATACTGATACACCTGAAGAAAGAGAAAGGCCCAGCACTGAGGCCAGTGGTGCTCAGGCTTGGGGGACCCAGTGAAGTGAGGGTGCTGTATGGCTAAGAACATAGAAAAGAGAAAGAACAGCTTTGGGGCGGACTTTGAAGGGTATCATCATCTGTGTTAGAGGGCTGTTAATTCAATCAAACATATTGACCCATTGGTTCCAACTCCATAGAGAAGAGGGATAATTTAACTTGCCAGCCAGTAAACCATTCACAAGAAAACTACTGTTAGCAGTAACTGTTATGTTTGAGCCTCTGTGCCGTGCAGAAGATGAAATGAAGCGTGCTGCCAAATTTGGTGCCGAGTAAAGACTGGCTTGATGTTAAGAACGTGCCTGTCGTCCCTATCTGTGATTCCTTTGAACCGGGTGAGGAGTGCAACAGGACTGGCCTGAAGATACTAAAACTAAGATCATCAGCACCCACACACACCAGGCACTCTTAGTTTAATGTAGCGTGCTGTGGTGAACCCATCACAGCACTAGCCTATGACGACCAGTACCCCAGAGAACCCCAAGACAATTTCAGGTGGCGCTGCGAGCAGAGTCTTCCCACATGACAGAATGTACAGTATGTGTTTTTGTTTTATGCAACTTTCCAATAGAGACTGATACTGACTGTAAAGGAGGCGATGGTCTGCTTTACGAGCAGAAATACCCCTAAAACTGAGGATGGCGCTTTTGCCTTAAAGATGATGGCATTATGTGGCTAGAGAAAAGATCATCCAGCCCATCGTGGGCAGAGATGGCGCTGGAAGAGGCAGAACCAGCCGTACAGGAAGCACGCGTCACCTTACTGGCCAGTGCCATTTTGGAGAAGCAGTTCAGCAGTGTGGAAGTCTCTGGCATTGGCTGTGAAGAAGCCAATCCCTATGCTCGCTGGAATTTCCAGAGGCTAGGATGTTGGCTTTGCAACATCCTTGGACCTGCCAAACGTGGAGCCCATAGACATGGAGCTAAATAAAGACAAGCTGAAGGCCGCACTGAAGGTAGGCCTAACCATGTCAGTCCCCTGGCTCGAGAGTGGCTGAACGGGTTCAAGAGGGCTGAGGTTGAGCAATCAAAATGTGCACTAACGAACAAATTATCTTCATCTATCCCTTCAGGGCTCCTCTGCTCTCGGTTCACTACCTTACATCTGGTGCTCTGTGGGCAGTTATTCTGTGCCTGTCTGATAGAAGGGCTGAATAAAAATCAATTTTCTGAAATTCAAAGAACATTAGAAAAGAAATGTGGTTATTTTAAGGAGTTTTAAATAATGAAAGTTTTTGTGACATGTTAAAACCAAAGGCTAAAACCTCAGGTCGGAGATCAGAGGAATTTTGAAACCGTAATAAAGCAATGGGATAAGAATCAAAGCTCCAGTGTATGTGGGTGAGAGCTCCTATCCTGATAAATGGATATCCTATTATAAATAAGTGAATGAAGGTAAGATGAAACCTGCAAGGAAAAGAACGTGTATTGAACCAGCGTTCAAGCAGTAATTTAGGAATATCGATAAAAAAAAGACAAGAGGAAACAAACTGAGAAAATGGTAGAAGGCTAATAACCAGTAGTATGAAATCTCCTGATTATCTTTAAATTATATTTATTGATACAGATTATTATGTTGTGTAAAGTCAGACAACACTAAACTGGAGAGCTATGAAATACAACTGATTAGTTTTCCAATGCAGTCATCAGTTTATGATTGTGTACAAACAGATGACGGTAAATCCATCTCTCCAGCGCTATGCTTCGCTGAGTATCTAAGCAAATGCTACAACACAGCTCAGCCTAGCTTATAGCAAAGACTCAACTTAGAAAGCCTAGCAATAGAAAAACAATTCATCCATTATTTCAATACACTTTAGTAAGTTGATAAAAGTCCAAAATCCTTCATGTTTCTGATGCTCACCATGTCCTCCTCTACTGTATTCATTAGTTGCAGGTTTATGCTATGGAGGGACTATTCTAAACTGACAACAAATGGCGCTGTAGTAACTCTCATAGTTATATATATGTACATATATATATATATATATATATATATATATACATATATATTACAGTGGTGATATGACCGGCATGTGCCCCTTGACCGGTATACTTCACACGGGTGATTGTATCTTTTGCTCCCCCTACAATGTCATTAATAGATATGTTAAAAAGAAGCAGGCCCAATACTGACCCCTGTGGTACCCAACTGTGACCCATTCTGAGTGTGTTCCATTAATAACCACCCTTTGTTTCCTATCACTGAGCCAGTTCTTAACCCACTTACAAATATTTTCCCCATTCCCCATTGCTCTCATTTTATGTATCAACCTTTTGTGTGGCACCGTATCAAAAGCTTTTTGAAAAGTCCATATACACCACGTCCACTGCCCTGGTGACTAAAGAATATAGCCCCTGCTAATTATAATCACTAATAAATAAGTATTAAAACGTTTTTCTCCACTTTCACAGGATGCTTTTAGGAGACAAAAGGAGTGTGAGATTAGTGATAGGATGCTGCAGGGACATGATTTGGTAGCTTAGGTGGTGTTCTGGAGGTGACAGGATCCCTTTAAAGAATATTTTGGGATTTTTTTTTACTTTCTCTGGCAATGTGTCTCTGTCTCAATCTTTGCTGCCTTGATTTGCTTTTTACATATGTTAGGTTTCTATCAGATTAAGCCCCTACTGTGTCCCGTAGTGCAAGGTCTTATTTCCTCTTGATATTGAATGTACATATATATATATATATATATATATATATATATATATATATATATATATATATACATATTACAAATATATATATGTATATATATATATATATATATATATATATATATATATATATATATATATATTGGTATATATGTATATATGTAAAAACTATGAGAGTTAATAGACAGTAAGTCATGATACCAGCTAAAATCTTTTTTGAGTGAATTGGTGGGTTGTTAATGATATCTAGTGAGATATTAATGTTAATAGCACCTTTAGAAATCCAAACAGAGTGATCTATTTCAAGTGTTTATTTCTGTTGATGTTGATGATTATGGCTTACAGCCAATGAAAACCCAAAGGTCGTTTTCTAAAAAAATTAAAGTAGGGAAGATGAAGGGTCTGAAAGATAAAATATGACCTAAATAGGTATCAGAGGCTTCACCTTGTGTGGTTGTGAGAGTCACAACCACTATAAAAGCATATCGCTGCTGCTGCAGTCCACAGTGTGGTGCATATAATGTAGGGAGGATGAAGGGTTAAAAACTGCACTGCCGTATTCCATGAGACTTAAAAGGGTGAATATAATGTTGATTTATTATGTAACAAGAAAAATGATTTCAGATCACCTGTGTCAGACTGCCTGGTGCTGCACCTCATAGATCACGGTGCTCGAAAAAGGAAGGATCCCAGTCTGGGATATGAGTTGCACTTGCAGGAAGGAGGTAATCCGGCAACTTGATAATTAAGCACCCAAACACACATTTTTTTTTCCAATGTTATGGATAGAGGTGAGAGTATTGAATCGGTGGAGGCCACAATTGGCCTTCCTGGGGGTCTCTCAAGATTCTTATGTATTTTAGGCAAAATGTATAGTACCGGTGTAATAGGGTCTTTTTTATGCAGATATTCTGCCAATTTGTCATCAATGGTGCCCTGTAATAGATACAAATTAGTTAGATTTTCAATTTTCTTTTGGATAGTGGAAGTAGGATTCTTGGGGATTGGTCTGTATGTAGATGTATCTGCCAGTTGTCTGTGAATTTCTGATATGTAGTATGATTTATCCATGACAACAATGGCCCCACCTTTATCTGCCGGCTTAATTATTATTTTATCATTATTTTTTAAGCTCTTGAGAGCTATAGATTCCTCTTTACTTAAATTATGCCTAAGGTGGTAATTGCCTTTCTTAATGTTATTTACATACATATCTACAGATTGAGATACCAATGAGATATACGTCTCGACCGGATGAGAAGATCTTGAAGGTTGGAACGAACTCGGGATCCTGATGCCAAGATCCCTCAAGATGAAAGTGTCTTGTGCTGTTTCCTCAGGAACAGAGATAGTTGTGGCTTTGTTGTCGTTAACCTGACTAAAGTGAACCTTAAGTCTTATTAAACGAAAGAAACGGTTCAGTTCTTGGTTAACGAGGAACGGGTCGAAAGGTGGTGTGGGACAGAAGGAGAGTCCCTTCTGGAGAACTTTGGTCTCGGCAGGTGAAAGGTAGTATGTGGAAATGTTGAAGACCAAGTTGTTCTTACCTGTGACCGAGTATGGATCCTGTTCTCCAGGTTGGGATCTGCGTCCGCTCCTTCTCCTTCCTCGTCGGGTGGTACCGATGGATTCGGTCTGCCGAAAAAAGGTTTGCGGGCTTTTCCACGCCCACTCCGACCACGTCCTCGTCCTCCATCCGAACCAGATGACCCTGACGATCCTTGTCGGTCTCTGTGAGGTGGACCCTCTGGTAAAGTGGTGTAACGCCATCTATAGACTTGGTTTTTGCTATAATCGTCCTGATCTCGCAGAAACTTGTTCTTTTTCCTTGTTTTCAGTTCGTTAGTGAAGTCCTGTAAGGTCTTGTTAGCTTTCGCTTTAAGGCTCGTTAGATCTGTGGAAGAGAGGGTGTTAGCAAGCTGGTTCTCAATAGCCGTAACCTGTTCTTTAACTCTAACTATCTCGTCCTGAAGGAACTTAATAGTGAGAACCATTAGATCGATAGAGCACTTGTTCAGAATATTCTCAAAAAGCTGACAATATTCTTCATTGTCACTGAATAAGGTCGGTCGGAGGGCAACTCTCAATCCCCTTGGGATACGTTGTGCTTTGGTGTACTGAGCCAAAGTATAAGAGTGTAGTTCAAAAGAGGCCAATTTCTTCAACTCCTTCTCGTAATCCCTTGATTTAACCTCACGGGCGGGAATATTCAAGAAGTTGTCGGTCTCTCTTACGGTTGAGAGGATCGTTGCTTGTTCTTCTTCATTATATGAGAATACACCAAATAATGCCATGTGGTGGTACGAAAGTGTACAGGGAGCACTAGGTCCAAAAAAACGCGTAATAGAATAGAGTATGACCCGGCTCAACCTTATGTGAGGTGCTCAGAGGAAAATGCAACCAAAAGTAATACTAGATTAGCCTCGGCACACTCAACTAATGAAAAATGAAAAGGAAGAAATGTTTCTTTGTGCTGATAATTTTATTGTACAGAAACGAAATCCTCCCATGTTTCGGCTCAAAATGAGCCTTCCTCAGGGAATTGAGCTGAATTAAACATAACAACAAAAAGAAGTCACAATTTTGTTCAACATAAATGCAAAGTACATGTTAACAGAAAAAAACCTACATGCGGTGTATGGTACAAAATGCTGGAGTGTGGTGAAATCCATAGCGTGCGCACTAAGATATGTGGTGGGCACGTCCGTAAGTGAATGGTGGCGTGTAGGGGTGAAGTGGTAGGTGAGGAAACAAAGGATAGGAGGAAGAGTGAGAGGAAATAAAAGGAGTAGATAAAAAAATCAAGAGGTCTCAGACAAAAAGGAAAAGAAGAAAATAAAACCAACAAACGGTATACAAAGGTGAAGAAAGACAATAGAGGAAAAGGGGAGGGGCAAGAGAAACAATGAATAGAGTATAATAACTAAAATCAGGTAAATTACCTTACAAACTCAGAGAGTAGGAATAAGTAGGTATAGAAACGATCCAGTAGCAAGGAAAAATCTATTTAAGGTATATAAAAGGATGAATCGGTATCATTATAGAAAACTGTAAAGAGATATATAAGGCAAAGACAAGCTGAGGTAGTCAAAGTCCAATATTTAAAAACAACCAAGGTAAACATATGAGATGAAAAGGCAATGCTTAGGAATACTGCTTAATATGGGCTGAAGTATATAGAAAAATATGGGATTACCTCAAAGAGTCGTTTAGTGATTATCCTTAATAGAGGAAAATAGCAGAGAGATAACTACTGAACTGGTCGCTGGAGAAAGAGAAATAAGAAAGGTTTTACAAAAGAGAATGAAGGTATATGCTGAGAGAAGTCTATAGGGGTCACATACCCTTAAATTGTAAGGAGGTACATGACTCCTGTCCTGTAAAGAAAGTGCAGCAGGCTATTAGAAGTAAGTAGAAATAACAGGCACATGTGAGAAAACAGCAAAAAAAGGGCTGTGCAGCAGTTACCTTGTGTCCATAGTGTTTGCAAGGGAGGCCAGGAGTGTGTGTGATCAAGTGTGACCATGTTAAATACCCTCCAGTGCTTCCTGGTAGGGCGGGGAGCTAATTGACCTTCCAGGGAGGGGAATCAGATCAGGAAGTGGTGGTTCCTTGTCACAGTGCTGGCGGCCGCCATTTTATTGGTGGGATAGTGCCTACAAATACTGTGCACATTAGAAAGACGATTTTGTAGGTGCTGAAGATGATTGTGCTCTGGAGTGAGGGTGATACTGCAGATACTGCAGGGACTGCGGAGACCTTCAATAACATTCAGAATAGTCCTGCCTAAGAGTAAAGAAACAAGGTTAGAATACATTCTAAACATTGAAATCAAAGCAATACAAGACCTGTCAATATATGGTTAAGTACATCTATAACCTAATAAAACTAAACACGACAAAGAGAATATCACATAATAACTCCAAGGTAAATAATGGATTAGGCTACTAATATGTCTAGAAGAATAGGACATAGCACTCAAGTTCAGTAATAAATTTCAGATTCCCTATTCAAGCCCTTAGGGGAGAGGGTATTGAGGTGATAAATCCAATACGCTTCGCGTTCCCTAAGCATGCGTACCCTATTCCCTCCTCTCCTTGGTATGGGTATGTGATCAATCACCTGAAATTTTAACTGACTAATAGAGTGTCTACATTCGATAAAATGGGCAGGGATTGGTAGTAGTGTATTTTTACACCTGATGGTCGACTTGTGTTTGGAGATGCGGTCCCGGACATGCTGGGTGGTCTCCCCAACATATCCGAGACCGCAAGGACATTTGATGAGATAGATGACATAACTGGAGTTGCATGTGTAATAACCATTGATGTTAAATCTTTTGCCAGTCAATGGATGGGTAAACGATTCACCCTTGCTTACATTCGTGCACTGTGCACAACCCAGACATGGGAATGTGCCTTTTTTGGGGCTACTCAAAGTTCTCTGCTTAAGAGTTTGTAGGTGAGACCCAATGTCAGCCCTGACTAGTGAATTTCTAAGGTTCCTAGTCCTCTTATGACAGACGAGTGGTGGTAATTTAAATTCTTCAATGTCCGGATAAGCTTTATTCAGTAAGGGCCAGTGATCCAGGACTGCTTTTTTGATAAGTGGAGAAAAAGGATGGAAAGTATTTACAAATTTGAGTCTATTGTCAACAGTCCTGGGTCTTTGGAAAGTCAATGGCTGGGCATAGAATCTGTTAGCGGGTATCCCCTTTTGTGAAATTTTTCTGTCATCTCGTCATGTCTTTGTGTTTTTGTGACAGGGTCTGAAACGATACGTTCGACCCTATGATGCTGGGATTTAGGTAGGGCCTTTTTGACATGCCTGGGGTGACAACTTGACCAGTGTAAGAGACTGTTGCGATCTGTCGGTTTTACATATAGGTCACTTGTCAACTTGCCATTGGGAGTTTTTGAAATGAGTGTGTCCAAAAAATTGATGTTGTTGGAATCGTAGTGTAGGGTAAAAGTCAGGTTGATTGTACCCTGGTTAATTACTTCAACAAACCTGGTTAATGAGTCAGTATCACCTGTCCATAGACAGAAAATGTCATCTATGTATCGATTTATTATGTAACAAGAAAAATGATTTCAGATCACCTGTGTCAGACTGCCTGGTGCTGCACTCATAGATCACGGTGCTCGAAAAAGGAAGGATCCCAGTCTGGGATATGAGTTGCACTTGCAGGAAGGAGGTAATCCGGCAACTTGATAATTAAGCACCCAAACACACATTTTTTTTTCTATATTTTTTTATTTTATTTCTTCCTTTTCTTTTTTGTATATGAAATGTATTATTATTATCGTACTGCTGTTACAGATTTAATTATATTCATAAATATGAATTTACACTGTTTTCCTATTTACTATCCTCTGTGAATAATATAGAGTAAGTATAAAGGGTTAATGCTGTATTCTACTGATAACAGAAACATGAAAGCAGTTGATTGAGCATCCCATACAGCAGTGGTAAAGAGGAGTTACTCCTCCCTGTTAATCTTTAAAAGATTTTTCATTTCTCCATGTATCCATGCTATGACTGAGGATCAATAGATCCGAAACGTGTAAGCCTGCCTTACCAAATTACTTGCTATATGAATTGATGTGTTTTTAAAGATCTCATAATAAAGACTTTTTTTTAAAGATTTTTCTAACACGCGTTGCCAGATCACCTCCTTCCTGCAATATTGACTTATAAGTCAACGCATTTCAGGGCTCCCTGGCCCTTTCCTCAGGACAAATCAATATTATATTGCCATGTTTCAGGGCATTTCATAGAACCCTGAAACACGTTGACTAATAAATCAATATTATATTCACCCTTTGATGTCTCATGGAATACGGCAGCGTGGTTTTTAACCCTTCATTCTGCCTACTTTACTTTTCTGAGATAATGACCTCATGGGTTTTCATTGGCTGTAAGCCTTAATCAGCAACATTAACAGAAATAAACACTTGAAATAGATCCCTCTGTTTGTAATGACTCTATTTGATATATGTGTTTCACTTTTTGTATTGAAGTACTGAAAAAATTTACTTTTTGATGATATCCTAATTTATTGAGCTGCACCTGTATCTACTAAGAAAATTGGTGATGTCTTCAATACTCATTTCACCTGCTATATATAAAACCTATAATCTCATTGATTTAGTAACGGGAATTGTCACTAAATTTTTGCCACCTAATCTGAGACCCTGATTCCTGCTATGTGTCCCTTACAGAGTTACATGCTGTGATTTTTATAAACTCACAGCTCTCATAGCAGGAAATTATCCCTAGAGAACGAGTAAACCAGCTGTCATATAGTCTTCCAAATTTATAAACTCAATAAAACCCCACCCTTACAACTAATTGGCAACTTTCTGCCAGTGCACTTTTCCGCTTCAGTACACGGGGGCTGCCAATCAGTGGTGTGGGTGGTTATGCAGAACTCAGTATTCAGAGAACTGGTAGATCTGTGACAGATAAAAGAGTGATTTTATCAAACCTGTAGCAAAATAAAACTTTTCAATGTGTCCTTAAAAATATTACCTGTGTGTAGAGTGGATAAGATGCCCAGTAAAAATATTAACAATCAATTTGGCAACCCCAATAACTACATACTGTATATATATAGATTGTTAATATTTGACATTGTGTCATATTTTGGATAACCAGCAGAGAGAAAACAGACAGCTACAGGCTGATATCAGGTTGGGAAAGTCAATGGTTATTAGGCCCTTCTCAGCCTAAAAACATCAGCCCGCAGCTGCCCCATAAAAGATACATCACATTAGATGCAATAATTCGGCCGCTTCACCTCAACTCTTCTTGCCTTGGTGCTGTGGCAATCAGGTACTAGTTTTTAGGGTTGATGTCAGCTGTGGAATGTTAGCTGGCATCAAGCCCTAATGTTAGTAATGGAGAGGTGAATATCAGACACCCCCATTGCTAACTCAATAAGTGAAAAGAAAAAAAACACATAAAAATAGTTTATTAAAAAAACGCACCCAGACACTTTCCTTGGTTCACCAATTTATTGAAACAAACAAACAAACAAACAAACCATGCAGATCCAATGTAGTCCAATACATCCAATATCGTCCAGGGAATCTGATATGGTCCCCAAATGTAAACCTAAAAGACATAAAAAGAAAGAAATAAAAAGAAGAGACTATCTCCCTAGTTCAACAATTTATTAGAAAGCAAAGTACCAAGGTCTGACATAATCCAGCGGATCCCATGATTTTCCTTGATTGTGTAACTCAAAGACAATGTAGGTTTAGATCAAAGCTCCATAAGATTTGAATAGCAGCCACTCACAGCTCATACTGCGCTTTGTCACTATTGTCACAGCTGCTACCAATGTCTTATTTATCCTTGACATATAGTCATCTTTATCAAACCTCCTGATGAGCCTGTAATGAGAGGAGAAACATGGTGCCATGCTATGATTAACATGGCCATGTATCACATAATCTTACAAGTTATGGATTTATACATGTATACCAGGATCAGAACCATTATTACCTCAGGAATACATCACCAGAATCACCATTAGTACAGAAACACATCACTAGAATGCTTACCAGTACAGAAATACATCATTAGAATCCCCATCAGTACAAAAATACATTAAAGAACCACCATCAGTACAGAAATACATCACCAGAACCATCATCAGTACAGAAATACATCACCAAAACCATCATCAGTAAACGACATTGTTATCACAGTGTCACACACAACGATATACCAGGTTGGCTGATCGTCGATCGTGTGGTGCGAGAACATGTTCTCAAATCTGCGATCAGCGATCCAACGACTTATCGTAGTTAAATCTCGGTGTTACATAAAACGACGTCCTAACGATGTTGCTGGAACGACTCCAAAGCTGTGACGTATCTGCGACATCAGCAATCCAATCGGTGGTGTTAGCCATTTGGATCACGCTATCAGTCACTGACAGCGCGATCCAAAGCCTCGCACCATTCACCGCTGTGATTGGAGGTCCCGTGAAATGATCACAGGACCTCCTCCGTCTGTTACCTGGTCAGGCCGGGGTCCTCTGATGACCCCGGAAGCTTTCAGCAATTACTTCCTGCTGACGATCTCCCAGTGAGGTCACCAGCAGAAAGTGATCACTTCCCATGTGTCCTGATGCTGCATCAGCTCATGGGAGCATAAGAGAAGCGATCGGACTGTGCAGCACTGAGGCCCCCTAGTGGACTAAGTAAAATAAAAAAATTTTTTTTTACAAATATGAAAAAAAGTTCTAAGAGTTCAAATCACCCCTCCACTTTTGCCACATTGAAAATAAAACGATAAAAAAAAAACATATTTAGTATACCTGCATTCAGATATGCCTGATCTATCAAAATATAAAATCAATTAGTTAGATCTGTTAACTGCGTAATAGAAAAAAGTCTAAATGCAAAAATTATGTTATTTTGTTTGCTGCAAAATTGTAATAAAATGCAATAACGGGTGATCAAAACATCACATCTGCCCAAAATGGTATAATTAGAAACGTCAGCTCAAGATGCAAAAAATAAACCGTCATACAGTCCCAGATCCCGAAAAATGAGAACGCTACAGGTTGTGGAAAATGGCACAAAAGTGCAATTCTTTTTATTTAAAACCTTCAGAATTTTTCACCACTTAAATAAAAGTAAAAGTATACATGTTTGGTATCTACAAGCTCATACTGACCCGAGACATCATACTGATATGTCAGTGTTACCATATAGTGAGCATGATGAATAGTTCCGACTTCACACCACAGTTCTCGGGTCCGGGTTTGTCCAGTGTGAACTGGACAGAATCGGATCCGATTTTGCCCCCCATGTATCCCTATGGCGCTGGATTGTGCTTATTTGGCCTCCAGTTTTGTGCCTTTCCTGCTGGATCCGGTTCTTTTAGTTTTTTGTCCCGGACACAAAATCGGAGTCTGAATCATATTTTGTGTCCAGTGGGACAAATTAACAGAGCTGGATCCTTCTGGATCCGGGGCAATCTGGTGCCCTTAACATGGGAGTTTATGGGCACCGGATCATGCCAGATTCGGCAAAAAATCATTCAATCAATAGTACACTAGAAAATAAGCAGTTTAGTGATATTTATGATATAACAGCTTCTTTCTCCTCTTGGATTGATCATTGTTTGTACAATCTGTATTCAGTAATGACAGCTTTTCCCATAACAGAGAGAAGCAGTGGGTGCTTATAAAATCCTATGGAGAGGGGAGGAGCGAGACAAATTCTACTAACGTCATAGACAGACATAGAACATGGTGAGCTCCAGCTGTCACTTTCTAGTTTAGTAACAGGAAACTCTGGATTCACTGAAGATCCATTTCCCCAGTGATTTGAGAATTCTGGGAACAAGTAATTAGTCCAGTAGCGGATAGAAGCAGATTGTTTCTAATAGAATACAATACTAAATGTTTTTTCACACGTACTTTTAATTTATGATTCTTTTTTTTCTTTTAGAAATATGGACACTCTTTATTTCTCTACTGCCCATAGACTAGAAATGTCTGGGCGTTCACACTTTGCTCTTCACTGATGTTTAGAATGTCAATACAGTGTAAGCAGCTTGTATAACATGGTGAATCTGTAAGGGAGGGTAGTAGGCTGACCGAAACCGCCAAACTCCCCACAGAGAGGATAATCTTTCTTTATTACCATATTACAGTATATACAGTGCTTGTGTGTAAAGATTAGGAATCGCTGACAATGATTTCCTCAAGACCAAGCGGTCATGTGATCACCAAGGGTAGGGAGGGGGTACAGGAGTTGCTGTGTCCTAGGGGACTGCCATATCTCCACCAGAATCTGCAACTTCTGCTTCTGTCATCAGACACCAGTGTAGTCACCCTGTAGGTAGTGCTGGTGATAGAGGAGAAGTTAGAGGGTGAAACTCTGGGCAGCGCAGGTTCTGCCCATCAACTAGGGTTAGAGTGGCTGGGACCTCCATTACCTTCCAGTCTGACAGTATGGGTGTGTGCTGTCCAGCTGAAGTCTTCAGCTTCTAGCTTCAGCCTATTGGAAAGCACCACACCCTATTAAGCTTCCAACTTCCTGCTGAAGCTGCCAGATATAGCTTATGCTTCCTAGCTTAGGTCTTGCTGTTCTCCTGCTGTGTATTGGTTTTTTCCTGTTTTACCCCAGTTTGCTTTTTGGACACTTCTCCTACCTGCCGATTTTGCACTTTGCTGCTGTCTTGGTTTTGACCCGGCTCCCCGACTACCCTAATGGTCCATTTACACGCGGCAACAGGAAGGTAGAAACCGGCAGGCATCGGACACAATTGTGCCTGTTGCCTTGAAAAGACCACGATGTGGCAGCGTGTAATTCAGGACTTTCCTTCCTGTGTCTTCCCTGAATTACACGCAGCCACATCGTGGTCTTTTCAAGGCAACAGGCACAATTGTGTCCAATGCCTGCCTGTTCCTACCTTCCTGTGGCCGCGTGTAAAGGGACTATAACAGATCCTGATTATGTCCTTCTCGTGACCTCCCAGCTTTGACCCTGCCTCTGGTTCGCTCCTCTGGATGGCAGCCCATCTATAGGCAGTAATGTTTCTGTGGTTGTTTAGACCCATCAGTCAGGACAGCTCAATTACATATTATTAATAGCAGTATGTTATCAATAACTTCTTAATATGGAAGCATTTAAATGTGATGATTCTCCAGTGTTAATCACTTTGCTTTTAATAAAAGCCTGTCACTTTACTAGCTGCCTCAGATTAATTTCTAAGCAAAAATAAAGCTGTCACTGGATGTGAAATATTACAAAAAATGTACCATTTTCTTCTTTCCTTCTGAAGTAGTTAGGCTTGTAGCTTGTATATTATTTATACGTTGCTTAGAAGTTCTTTCCATAGCTCACAGCATGTTTCTGGAATTATAAATGTACTATTCTCAGTTTTATACTTTCTGACATATTTTTTTCCATTAGAAATTATCCCAAACCATGAGGGGTAGATGTACTGTGTATTGGTTCAGATCAATCTTTTATAGCAATATGAGAGCTGACATACAAACCATGCCATTGGGATTTATGGCATTAACAACAATTTGATTATCATAGTATAATAGTTATAGTATACTTAGTGTATGTAGAGGTTGGTGTTTGTTGTATATGTAAAACATGTTGTCAAATCTGCTTCTTTCTCCTCCGGGACTGATCATTAATTTACACCATTCTTAATTTAGAGTCAATGTCTGTCTTCAGTGAATAGACTGAGCTACATGATAGTTGGTGTTCAGAAAGTTCTATGGAAAACTCTAACTACTGTTTAAGGCTACGTTCACACATAGTGTTTTTTCTGCACTTTTTTGTGCAGGCGCTTTTTTCAGCATTTTCCACCCGTGCAAAAAAAGTGCAAAAAAGCCCTGTAAAAAACTCTGTGCATTCACACACCACATTTGTTTACGGGGCTACTTCTTCAGTGATGTCACAGAGGGGAGGAAGAGTCCTGGTTCCTCCTCTCTTGTGTGACATCTCTGACAGCCCCATTTGGGATTCGTAGAGTATTAATATACACTGCAAAACCCAAATTAATCTAAGCCAAATGTGCGAAAATAAAGAATGAGTACTTACCCTCCGCCGGGTGTTTGGGAGTCGGGAGCAGTTGCAGGTATCGACCTGTAATGACCTTGTGTGATGTCATCGAGCACTGTGATTGGCTGCTCGCAGTCATGCGATATGCGCGTCTTATGACGTCACATATCACATGACCGTGAGCGGGCCAATCAGTGTGCATAGGCCCTGGAAGGTCGATACCTCAGCAGGATCTCCCGGCTCCCGAACACCCGGCGGATGTATAAGTATTCAATGTTTATTAATTTTTACACATTTCGCTTACTTTAATTTGGGTTTCATAGTGTATATTAATAAAATATGAAACCCAAAGGGGCTGGCATAGATGTGACACAGGGGAGGAGGAACAGGATTGTTCCTCCTCCTCCCCTGTGTGACATCAGCGCCGGCGTATTCCCACTGGAATTGCGCATCGTCTGAACGGTGATGCGTAATTCCAGCGGGAATAATGGACAAAATATGGGAGAAAGTGCGGGCGCAACTGCGTAAAGAATTGACATGTCTGCTCAAATAATAGAGCACATGAAGGGAGAAGCCAGCACACATGAAGGGAGAAGCCAGCACATGGGGGAGAGAGACAGTGCACAAGGGGAAGACAGGTCAAAGGAGAGAGCACAGGGGGGAGTGAGACAGCACACCAGGTGGAGAGAGAAAATGGACAGAGGGGAAAGGGCACAGGGGAAGAGATGGCCGCTGCCACTAGGGCCATAGAGCCCGTCCTCATTGGGACCTCACTGCTCTCCCATTGCGATAGAATCTTGCACCCATCTATTTAGAGATTAAATGATCAGGCCAGGAGGAGAAAGAAACACATTTCTCTGATAATGTATTAAAAAGTTGCTTATTTTCATGTGTACTAAAAAAAAAATTACAATGCCAACTACTCTTCAACCCCTTCAGAACGAGGCAATTGTTTGTTTTTGCACTTTTGACTGTACCTCTTCTTGCAAAATCCATGATCTTACGGTCGACATAACCATACGAGGGCTTGTTTATTTGTCTGACAAGTTGAAGTTTTAAATGACGCCATTCATTTTAACATTACTTGTACTGAATAATCTGGAAAAAAATACATGCGGCTTGAAATGGTGAAAAACATGCATTTACAACATTGTTGTATTTACTAATTGAATGAATTAATTTTATAATCTAATAGACTGTTAATAAGGCGGAGATACCCCATGTGTGTATTTCTTTATTTCTTTTGTATTAAAGAGGGAAAATATGATTAAAATGTTTATTTTTTTTTCTTAGGCCAATTGAGTCTGTGATTGCTTCTACTGCAATACCACTTATACTGTAGTACAGGGTGGGCCATTTATATGGATGCACCTAAATAAAATGGGAATGGTTGGTGATATCAACTTCCTGTTTGTGGCACATTAGTATATGGGAGGGGGAAAACTTTTCCAGATGGGTGGTGACCATGGCGGCCATTTTGAAGTCGGCCATTTTGGATCCAACTTTTTTTTTTTTCAATGGAAAGAGGGTCATGTGACACATCAAATATATTGAGAATTTCATAAGAAAAACAATGGTGTGCTTGGTTTTCACGTGACTTTATTCTTTCATGAGTTATTTACCAGTTTATGACCACTTATAAAATGTGTTCAAAGTGCTGCCCATTGTGTTGGATTGACAATGCAACCCTCTTCTCCCACTCTTGACACACTGTCTTTGTACCCCGGCTCTGATGTCACGGGCAGAAGGCGACTCAGCCCCCGGCAAATCAAACAGCATGTAACAATTCCTCGCTCTGTGAGGCAGGCAGGAGGCCGCACAGAGACGCAGGGGGGGGAGGACCTCCGTGAACAGCGAGGACTCCATAATCAGTAGGTCCCTCTGGACTTGTTATTTCTAAACTTTCTAAAGTGTTTTTTACAGGTTACGGGGGGAGGGGGGGCGTAGAAACATGGGAGACCCCTTCCCTGAATGCAGCAGACACGCTGCATTCAGTGGTGCTTTCAGTTTGGAAAGCACCGGGGAGATGACAGGTCCTCTTTAAATTTAAGTTCTTTTTGCAAAAGGTCCACTTGTAAAATATTTGGTCATATTGATGTATTGGCCAAGTGATGATCCTTCTTAGCATAGTATGAACAGAGCCTATGAGCTCCTCATAATCAAGTTTTCTTGTGATTTCATATTATCTTTCTAAGGTCCAAAAACCAAACACTCCCTAAATTCCTCTTTTTCAACTCCAGAAGAATTATCAATCACTGTAATCAGCTTAGCAAGTAAAGAGAAATGATTTTATAGAGGAGAGTTGGAATTAGACCCATCAATCTTCATAGTGTATTAAAGTTTAATAACTGTATTCTTCAAGTAGATAAAAGCACATGTAATAATCGATGAAGGAATGTTTTATCTTCCCTATCACTGCCCCAAACATTTTCTGATGAAGTAAGCTAGAGCCCAAGTTAATTACACGCCTTAAAAGTATTCTTATCTAGAAGCCAACGCTGTAAATTGTCAAGTAATTCAATTGTCTGCTTCTGATGAACGATAGATTGATTTTATACCCAGCAAATGAGTTAAGCAATGAATCTCCATTATTAGAACATCTATCCACATGAATGTACATTTACAGATGTTTTGGCTATGGTCATAATTTATAGCTGAAAAACCAATGCAAAAACCGTATAAGTATCACACAAAAGGCGCTCTGCTATAAAAATAAATAGCAAGTGCCGTAACAAAAACAGGGCCTTTTGGTTTATACGTTTTTGCAAAAAACGTACAGTAAGCTGCCTCACCAACTTCACGGTGGGCCCTGGTAGAGACAGTCCTAACTCTGTCCCTAGATGCTACATTAAAAACCTGCCAGTGTGTACATAACTCTGGGCAGGGTGCGGGAGAGCACAATAAAATCTCACCTTGTAAGGGTGTGTGGCTGGCAGCTCTGTGTGCAGACTTCATAGGGGAGGGGCAGGTGCCTCCAAATTTTGCAGCAGAATTCCCAAAGGAATCTCTATATGATATCCAAACAAAACATGAATAACTTCATCCCCATCCTACATACTGTTTAATCATAAATCAATATTATATGTTGTACTCTATTAAAAAACAAAACGGGCATACATTACAGGTTGGGATTCTCCTGAAAAGATACATGTACCCCTCTAATCTAACCGCAGGTTGGTGCATACAATACATAGCAATAGAAGATATATGGTGGTATAAGAAGGTGTTATAAACAGTTGGTGATAATTTATGAGGTGTGAATACCATTTATAAGGAGAGATTAGATTATCACCCAGGGGGATCATACCCAAGTAATATAATCAGGAGTTTGGGGAGGTAGTATATAGATATATTGGACAATGGAGTTGCTTGCATACATTTGACTATTCTTTTTTGACATAGTTTCTGTGGGAAACGTCATATATACATAAAATTTATAAGCACAAACTGATTGGTGAATAGAGAAACATATCAAGTAGGTATACTACTCCCTGTTTTTTAATAGAGTACAACATATAATATTGATTTATGATTAAACAGTATGTAGGATGGGGGTGAAGTTATTCATGTTTTGTTTGGATATCATATAGAGATTCCTTTGGGACCCATCTTTGATCTCCTGTTGTGTGATACGAAGTGAGAGCAATCAGATTATTGAGGTATTTGTATTAAAAGAGTTTTGTTTAAAGTGGTATACGATAAAATATAGATTTATGAGCGATTAGTCCCTAAAAGTAGGACCTAATTCTGTTTAGTCTGTGTATTCATTTATTGCTGATTGTAGTAAACAGTGCCTCAGCCTACCAGGACTGACACGTGTAGACATTGATATAAGTGGATTCTATACACTATTGTGGCCACTGAGACCATATATATTTAATTCAACATTGTAAAGAGATTAAATTGCATGATGTTACATTATTTTTCATAAAAAAATAGAAAAGGAATATATATATTTTTTTTGTTTGTATGACATTGGTTCAGCTTTCTCATGATAATTCTGTGCATACATGTGTTTATTAAATTGGTCACTTACAATTGACAGATATACGTGACATACAGCATTAGGTAACGGAGTGAAGTATCATATCCTTGTTTAGAAGAGTAACGTTACAAGGTATTAATCCCCTTTTTTCTTTTTTCTTTTTTTGAAGTGACCCTCTGACTATATATACCAGAGACATCTGTATTATTTACTATATGAGATGACTTTTTTGTTATTAGACCAATATGGCAGTATACTGTGATGAACTATTTATGTTTGTATTGATTGTAGGTGCATTTGTATTCATTATTGTCAATTTTTGTTACGATTTTTGCAGTGTTTATGAATAAGGCATGAATAAATGCCGAAACGTCAAACTGTATGATACATACCCCATACCTGAATCTCAATAAATGCCATTGGAAGAAAGCAAGTCTATTTTTCATGTTTTTCGTGTGCAAGGTTTTCTAGATATCGATGTGTTGCTATGACAGCGTGGGGTGAGATGATGACCCCGGATGCTGTCAGGAATCTCTTTCTGCCTGATCAGAAAGTGATCATTTGTGCTGTGCAGAGGGATGGTGAAGCATCTCTCTGTATAACACAAGCGATTGCACTGTGCAGTGCTGAGGTCCTCTAAAGCAGTGGTCCCCAACCTTTTTTGCACCGGGGACCGGCTTCATGCAAGACCATTTTTCCGTGGCCCAGCAGGGGGGGTGGGGCTTTAGTCATATGGGATGGGGCTAGGAGAAGGAGTGGAGTTTAGTACCCTGTTTCCCCGAAAAATGTGTTATGTCCTATTTTCAGGGGATGTCTTATTTTTCCATTCCCTTTCAGCCCCCAATATGGTATCCCCATCATCCTCTTGCAGCCCCTATCATTCCCGTGCAGCACACAATATACCCATCATCCCCTTACAGCCCCCAATACCGTAACCCCATCATTATCCCCTTGCAGCCCCTATGATCCTCCTTTTTCAGCCCCCATCCTCCTCCTCTTCCAGCCCCATCCTCCTCCTCTTCCAGCCTCCATCCCCCTCCTCCTCCAGCCTCCATCCCCCTCCTCTTCCAGCCTCCATCCTCCTCCTCTTCCAGCCTCCATCCTTCTCCTCTTCCAGCCTCCATCCTCCTCCAGCCTCCATCTTCCTCTTCCAGCCTCCATCCTTCTCCTCCTCCTCCAGCCCCATCCTTCTCCTCCTCTTCCAGCCCCCATCCTCCTCCTCCTCCTCTTCCAGCCCCCATCCTCCTTCTCCTCTTCTTCCAGCCTCCATCCTCCTCCTCTTCCAGCCTCCATACTCTTTCTCATCCTCTCCCAGCCTCCATTCGCCATCCTCCTTCTCCTCCTCTTCCAGCCTCCATCCTCCTTCTCCTCCTCTTCCAACACACAGGTGTCACCGGTCCGCCACTACAGCATTACGTCCTCTCTGTTCTCTTTCTCAGCTGTGTGCAGAGATGTACATCAGAAGCCATCGGCCAATCACAGTGCAGCAGTCACTAGCCAATCAGGGCCCGGCTGCTGCAATGTGATTGGCCGAGAGCTTCTATGCACACAGAGAGGACGTAATGCTGCAGGTGCGGCGGGCGGTGACAACACACAGGGAGGCGGGCAGCATCCATCGCTCTGAGCCACCGCAGAGCTCAGCAGACTATGTGTAGTGCTGGTCTGCGGTGGCGCGGACCGGCACACAGACCCCCGCGGCCCGATCCGCAGCCCGGTGGTTGGGGACCCCTGCTCTAAAGGGCCATGTCAAATAAAGAAGTTAAAAAAAGTTTTAAAGAATATGAAAAAAAAAACCCCCACAAAAGTTCAAATCACCTCCCTCTTGTCCCATTAAAAATAAAACTATTAAAAAATACACATATTTGGTATCACCGCGTTCAGAAATGCCCAATCTATCAAAATCTAAAATCAATTAATCAAATATGTAAACTGTGCAATGGAAACGTCAGCTCAAGATGCAAAAATTAACTCATCACACAGCCCCAGATCCCAAAAGATAAGAACACTATGGGTTGCGGAAAAGGTGACCAAAGTCTAATTCTTTTTCTTTAGAATTTTTTTCACCACTGAGATAAAAGTATAAATATACATGTTGGTATCTCTGAACGTGTACTGACCTGAGGCATCATACTGACATGTCAGTTGTACCATGTACTGAACATGGTGAATAAAATACCCAATAAATGCATAATTGGACTTTTTTTGTAATTTCACTGCACTTGGAATTTCTTCCTGTTATCCAGTACACTATATGGCAAAATAATCTCATTCAAAAGTACAACTCATCCCACAAAAAAAAAAAAGCCCTCATATGTCTGTATTAATGGAAAAATAAAAAAGTTATGGCTCTTGGAAAAAGGGGAGGAAAAACGAAATCGGAAAATCACTCACTTGAAGGGGTTAATGAGGACATTTCATTTGACCTAAGAGCTAATATAGTTAAGGGAATCTGTCACCAGGTTTTTGCCATCTCATCTGAGAGCAGCATAATGTAGGGCCAGAGATTCTGATTCCAGCAATGTGTCACTTACCAAGCTGCTCTGTGTCGTTTTGATTAAATCACTGTTTACTCAGCTGGAGGACTACTCAAGCAGTCCAGCACATTCATGAGCTGCTAAATCTGCAGCGGATAAAAGAGTATGTTTTATAAAAATGACAACAAGCAGCTCAGTAAGTGACACATCGCTGTGATCAGGGTCTCTGTCTCTACATTATGCTGCTTTCAGATGGGATGGCAAAACCCTGGTGACAAATTACTGAGTCGGTCGACAGGGTAGGGGGTACTCGGATACCTGGACAGGTGATTATTCTTATAACTTAGGTTGTGAACCGATGATAATTGTTTCTTGTGGGGTTCAATCCAGGCTTGGACAGGCCCACTGGAGGATAACTGAATTTCCTGGTGCGCCCCTGAGCGGGGAGCATAACGATCGTGATCACAAAGGCCTACAGCTGATGTTGGTATTCTGTTGCAGGCATCACAATGATGTTACTGCATTATATTGCCTGCACTGGGATACAGAGAAAAAAGGAGGAGCTGCTCGGTGCATTAATGGGTACAGATGAGGGGAATGATATTTTGGTTTGCTATTTTTTAATTGTTCTGTTTAGAGTGGTGGAATAGGAGACATTCACACTAATTGGTGACCAGAATATTGGACATTATTAATATATTGGGGCCAACATCTATTATATAATTGCGAATGGGTTTTTTGCCCCTTCTGAGTCCACTCGCACTGCGAGTCAGTGTCGTCATGTGGATACGCCCGAAGCATTGGCCGCGAAGCGGCCATTGCGAGTCAGAGACTCGCTCTTCTAGAATCCCGATGCATGTGCATCGGGCACCCAGCTAGTGTGAAATATTATTAATCTATAGTGGCTAGAATGAGGAATATTATTAAAATATCGGAGCCAAGATGGGGAATATTATTATTGTATTGGGGCCTATGAGGCAACGCTAACTCAACATGTTAGGGTACACTCGCTTAACAGCTGCTTGACATACACAGCAATTGTTTCTATATACGGTAAATAGTCCATTTGGTTTATTATCACAAAAAAAACACTTTATGCAAAGTATGCACCACAGACCCGATATGCAGTCCTTTATCTTCAGCGGGTACGTCTGCACGCTTTACAGAAATGTAAATGACCTATTAGTCCGATTCATCTGTGGGTATGTCCGCACAGTTCATTCACTGATCACCATTCCAATTTCTATGAGGCTACCTGCTTAGCAGTTTAGCAGGTTCCAACAGACTGGCTCCAGCCAGTATCATGTAGCACCCTGGTACCTGTTGGGCACCACAGAAATCCTTAGGGCATGACTGGAGTAACAGCAAAGCATCACTCACCAAAACACCAAACAACAGAACACCTGGTTTCACCCCGAGCCTCTAGGGGGAGCTCCACTGGTCACTTTGAGCCAGTTCCCCCTATAAATAGAGTCTTGGAGGGAGAAACTTCGGAGTGTGCAGTCACTTTAGAACTGTGAAGAGTGTGTGTGCATCTGCCAGTTCTGGAGCCATACCAGGCCAGAACCAGCACACTTGCCAGTGAAGAAACCCTTGCAATTGGGGTAATAGGAAAGGAGAAGCACCTCTCAAGGAACACAGAGTTATTCTGACTCTTTCCTTAATAACCGGTTACTGGAACCGAAGCTGTGAGAGCTACCCAGCGATTACAGAGAACCAGCACTGTTAACAGGAGGTTTAGCCACCTGTTCCACCTGATGCACCTACCCACGAGAGCCCAGGGAAGAGTACTGATCCTGCTCAGACCCTTTTACAGTGCCCTCAGTGCTGTTAACCAGGTGAAGCAAGTTCCATCGAACACACCGCCCGGTCCGGCTGGATTCCACATCCACCCGACCTTAGCACCAGAAGTATAGAGAGAAGGAAGCCTACACAAACTGCTTGCTGTGAATCTCCAGGATTGCTAAACTTCATGAACCCGGTCTGGCGTACCTAAAAACCACCAGTAAAGGTACTCAAAAGATTCTGACGTGTCTGTGTCTGACTCCTGGGCCTAACAGCAACATTACCGCAGCTGCCTCACAACATCTTGCGCAGCTCCCGGCTCCGGGGACTCCCGCTCATCCTGTGGGGAGCGTCTCAACTTGCTGCCTACCATCCCCCGGAGACCTAGCAGCGCTGGTAAAGTTACCAGAACACCCGCAGGTGGCGTCACGAAGACAAATCATCCCTACTGTTCCGCCATTTCCCCTATTGATCTGGACCACCGGGCCTCACAGCCGCAGGCGCGGTTTCGTGACAAGAGAAGCAGACGCCTGCGACGTGAACACTCCGGTCACAGTGAGTCAGAAATTTGGCGTCACGAACAGGATACGAGCAGGCCCGTTATCACGGGTATTGTGCGCTATTTATTGACTGTAAATATCGAACTGTAAATTTGAACCGCCATTGCTGCGCGAAAAGGCGGGAAAAGAAGGGGTGTGACTGTGCAGAGGGCGCGAAGATTGGCCCCGCCCCCACGCTCTGACGACTTCCTCCGGACGCAGCAGGAACCGGAAACTCCCGTGGTGCCTCACTCCTCACCGCGGGGCCGACACTTCCGTTTGAAACCGAGGGAAAGGCTACGCCTAACTAAGGGGGAGCGACCATGAGTAACCCGGTTCCCAACAACGCGGTACCCCCGCTAAACCAAGCGGCCCCTCAAAACGTACCTCTTGATGGACAGCAACAAGCCGGCGGTATGCCACCGCAACCCGCTCCGATTATGCCGATGTCTCTACCCTACGTTTCTAATGCGACCTGGTTACCTAAGTACAGCGGTGTACCCAGTACCTTGGAGAACTTCCAGAAGAAGATATGCCAGACGCTGGACATGTACCCTATGACCGGTAAGCAAAGAGCTTCAGTTATTATGGGACAGTTAACCGGCGCAGCTGAACTGCAGAGCCGCAGCTGGCCTGTAGAAACTCAGGAGTCTGTGGAGCAGATATTCGCTAAATTAACCTGGGTTTTTGAGCGCCATACTGAAGCTGAATTAAGACTGTCATTCTATCGTTGTAACCAAGGGGCACAAGAAAGTGTCCTCGATTATTCACTGCGCTTGCAAGAAGCATTCAGACTGTTAAAACAAGTTGATCCTGATGGTGTCAGAGATGAAAACAAAGCGTTAATTGGACAATTCATTGTGGGCCTTAGACTATCTGAGGATAGGAAGCAAGCAAGCTGGTGGTCCATACAAAATCCAGGCGCAGAGTTTGATACCTTGAGAGACTTAACAGTTTGGGGACAACGGCTCACTGAAGTACCCTATCCCGCTTCACAACAGCAGCAGTATGCTGACACCCCTTCCGTGCCGGCAGCAGCATCTCCAATCCCTGCGATTCAGTCCAGCGCGCAGACTGTAACACCTGACCGGTTTGAACAACTGTGTGCTAATGTTGAACAGCTGATGAAAGACGTGGCCAAGCTACAAGCTGTGAGAAGACCCAAGACAGATGCAAGGTCATCGGACAAGATCCAACTCGCCGACAGCCCTGATGACGTCCCGTGGATGAGGAGAAAGACACAGCCGTCGCGAGGAAAACCTGCAGACCGCCGCAGTCCTGACAGACGCCGCAACAGTCAGCAGAACAACTTAGGAGGACGTATTTAACAGTCCTGTCCTTTAAACGGGCAACCCCTGGGCAAGAAGGGCCAACCCCAGGAGTAGACTGTCCAGGCCCAACGTCCAGCTGGGAATACAAGTATGTTGGAGACTGTCCATACTTACCAATCGTCATCGATGGCATCGCTATATCCGCCTTGATAGACACTGGATCCCAGGTGACATCCATTCCCAGTACCCTTTACAAACAGTTCTGGCCTGATGTTAAGCTAGAACCCCCAAATCCCGAGATGAACCTTCAGGCAACTAATGGTTTGCTAGTTACAATAGAGGGACAATGGGAAGCTACAGTAAAGGTAGGGAGGGTGCAGCTGAAGAACCAGGGAATCTTAGTAGTGCAGGATAAACCAAACAACAAAGATCCGTATGTAATATTGGGTACAAATGTTATGGTTAAATGCATCGATGAAGTGTTGTTTTTACTCCAACAGAGTGTTGAAGCTGGTAGACCCAGAGAGAGGAGAGCAATCCAAAAACAGATCCGAGCTCTGGTTTATCAACAACAGGTAACATTGTCTAATGGTGAAATTGACAGAGTACGGGTTACAGATCCCATTCCAATTGTGGTACCACCCAGAAGTGAAATGATGATCTGGTGTCGAGCAGCCATAGGCCTCAGAGGGCAGGACTACCAAGCTGTAGTAGAACCTGTAATGTCCGATAGTAGTCCTACGCTCTTGACAGCCAGAGGGTTGGTCGATGTGAGAAAAGGGAGTGTCCCCGTACGCATATTAAATTATGGTGATGACGAAGTCAGACTGCCAAGATATGCAACTGTCGCAAAATTGTACCAGGTAAAAGATGATGCTGTCATTGATGTAAAATCCTCAAACCAAACAGTCACTGATGAACCCCCTCACTCCAAAGATCAGTTAGAGAAATGGTGTCAGGAGCTCAGAGTGGGAACTGACAATACACCTACTCATCAGAAAAATGGAGTTATACCGGTTAGTTCGGAGTTTGAGCAAGTGTTCAGCAAACACCCACTTGACTTTGGGAGTATTAAAGGGGTACAACACCATATCCCCACAGACAACCATGCACCTATCAAAGAAAGGTACAGGCCTATACCACCCACTCACTACCAAAAAGCAAAAGAGATGCTTCAGGACATGAAAAATGCAGGAGTCATTAGGGATAGCTGTAGTCCCTGGGGTGCACCACTAGTCCTGGTTAAAAAGAAAGATGGTAGTATGAGGATGTGCGTAGACTATAGGCAAATCAACAAAGTCACACACAAAGATGCATACCCGTTACCATGCATAGAAGAGTCACTAGCTACACTCAAATCTGCCAACTACTTCTCCACATTAGATCTTACTAGTGGGTACTGGCAGGTTGCCGTTGCAGAGGAGGATCGTGAGAAGACAGCCTTCACTACACCTATGGGCTTATGCGAGTTCAACTGTATGCCATTCGGGTTGTGCAATGCCCCAGGAACATTTCAGAGACTTATGGAGTGTTGTCTGGGCCACAAAAACTTTGAGACTGTCTTGTTATACCTTGATGATGTCATTGTATACTCTCAGACCTATGAAGATCACCTCCAGCACCTGAGTGAAGTGTTCGAGTCACTGTCCAAGTACGGGATGAAGCTAAAACCGTCCAAGTGCCACCTGCTGAAACCCAAGGTCCAATACTTAGGACATACGGTAAGCGCTGAAGGCGTCGCACCGGATCCGGATAAAGTAACCGTCATCAAGGACTGGCCAGCACCAAGCAACCACAAAGAGGTATGTCAATTTCTAGGACTGGTCGGGTACTACCGACGATTCATCAAAGGATATACCAAGATAGCAGCACCCATGCAAGATCTCTTAGTAGGTCAATCCAAAAACGGCAAAATCAGGGGACCCCCGTTCCACGGGGTCCAGAACAGGGACAATCCTTCCAGAAGCTGAAAGACGCTCTCACTGGAGAAGAAATCTTGACCTATCCTGATTATAATCTCCCGTTTTTACTGTACACCGATGCAAGTAATGAAGGTTTAGGAGCAGTGCTAGCTCAACGCCAGCAAGGCAAGGAGAAGGTGATAGCCTACGCCAGCAGAAAGCTCCGTCCCACGGAAAGGAATCCGGAGAATTACAGCTCCTTCAAGCTGGAGTTCCTGGCCCTGGTCTGGGCAATCACAGAGCATTTCAAGCATTACCTGGCATCCGCCCCGTTCACAGCTTTTACAGATAATAACCCTCTAACACACTTAGAGACTGCAAAGCTGGGAGCCCTCGAACAGCGTTGGGTAGCAAGACTCTCCAACTACGACTTCACTGTAAAGTACCGGGCAGGTCACAAGAACGGCAATGCTGATGCCCTGTCCCGAATGCCTCACCTTCCTGAAGAGGGAGTAAACATAGATGACCTGGAAGAGATTGAACTACCTGCTTTCCACCGTTCGGGTACCGCAACATGTCATCAGAGAAACCAGACACGTGCAGAGAGGACCGTGAACCCTTTACCTCACCATGACTGGAAGGAGGCTCAGGCCAACGACCCAGATGTCAGCCTGGTAAGGGATCTAATCACTCAAGAACACGCCAACATGGACTCTGATGCCTCATCAACTGCTAAACGCCTGTGGAAAGAGAAAGGAGGTTGTTTGTCTACCAAGAAAAACTATGCAGAAGATACCTCAATCCAAGAACCCATGAACTCATCTGGCAGATTGTAGTTCCCAAGACTGAAGTCCAGATGATCCTTGAAGCATACCATGATGATGCAGGACACTTTGGATGGAAGAAGCTGGAGAGACTCCTGAAGGATCGGTTCTACTGGGTCGGTATGCGAGGCTCAATTGACAAATGGTGTAAAAACTGTGGACCATGTCACCTTCGAAGGAAGGACCATCTAACTCAGAAAGCTCCGTTGCAGCCGATCGTTACCACCAAACCTCTTGAAATACGGTAGTTGGTCTCGACCATGTGAAGCTTACCCCAAGTCGAACCGGGTACACTTACGCTCTCACCATTGTTGACCACTATTCAACGTTCCTGGTAGTCGTCCCAGTTAAGGATTTAACTGCTGAGGTAGCAGCCAAAGCATTCCAGAGTTACTTCTGTCACCCCCATGGGTATCCAGACCAAGTCTTAACTGACCAAGGGCCAGCCTTCGAATCAGCTCTGTTTCAAGAATCCTTAGGGCTATATGGGTGTAAGAAGATCCGCACAACACTTTATCATCCTTAGACGAACGGTTTATGTGAGAAGATGAACCACATAGTCATTGACATGCTCAAGACCTTACCAGTTGATGAGAGAAATCAATGGCCAGAGAAACTTCCAGATCTCGTGGACATCTACAACCACATACCTGTCAGTTCGACAAACTATACACCTGCTTACTTGATGAGAGCAAGACCAGGTAAATTGCCTATTGATTTGCAGATGGGAACCATTGAACCCACAGAAGATTCTTCTGATAAAGACTGGGTCAGCCAACGCCAAGAACAGTACAGGAAAGTACAAGAAAGTGTTGAAAGAAACCTAGAAATCAGTAGAACCAAGCAAGAAAAAGACTTTAACAAGCACGCCTCAGCTGAACCTTTAGCTACAGGAGACTTAGTGCTAAAAAGAAAGCGAAAAACCAACAAATTGGATAACAGTTGGGAATCTGTACCCTACACCGTTATGCCGTCACACTATGACAACTCAAAAACTTGCGTTATCAGTAAAGATAATGGAAATACTATTGCAACTGGTTCAAGGGATCATTTGAAGAAATGTCCAGCACAGTTAATCCCACAAGCAACCAGTTACCCTACTGTAACTACAGATGAAGAAACAAAAGAAAACCTAGTCCTTACAGACATTGGATATCTACCAGCTGACTGGCCACAATGCGGTGATGCATTCCTCATACCAGTTATGCATTTCTACCAGCCTGTAGAAAATCAGCAACCAAATCCAATTCAACAAGTCCAACCACAAGTCCAAGTGCAAGAATTGCAGCCTGTTATTATGGAACCTGAGATTCCTGTAATCGGTCAACCTGCTAGTCCCACAGTAAGAGAAGCCATTCCTACTCAACTACCTACAGAAGATAGTCCAGTTACACGCAGCAGAAGTAGAGGACCAACAACCACTTCGTACACTACACCAACAGCTTTGGAAACACCCACACTACGCAGATCCACACGTAGTACATTAGGACAAGCCCCAAACAAACTTGGAGAATGGGTTTAGAATGTAGTGGAATCATAGTACCTGAAAATGTTTGTAAATAGTAACCAGTTTTCAAAACCTGTAAAAAGTAGTGTACTGAAGGGTGGAGGAACTGGGCTCTGTCCCAAGTATATCAAGTTGAGGACAGAAAGCGCCTGGTAAGGTATAGGAAGTTAGTACCGGCCTCCCAAGCAGAGACACCCGTAGGGAATGTATAAAGTTTAAATATGTGTGAACTTTACCTTTACCCCTTTTTCATAAACTTTGGACAATTGTCACAGGACTTGTGTGACCAGAACTTACCTTTTCCAGCCTGCGGCAGATGGACTAGTGCCGTATGGACTGCTTTTCACCGTTTTCATATTTTTCCCTTCCTTTTAGTGATTTTTGTGTTTTCCTTTAAGACTCTGTAAATACCTGTTATAACATGTATAGTGTTAAGTTGTAAAAAGAATTTTTGCTCAGCCGGGAGAACTGAGTTTAACTAAGGGGGAATGTGGCACCCTGGCACCTGTTGGGCACCACAGAAATCCTTAGGGCATGACTGGAGTAACAGCAAAGCATCACTTACCAAAACACCAAACAACACAACACCTTAGAACACCTGGTTTCACCCCGAGCCTCTAGGGGAGCTCCACTGGTCACTTTGAGCCAGTTTCCCCTATAAATAGAGTCTTGGAGGGAGAAACTTCGGAGTGTGCAGTCACTTTAGAACTGTGAAGAGTGTGTGTGCATATCCCAGTTCTGGAGCCGTACCAGGCCAGAACCAGCAATAGGACCAGGTAATAGGAAAGGAGAAGCACCTCTCAAGGAACACAGAGTTATTCTGACTCTTTCCTTAATAACCGGTTACTGGAACCAAAGCTGTGAAAGCTACCCAGCGATCACAGAGAACCAGCACTGTTAACAGGAGGTTTAGCCACCTGTTCCACCTGATGCACCTACCCACGAGAGCCCAGGGAAGAGTACTGATCCTGCTCAGACCCTTTTACAGTGCCCTCAGTGCTGTTAACCAGGTGAAGCAAGTTCCATCGAACACACCGCCCGGTCCGGCTGGATTCCACATCCACCCGACCTTAGCACCAGAAGTATAGAGAGAAGGAAGCCTACACAAACTGCTTGCTGTGAATCTCCAGGATTGCTAAACTTCATGAACCCGGTCTGGCGTACCTAAAAACCACCAGTAAAGGTACTCAAAAGACTCTGACGTGTCTGTGTCTGACTCCAGGGCCTAACAGCAACATTAACGCAGCTGCCTCACAACATCTTGCGCAGCTCCCGGCTCCAGGGACTCCCGCTCATCCTGTGGGGAGCGTCCCAACTTGCTGCCTACCATCCCCCGGAGACCTAGCAGCGCTGGTAAAGTTACCAGAACACCCGCAGGTGGCGTCACGAAGACAAATCATCCCTACTGTTCCGCCATTTCCCCTATTGATCTGGACCACCGGGCCTCACAGCCGCATGCGCGGTTCCGTGACAAGAGAAGCAGACGCCTGCGACGTGAACACTCTGGTCACGGTGAGTCAATCACATCCAAGAAGACACTCCCCAACCAGGTCCTTGGATTTGCTATGTATTGATACCTGCCATTGGTCCAGACCCTCAGGAGATTGGTCGCTTTCTCGACTCTTAGGAGCTTCAGCCGGCTCCAGACTCATACTTGGTGCTCAAACAGGAAGTCTGCAGGACCTGTCTGACATCAGAGATCATGTGATACAGTACATCAGTAGCTGTAAATATAATTCCAGAAAGGATGGTTCTCTTTGATCCACGCAAGCCGTAATTGGAAAAGGACCACAATGGATCAGAGGGTAATGGTGCCTTTACCCAATGCGTTTCAGAGCGTATCCCCGCTCCTTCATCAGGAAAGCAACTATGCTCGGTGTCATGTGACCGTGGGGGATGACAGAAGACGTGAGGAAAGGAGAGCAGTGGTGGAAGCAGGAGTACTACGTGAATATGAATTACTACAGGAGGGGGCAATACTACCCTAATGAGGGCATTGCTACAGGAGGGGGCAATACTACCAGGATGGGGCATGATAATGGGGGCAATACTATCAGGAGGGGGCAATACCAGCAGGATAGGGCATGATGGGTCAATACTACCAGGATGGGGCAATAGTACCAGGGGGGTCATGAGGGGGCATTGTAATGATCAGGCTGATTGTTCCCTGCTATTCACCCCCACGCAGCGTCCGCAGCAGATGAAATGACCACAGACACAGGTCTTGGGGATAACCGTGACGGGGCTGGTGAGGACCCAGCGGTCATGGTGCACATTGGCACAAATGACAAAGTTAGAGGTAGGTGGAAGGTCCTTAAAGATGATTTCAGGGAATTAGGCTGCAAGCTTAAGGCAAGGACCTCCAAGGTAGTATTCTCTGAAATACTGCCTGTACCACGTGCCACACCAGAGAGGCAACGGGAGATTAGGGAGATAAATAAGTGGCTCAGGAATTGGTGTAGGAAGGAGGGGTTTGGGTTCCTGGAGAACTGGGCCGACTTCTCTGTTGGCTACAGGTTCTATGCTAGGGACGGGCTGCACCTCAATGGGGAGGGTGCAGCTGTGCTGGGGGAGAAAATGGCTAGAAGGTTGGAGGAGTGTTTAAACTAGGGATTGGGGGGGTGGGTATTCATTGTATAGGAGGGGAAGATAGTGTAAACAGTAACCTGGGCACAAGTAATAAAATTGGGGGTGGCATGGGGGGTGGGGTTAGAACAGTCAATCTAGTAGGAAGGAATAGAGGTAAAGAGAGATGCATAAAGTGCATGTTCACTAATGCCAGAAGCCTCACCAACAAAATGGAGGAATTAGAATTGATTTTGTTGGAAAATAATTATGACATGGTGGGGATTTCGGAGACTTGGCTGGACGAGAGTCATGACTGGGCTGTTAATTTACAGGGCTATTGTCTGTTCAGAAATGACCGTACAAATAGGCGAGGAGGAGGTGTATGTTTATACGTAAAATCATCCTTAAAACCCATCCTGCGTGATAATATAGGTGAATCTAATGGAAATGTAGAGTCTCTGTGGGTGGAGATAAGGGGAGGGGGAAAAAATAATAAATTACTGATAGGGGTTTGTTATAAGTCCCCAACAATAATGGAAGTGGAGGAGAATATCCTCATAAAGCAAATAGATGAAGCAGCGACTCAGGGAGAAGTCATTATTATGGGGGACTTCAACTACCCTGAAATACATTGGGGAACAGAAACCTGCAGTTCTAGCAAAGGTAATAAGTTTTTGAAAACTATAAGAGACAATTACCTTTCACAACTGGTTCAGGACCCAACAAGAAGGGGGGCACTGCTGGACCTAATATTAACTAACAGGCCAGACCGCATATCAAATATACGGGTTGGAGGTCACTTGGGTAATAGTGATCATAACTTAATAAGCTTTCAAGTATCCTTTACTAAGACGTGTAGTAGAGGGGCCACAAGGACACTAAACTTCAGGAAGGCAAATTTCCAACGGTTGAGAGATGATCTTAGTGCAATAAACTGGGACGATGTCCTGAGACATAAAAGTACACAACACAAATGGGAGATGTTTATTAGCATCCTGAATAGGACCTGTGCACAATATATACCCTATGGGAATAAGCATGCTAGAAATAGGAGGAAACCACTATGGCTAAATAAAGCGGTAAGAAGTGCAATATGTGACAAAAAGAAAGCATTTAGGGAATTAAAGCAAGTAGGTAGTGATGAAGCATTAAATAAATACAGAAAATTAAATAACATTTGTAAAAAGCAAATCAAGGCAGCAAAGATTGAGACAGAGAGACTCATTGCCAGAGAAAGTAAAAAGAATCCCAAAATATTTTTTAACTACATAAATAGTAAGAAACTAAAAAATGATGGTGTTGGCCCCTTTAAAAATAGTCTGGGTGAAATGGTGGATGAGGATGAGGAAAAAGCAAATATGCTAAATGACTTTTTTTCAACAGTATTTACACAAGAAAATCCCATGACAGACAATATGATCAGTGATAACAAAAATTCTCAATTAAACGTCACCTGCTTAACCCAAGAGGAAGTACGGCATCGTCTAAAAATCACTAAAATTGACAAATCCCCGGGCCCAGATGGGATACACCCCAGAGTGCTGCAGGAATTAAGTACTGTCATAGATAGACCATTATTTTTAATATTTAAAGATTCCATAATATCAGGGTCTGTACCACAGGACTGGCGTATAGCAAATGTGGTGCCAATATTCAAAAAGGGGACAAAAACTGAACTTGGAAATTATAGGCCAGTAAGCTTAACCTCTACTGTGGGTAAAATCCTAGAGGGTTTTCTAAGAGATGCTATACTGGAGTATCTGAACAAAAATAACCTCATGACCCATTATCAACATGGTTTTACGAGGGACCGTTCCTGTCAAACTAATCTAATAAGCTTCTATGAAGAAGTAAGTTCTGGACTGGACCAAGGAAATGCAGTGGATGTGGTGTATATGGACTTTTCAAAAGCTTTTGATACGGTGCCACACAAAAGGTTGATACATAAAATGAGGGCAATGGGGATAGGGGAAAATATGTGTAAGTGGGTTAAGAACTGGCTTAGTGATAGGAAACAAAGGGTGGTTATTAATGGAACACACTCAGAATGGGTCACAGTTAACAGTGGGGTACCACAGGGGTCAGTGTTGGGCCCGCTTCTATTTAATATATTTATTAATGACCTTGTAGGGGGCATACAGAGCAGAATCTCAATATTTGCAGATGACACTAAACTCTGCAGGGTAATCAATACAGAGGAGGACAATTTTATATTACAGGAGGATTTATGTAAACTAGAAGCTTGGGCTGCTAAATGGCAAATGCGCTTTAATGGGGATAAATGTAAAGTCATGCACTTGGGCAGAGGAAACAAAGGGTATAATTATGTGCTTAATTATAAAACACTGGGCAAAACTATCACTGAAAAAGACCTGGGTGTATGGGTAGATGACAAACTCACATTTAGTGGCCAGTGTCAGGCAGCTGCTGCAAAGGCAAATAAAATAATGGGATGTATTAAAAGAGGCATAGATGCTCATGAGGAGAACATAATTTTACCTCTATACAAGTCACTAGTGCGACCACACTTAGAATACTGTGTACAATTTTGGTCTCCGGTGTATAAGAAAGACATAGCTGAACTAGAGCGGGTCCAGAGAAGAGCGACAAAAGTTATTAGAGGACTAAGGGGTCTGCAATACCAAGACAGGTTATTAAACCTGGGGTTATTTAGCTTGGAAAAACGAAGGCTTAGGGGTGATCTTATAATAATGTACAAATATATGAGGGGGCAGTACAGAGACCTTTCTAATGATCTCTTTACTCTTAGGCCTGAGACTGGGACAAGGGGGCATCCTCTACGTCTGGAGGGAAGAAGGTTTAATCATAATCACAGACGCGGATTCTTTACTGTAAGAGCAGTGAGACTATGGAACTCTCTGCCACATGATGTTGTAATGAGTGAGTCACTACTAACATTTAAGAGGGGCCTGGATGCCTTTCTTGAAAACTATAATATTACCAGTTATACATACTAGATTCTTTGATAGGGCGTTGATCCAGGGAATTAGTCTGATTGCCGTATCTGGAGTCAGGAAGGAATTTTTTCCCCCAATGTGGAGATTAGTGTTGCCACATGGGGTTTTTTTTTGCCTTCCTCTGGATCAACATGTTAGGCTATGGGTTGAACTAGATGGACTTAAAGTCTTCCTTCAACCTTAAAAACTATGTTACTATGTTACTATGTTACTATGTTACTAACGCAGGAATGGAGAAATTCAACATGAATATATACTTCACAGTTCACGTAGATAGGTCACAGCAAGTACAGTTCACAGTTGAATACTGACATGCAACTGGGGTTCTGGGGCTGTCAGAGCATGGATTGGAGTATTTATATGCTGTTATAGAAAGGTTCAGAGACTTTTTGGTGGCATTATAGCAGAATAGTAAATGTGTATCAAGAGGATGGTACAGACCTTGGAATCCTGTGGTTCTTTCCCAGCTCATCACAGCACAAGCAAAAACACACTTGGAGCAAATAACTGTCGGAACAGTGAGGATACAGGGTTAAGAGCCTCTAGCCATCTTGGCTGGAGAAGTCAAAGGAATATCTTGGGCCTTGGGGCCTGCAGGAGGTCTTGTGGCCAAAGGGCATCTCCACTTGTGCTCTACTGCCTCAGGAGTCTGGGCCAGGACTGGGGATTTTCCAGCCTGTCTAGACTGAAGCAAGAAGCAGCTCCACCCCTTGAGCCCTATTTACATGTCAGATCTTGACAACATAAGAAATATACATTCCACCAGCAGATGGTGCTACAAATGAGAAAATACCTAGAAAAATACATGGATCCACATGAAAGCACATATATGATAACAGTAAAGGGGTAGCCAGAATGTGAGCTGCAGTCTAAAGGGTTACTCATGGTCCAGGGGTATTTAAAGGGACAGACATAATCTGGACTGGGTCACTACAGGATTACTATAGGAGGGGGCATGAGGGGGCAATAGTATCAGAATCGGGCATGATAGAGCATTACTACTATAAGGGGCCATGATGGGGCAATACTACCAGGATGGCACATGATGAGGCAATACTACCAGGATGGGGCATTACTACAAGAAGGGGGCATGATGGTGCAATACTACCAGGACGGGGGATTATTACAAGGAGAGGGCGTGATAGGGCATTACCTCAAGGAGGGGGCATTACTGCAATGAAAGGGCATGATGGGGCATTACTGCTAGGAGAGGGCAGGATGGGGCATTACTACAAGGGGATAAGGATGGGGCTTTATTACAAGATGGCAGAATGGGGACATTACTGCAAGAGGACAAGGAAAGGGACATTACTAAAAGATGGGGCCAGCATAGGACACTACTGCAAAGGGAAAAGGATGGGGCACATTACTACAAAAAGGGGGCCAGGATAGGGACATTACTGCCTGGAGAGGATCAGGATGAAGTACATAGCTACAAGAACAGAGTCAGGATGGAGTACATTACTACAAGGAGAGGGTCAGGATGGAGCACAACTGCAAGTAGAAGGTCAGGATGGAGCTTACAACTAGAAGGAGATGATCAGGATGAAGCATATAACTGCAACAAGAGGGTCAGGATGGAGCACATAACTGCAAGGGGAGGGACAGGGTGAAGCACATAACTACAAGGAGAGGGTCATGATGGAGCACATAACTGCAAGGAGAGGGTAAGGACTGAGCATATAACTACAAGGAGAGGGTCAGGACGGAGCACATAACTACAATGAGAGTGTTATGATGGAGCACATAGCTACAAGGAGAAAGTCAGAATGAAGCACATAGCTACAAGAAGAGGGTGCAGATTGAGCGCAAAGCTACAAAGAAAGGGCCAGGATGAAGCATATAGCTACAAGGAGAGGGTCAGGATGGCACACATCACTAGAAGACGATCAGGATGGAGCACATAACTACAAGGAGAGGGTCAGGATGGAGCACATAACTGCAAGGAGATGGTCAGGATAGAGCAGGGACCAGGATTTCAGTGTTTAATCTGCTTGCATTCCATGATAATTCTATATGTGGTGCCCCTGCGTACAGGGTGGCCACAAGAGGGAACTGCAGTCAAGCAGAGGGTAGTCAGCTTATACAGAAAGCACCCCCAAAACACACCCACAGAACACAGCACCCAACCCGGAGCCCGGAACTCTAGGCGGGCAAGGGGTGGTAGGATTTAGAGAGAAGCGGGTGGGACATAGTCAATGTGACAGCATTGGGATAAAAGGAAGAAACTAGGAAGTAGTGAGTAGTAGGCCAGAGGTTGCCGAGTAGTAAAGACCAGGACTAGGTCAGTACAGCTGGGCCGGAAAGGAAAACGGCAGCATAGCCCGGGGAAGACTTTGAGAAGGAGAATCCCTTTTATTGTAGAAGTCACACAGGTAGGAAAGAGCCTGGTGGTTCCCTAGTGCAGCAGGGACACTGGAGACTAGGCCAATACCAGAGCGCTGGCTCTGAGGTGAGTGGAGTTTCAAGCCCAGATCACAGACATCCCAGCGGGGAGATACAGATACCATGTCTGGTTTCCTAATACAGTGCTATGAGACACAGCAGCGTTCAAAGGCTCAAGAACACTACATTCAGTGATAGTGTCACAGTGAAAGAACCTCTGCTGCCTGTCATACGGCACACAAGAACAGAGAAAGAGGGCCTGAAAGGAGTCAGAGCGAGGGGATATGACTGGAAGGAAAGCTTGACTGCAGGAAGGGTACCAGCAAAGAGTAAATTGTGTGTGAACTGTGAACTGTACGAGAAAGTTGTGAAGAACTCAGATAAAATCTGGTGAACCCTGCCAGAGTCTCCAGTGTTTGCTTCGTTGCATGCTAAACCAGTATTTTACCCTGTCAGGAGCAGCTCGACCCATGGTGGGCTCATCCATCCGTCTGCAGCACCATCCATCCTCCTGGCAGAAGTAAGCAGCAGTGGTGGTCCTCATTGACCACAACCCGTGGGTGGCGTCACGACTATCCCTGTAAATAACCCCCTTTACTTGTGGGCTCGGGGCACGGTCCGGACCAAGACCCCCGTGATAACCCCCGTGATACCCCGGTCCGGCACCGAGTACCCCGTCCCAGTGGGCTCCACATATATACAGTTGTGGCCAAAAGTATTGACACCCCTGCAATTCTGTCAGATAATACTCAGTTTCTTCCTGAAAATGATTGCAATCACAAATTCTTTGGTATTATTAACTTCATTTAATTTGCCTTCAATGAAAAAACACAAAAAGAATTGTCCTAAAGCCAAATTGGATCTAATTCCACACCAAACATAAAAAAGGGGGTGGACAAAAGTTTTGGCACTGTTAGAAAAATCATGTGATGCTTCTCTAATTTGTGTAATTAACAGCACCTGTAACTTACCTGTGGCACCTAACAGGTGTTGGCAATAACTAAAACCAAAAAACTGTCTGAGGACTTGAGAAACCAAATAGTGAGAAAGCATGAGCAATCTCAAAGCTACAAGTTCATCTCGAAAGACCTGAATGTTCCTGTGTCTACCGTGCACAGTGTCATCAAGAAGTTTAAAGCCCATGGCACTGTGGCTAACCTCCCTAGATGTGGACGGAAAAGAAAAATTGACGAGAGATTTCAATGCAAGATTGTGCGGATGGTGGATAAAGAACCTCGACCAACATCCAAACAAGTTCAAGCTGCCCTGCAGTCCGAGGGTACAACAGTGTCAACCCGTACTATCAGTCGGCGTCTGAATGAAAAGGGACTGTATGGTAGGATACCCAGGAAGACCCCACTTTTTACCTCGAGATATAAAAAAGCCAGGCTGGAGTTTGCCAAAACTTACCTGAGAAAGCCTAAAATGTTTTGGAAGAATGTTCTCTGGTCAGATGAGACAAAAGTAGAGATTTTTGGGCAAAGGCATCAACATAGAGTTTACAGGAGAAAAAAAGAGGCATTCAAAGAAAAGAACATGGTCCCTACAGTCAAACATGGCGGAGGTTCCCTGATGTTTTGGGGTTGCTTTGCTGCCTCTGGCACGGGACTGCTTGGCCGTGTGTATGGCATTATGAAGTCTGAAGACTACCAACACTTTTTGCAGCATAATGTAGGGCCCAGTGTGAGAAAGCTGGGTCTTCCAGCAGGACAATGACCCAAAACACACTTCAAAAAGCACTAGAAAATGGTTTGAGAGAAAGTACTGGAGCCTTCTAAGCTGGCCAGCAATGAGTCCAGACCTGAATCCCATAGAACACCTGTGGGGAGATCTAAAAATGGCAGTTTGGAGAAGGCACCCTTCAAATATCAGGGACCTGGAGCAGTTTGCCAAAGAAGAATGGTCTAAAATTCCAGCAGAGCATTGTAAGAAACTCATTGATGGTTACCGGAAGCGGTTGATCGCAGTTATTTTGGCTAAAGGTTGTGCAACCAAGTATTAGGCTGAGGGTGCAAATACTTTTGTCTGGCCCGTTTTGTGTGAAATGATTAATGTTTTGCTTCATTCTCTTTTGTGTTTTTTCATTGAAGATAACTTAAATGAAGATAATAATACCAAAGAATTTGTGATTGCAATCATTTTCAGGAAGAAACTGAGTATTATCTGACAGAATTGCAGGGGTGTCAATACTTTTGGCCACAACTGTACCTAATATACTACATTTTTTTCCATACAGATCAATCCACCTGCTGTCTCTGGAAAGGGCAGTAAGAGCGGCTCAGCTTCATTATGCAGTAAGCACACATGAGCTTGATGACCACTGCTGAAGAGAAGAGAAGACTGCAAAGGTAGGTTTAAAATCTATTAATTGTTAATTTAATACAATTAATCATCATATGCAGTGCTTCTGTCCCGCCCTAGGGTGGTGGAGTACTCAGAACCAGGCTTTAGAACACGTACGGGGGAGTAACAAGGGTCGGGACTAGGCTTCTAGGGATCAGTTTTCTAAAAGTTCTGGGGAGTAGGATTTGGGGAATAGGTGTCGTGACGCTAGGTGTGGTATGCAGCAATTGGGCTGGCGCTGCAGTGCGGGACCTCCGGGGATGATGGATGAGCAACTTTGGTGTTATTGTTCCCCACAGGTGGAGCGGTTCCCCGGGGCAACCGTAACAGTCTATTGCAATTGTAGGCCGTTGGGATGCAGGATTCAGGGTGCTAAATAACTGACAGACACGCAGGTGTTGTTTCCTTTGCTTTTACTGTAGTAGCAAACTACAGGGTACAATCCACTGTCAATGTTAGAAATCTGGGTGGCCTGGAAGCAAGCTAGGGATCTCCCCACCCGGCTGCTTCTGAGGACTCCGTGCTGCGCTCCTGTCTGCTGGTCCTCTCTACCTGTAGCTAAGCTGCGAACCTCTGTTCCTGCTAGTCAGTCTCTCACTGGTATGGCAGGCAGCTCAAGCTCTTCCTGGGTGTCTCTCCTCTGACCACTGTCCCTGGGCTCTCCTATGCTGCTCAGCCTCCAAGTGCTTTGGTGGCCAGAAGACTTGGAATCTCCTGTCCTTGGATTTTGGCTGCTGGACCTGGAGCACCCTTGCAACCTCAGACTCCGGTGTCCGGTTCTGGTGCTCCGCTCTTGGGTGAACCGTTCAACTGGCTCCAATCCCCAGGCCTACTCCTCTCCTCAGATCCTGGCTCATGGGTCCCTCACACTGACTCTTCCTCATTCTGCTCAACCTGGGACAAGCTTAGCACTGCTCAAGTTCACGGGTCTTCTTCACAGTCCTCTCCAGAACTGCGCTCACTAACTCTGCCTCTAGCCAGAATTTATAGGGGAGATTCCCCTGAACCCGGAAATGAGCTCCTCCTTCGTTTCTGGAGTCAGGAAGGTGTTGTGTGCTGTGGGGTACTTGGTGTGAATTCCCTACCTTGCTTCCAAGTGACGCACCCAGGGTGGGGTACCCAGAACTCAGGCTTAGTCTGGGATGTCACGGGTGGCTGCCTGAGACTGTGGCCCTGGTAGTCAATGGTTAAGTAAAGAAAGTTAACGTATATAAGTTCGTGACGCCACCTGCAGTACCTGGTGATGTTAACCAGCGCCGCTACAATCTTCCGGTGGTCGATGGTATTGCGGCAATGATGGTGTAGTCCTCCGCAGGCAGGACTGGACCACCGGGGCAGACATTCTGTGGAGGGAATCAATTTGCGCAGGAAAAGATGCAGCAGAGTCGATAAAGTCACTTCACCGGGTACTTTACTGAAAAACCTTTGATCATCATTACAGTCCTTCAGTGCAGTAAGTTGTTATTACGACAAATGGCTACGGGCGCTGCAAGTGGATCGTATGGTTGGTAGATGGATCCCTCGTGTCTGCCTTTCTTATTCTTTCTTTCCCTTGCCTCCCAGTGGCGGTGAAGTCTGATCTCATGTAGATTAATCTGACCTCCTGCTGTTCCTCTTAATCTCCCTTTATCCCATCGGGTGAACTATCTGGTGATTACCACGGGCGACTACCGCGGGTCTGATTCCCCTCTAATGGGCTCTTTGGGAGTCAGGGCCGTATCAATGGATTTTCTGTGAGCCTTGAAGGTTATCACAGGTGCGGGCTCCGATACCGGGTTCTCTCCTGGGGCAAACTCTCCAGTTACTTGCTTCCCCAAACTTTCTTCTTTCTGGGATCTATTCTTTTGTATCTTTTTCTTTCGTGAACCAGGTTCCCATCCTGAACTTTTCTAACTTCCAGACCCTTGGAGGCCGAGACCGACGGTTAAAGACAGACCGGTCAAAGACCCTCCTTTCTCCCCCTGGGGATACTATATACCCTCCCAGGGTCCCTCCCACCAGTTAACTAGTGTGGGGTGTGGGTATAGGGTTCCACCTACTGTCCATAACTCCACTTGCAGTGGGGTGACTACACCACTTTTATGGGTGTAGTACCCCTTTTGTGGCACCTACATGGTGGGGCGCCACACGAGCATGACCATACCCCCAGAGGGAGGCAACACCATCATGGCAACGGACTCTGGGGTGCCACATTTCTGACGACCACTGCTGTAATTTAGATTAAATTCCCCTATTGTCAATTCACTATAAATAATTAGGTGTTGAGTTGTAGTTTAGGCACTCGGCCCCTGAAACGTTTGCCATCGCTGCCATAGAAAATGACTGAATCAGTAGTTGGGCATCTGATCTACTGCTCCATTTTGTAAGTACAATAAAAATGCTTGATTATGGATAAAAGTTCCCTGTTCTTCCAAACAATGCAGGCCCCATTGTGGACCTCCACCATTCAATGAGAAATCATTGATCCCGAGAATAATAGTCCACCTCAATTAATTAGAATATCATCAAAAATCAATGTAATATTGCCATGTTTCAGGGCATTTCGGAGCCCTGAAACATGTTGACTAATAAATCAATATTATATTCACCCTTTGATGTCTTGTGGAATACGGCAGCGCAGTTTATAACCCTTCATCCTCTTCACTTTCATTTCCTGAGATAATGACCTTTGGGTTTTCATTGGCTGTAAGCCATAATCATCAACATTCACAAAAATAAACACTTGAAATAGATCACTCTATTTGTAATGGCTCTATCTAATATACATTATACATTTCACTTTTTGTATTGAATTAGTGAAAAAAAAAACTTTTTTGTTGATATTCTAATTCATTGAGATGCACTAGTACGTAATATTAACTTGTTTTCACTGAACAACTCCTTTTAATGCAAATCATGATAATTTTGTGGCACCCACAAATGAGTGTGCAGTTATTCCTGTCACAGGGGAGAGTAAGGTTTGTAGGCGGCTACCAACCCAGCACTCCCACACTCGAACCTAGGCAAATGATTGGAGCCCAGTCCCTAGGGGGAGAGTTAGGGGAGGAGGGAAGTCAGACAGTGGAGTTCTAGTTTGCACTGAGGAACGAAGCAGAGGGGAGCCTCCGAGAGAGAGAAGGAGTCTCCCAGGGAGGGGGCCTAGAGAGAAGAGGAAGCCCGGAAAAGCAAGAGGGGACCCCATATCGGAGCGCCCATACTCTGGGGGAACTCTGGTCCATCTAACGGAGTACTGGCACCGAGGATACGGTGCAGGGTGTTCAGCCCCTGAGCCGTCTACACCAGTTGTCACAGGTCAGTTCATCAACCCCGACACCCTGTCTACAAAGTGCAGCCTCGCCAGGATCGCCCATCAAAGGTCAAGCCCCTTCAGAGAGAAGAAGGGAATCTCATAGCACCCCAACAGGCCTGGTATGCAAGAGGGCTGTGTCAGGGCAGGTTTTAGCAGCCGGACACAGGATTGACAAGAGAGAGTGTACTATGGAACCCGCTGAATGACCTTGCAACCCTCTGTGACTACCCGACCAGCTACCTGATTATTACTATTTATGCTGTAACCTGAACTGCCATCTGAACTGGTTTACAGAGTAAAGTACCCGTGTAGAGTGACAAAGCCTCCGTGTGTCTGTTCACCTGCTGCACTGCTCCGCAGTTTATTCCGTTACTCCAGCACCACCATTACAGGTGCATCCCTGCCCCGGAGACTCAGCTCCACCTGCAGGGAGCTGCTCCTTCCAAGCTCCAGTACCATCTCCTCCAGAGGTCTGAAGCGGCGCTGGTGCCCATCACCAGAATCTGCAGGTGGCATCATGACAAACTTTTAAATTCTTTATTACCATTCCCCAACTCTTTTAAGTTGACCACCAGGGCCACGGGTCTGGGCATGCCACCAGTGACATCCCAACCACAGCAGGGTCCATACGCCCCTGGGTGATTCAGTTTCACATCACAATTATGATGTGGGCATGGTAAATGTGCAGGAGCCTCCTCTATTTTACACCAATCTAATGGTGATAATACCTAACAGGTATTTTTTTCTAACAGTAGTGTTGGCCCCCTAGAGTCAGTTCTACCTGCGGGCTCTAGGCACCTCAGTCTGACACTGAATTAACCCTTTAAATGTTGCTACCGGCCTACCAAAACCCATCAATCATAAGCATGTCTGATCATTTTTGGTAAACCACTTTACTATTGCCTAATCTACACACATTTTCAGGTCATCTATTATTGTCTCCTGGTGGCCACATTTTAATGTCTAAGATACAGTCAGAAGCCTTTCACAGCTATACAGAAATAAACAGGCTACAATGGACATCTAAATCCAATAGAACCGCAGGAGGGGCTTACATTGTAGTGGCCATAAAATTAAGGTTACAATGATATGTCAGACCCCCCAAGGCTGTGGTGTACTCGGAACTGGGCTATACTGTCTCTGGTGAGTTACAGGGGTCGAAACCTGGCTTCCGTGACCCTGGGTGCAGCTGAAAGGGGATATTTTTGGCTTGGTAGTGAAAGGGGACAATGAAGAAGAGAATTTATTTGTGACGCCACCCGTGGTATGTGGCTATGTGTGGCCACCGCTGCTGCAGAACCACCGGGGATGATGGAGGGGCAGCTGAGATGGAGTGGCTCCCCACGGGCGGAGCAGATCCGCGGGGCAGTGGGTTTACTAAAGGGGTAAGGTGCAGGATGGTGAGCGCAAAGCAACAGACAGACTCACGGTTTTGTAGTTCCTCAGTTCTTTACTGGTCTATCTGTAATTTGGGCTGATGCCTGACAGCAACTCGGGGTTCTTCTCACGTGGCAGGTTCTGATGTCTCCTTGCTATGCTGTTGTAGGCTTCTGCAGCTGCTTTAGCTATGCTGCTAGCCTTCTCTCTCCTGCGAGGTGCCAGTATGGCAGGCAACTAAAGTCGTTTATTAGTCCTCGTCTCAGATAACAGCTCCTAAACTCTCTATGTTGTTTTGCCTCCGGGCACAGTGTGGCTGGGGATCTTGGAATCCCCACCTTCCGGTATTGACTACTGGGATGTTAGGCCCTGCACAGCCAGTACTTATTCGCGGTTCCTCTGGGTTGAGCATGGGGTTGCTCCGCTCCCAGGCTTCCTTCCACTTCCTCAGACCCTTGGCTTAGGTCTCCCGCTGAGTTAGCGATCCTGAGATGAGCTTAAGGCAGCCTCCTTATAGGGGAGGTCACCCTGAACCTGGGTATAGGTCTCCTGCTTCTGGCCTGGAGGCAGAAGATGTTGTGTGCGGTTACCCTTCTGTTGCTCTCAAGCGTGACATTACCACCCGGGGGAGATAATGACACTGTGGTGATAGGACCCTGGGGTGCCACAGATGTCTTATTATGTAGAGAGGAAGGAGGAGGAATTGCAGTGTTATGGAGCGCTAAGGCAACAAGAAGAGGAGGCTTGCAATTGTATACTGACCTATTTTATTGGTAAAATTGCATTTGCTCTCTGAAGGCACTACGCATTATGACAGCACTCGCTATCTTCATCAGGTAGATAGCGCTCCATAACACTGCATTTCCTCCTCCTTCCTCTCTACATGGTAACCTCCCTTCGGGGAGAGCGGTGTGGTAGCTGCTTTGTGCATTCAAGATTCTGACAGGACCTTGCTATGAATCGCTGTCGGACCCCTAGATTCCTGACAGGACCTGCGGTGAAGCCATTTGTCAACACTTCCTTCGATCACGTGTCCAGTCACCTGACTATCATGGGAGGATCTTTCAGCCGGCGGTCCCGCAGCAGCAATTTGCCTCACCTACGGCTCACACTCTCGTTGTGCAGAGGCCAAGCACAACCCTCCCAGGTGAGCGTAAATTCTTTAAGTTAAATCTCTCGTCCCTTCAACACGCACCTTCACTATATGGCGCAATCTTCTCTTTTTCATACACAGATGTCTTATTAGACTGTATGAAACCAGCCTTATTTCCTCAAAATCATTCTATGGAACTTATTGAGAGACAGAGATGATGGAATACCAGCTGCCGAGATGACAAATAAGTTCTACTTTCTCAGGCAGTGGAAATTACATTTTCTTCATGAAAGAGAATTATGATGAAAATGGATTAGAAATCTCCACAGTAATGTATCCGACATAGACGTTCTGAGGAAGAAAAACCTGTGACTTCACCGTATAGATGACAACGCTTTAAAATGTGGTCTGCACACGTTCCATTTATTTCTATTTCAAGGGAATCTGTCAGCAGATTGTCCCCTAATCTGAGAGCAGCATAAAGTAGGAGCAGAGACTCCCATTCCAGCAATATGTCTCTCATTGGACTACTTGGTATAATTTTGATAAAGCCACTGTTTTATCAGCAGGAGATTATCGCTAGATGACTAGTAAACCTGCTGCCAGGTAGTTCTCCATGTTTATGAACTCTGTATTATCCCAATCCCACCACTGATTGGCAGCTTTCTGTGTACACTGTTCATAGGTAGACAGCTGCCGATCAGTGGTATGGGCTGGGTTATACAGTGCTCAGCATTCAATAACTTCATAAATAGAAGCAAAATAATAAAAAAGGGACTTCTTTCCTGCCAGTAACCATTTTTGAGACAAAAGGTCACATATTTTTCAAAATGTCGTAAAAGATGTGACTTGAGAAAAAATGAATTAAACTACACCAGGGGATGACTTGAGTAGAGTTGTGCTCAATTTTACAACCTGTAAAATGTCGGCAATTGATGAATAAACTGAAAACATCTGGAATCATTAAACTGCTCCGAAGAAGTGGGAAAAAAATGGTAGTGAGCATATATAAAACAGACTAAACTAAAAGGATTAAATAGGTTAATGAATTGGGTACAACAAAATAAGGCGCAAAACTGGACAAAAACACAGATGCAAAGACAATGATGAATCAGGGACTTAGTGTCTAGTCTGTTTTCACCACCTGTTCACCTACTGTAACTTTTGACAAGAATTAGCAACACAATTTTTTCTTTATTGTTTTACATGATAGACTACACTGCATAATTGATCATACCCCACTTTATTCAAACCACACCCCATTATAAACACGGTATAGATAGTGTATAAACAGTGGCGTAACTAGAGTCCGAAGGGCCCCGGTGCGAAATTTGGACATGGGCCCCCTTCCCCCTCGCGCGCGCATTGGTCAGATGTACGGGCCCCATGTAATGTTCTAAATCCTATGAAGATTCACAAGTTGACCTCTCTCCCCTTCATTATGTATTAATGTCCCTTATCCTGCTATATATGGTCTTCCTCCTGGAATATGCCCTTATCCTGGTATATATGTTCCTCCATTATAGTATAACGCAGCCTCATAGCCCTCCAGATAATATAATGCCGCCTCATAGCCCTCCATATAATATAATGCAGCCTCATAGCCCTACATATAATATAATGCAGCATCATATCCCTCCAGATAATATAATACAGCCTCATAGCTCTTCAGATAATATAATGCAGCCTCATAGCTCTCCAGATAATATAATGCCGCCTCATAGCTCTCCATATAATATAATGCAGTCTCATAGCCCTACATATAATATAATGCAGCATCATAGCCCTCCAGATAATGTAATGCAGCCTTATAGCTCTTCAGATAAAATAATGCAGCCTCATAGCTCTCCAGATAATATAATGCAGCCTCATAGCTTTCCAGATAATATAATGCAGCCTCAGAGCTCTCCAGATAATATAATGCAGTGTCACAGCCCTCCAGATCATATAATGCAGTCTCATAGCCCTACAGATAATATAATGCAGCAACATAGCCCTCCAGATAATATAATGCAGCCTCATAGATCTTCAGATAATATAATGCAGCGTCGCAGCCCTTCATATAATATAATGTAGCGTCACAGCCCTCCAGAGAATATAATGCGGCATCCCAGCCCTCCAGATAATATAATGCAGCGTCACAGCCCTTCATATAAAATAACACAATAATGCAGCCTCATAGCCCTCCATAGAGCATACATCCTCCCCACAGACACACTGCCCCCTGTACAACCTACCCACTCACCCAGTCACATTGCCCCCTATACAGCCCTCCCCGGCCACACACACAGACACACTGCCCACTACACAGCCCCCCACACCCAGACCCACTGCACCCTGTACATCTCACACACACACACACTTTCACACACAGTCACACACAATCAGGTACTCACAGACACAGATAGACAGTCTCACACACACATTCACACACATGGTCACACACACATGGTCAAATACACACACAGTCACACACAATCACACACATACACAGACACACAGTCTCACACACACAGTCACACACAGTCACACACACGGTCACACACACAGTCACACACCCTAGCTGGCAGCAGCCTGGCACTGGACACACTGGCACTGCCTGGGGCCCCCCTCACCTGCTGCCGGTCACACACTGTAGCTTGCAGCAGCTTGGCACTGACACACACTGGCACTGCCCGGGGCCCCCCCTCACCTGCTGCCAGTCACACACCGTAGCTTGCACCAGCCTGGCACTGGCACACACTGGCACTGCCCGGGGCCCCCCCCATCTGCTGCCAGTCACACACTGTAGCTTTTGGCAGCCTAGCACTAGCACACACTGGCACTGCCCGGGGTTCCCCTCACCTGCTGCCAGTCACACAACGTAGCCTGCGGCAGCCTGGCACTAGCACACACTAGCACTGGCCAAGGCCCCCCCTCACCTGCTGCCAATCACACACCGTAGCTTGCACCAGCCTGGCACTGGCATACACTGGCACAGCCCGGGGCCCCCCTCACTTGCTGGCTACTGCTTCTCCAGCATAAATCTTCACTTTTGGTTCTCTCTCTCCTCCTCTCCTCCTGCGAGGCCGGGAATCAGTGCAGACTGCAGAAACATCACATACAGCGTCTGAAGGAGGCGGAGCCCAGCAACTCCTTACTTGTAGTTGAATTGAGATAGTGAAACTGTCTGAGAAGCAGCTCGCTCTTGCTGACAGACTGCTGCTTCTTTGCTAGACCTAGACTGGGCGGGCGCCGGGACTCCTGAGCCGCCGGGCTCGGTGGCACTTGCTACTGCTGCGACCTCTGTAGGTACGCCACTGTGTATAAATCAGATAATAAATATGTTATAAGTGATAAATTTCAGCTTTATAGTGCAAATATTGTGCTAGAAAAAAGGTTTGATAATTACTATTAAAGGAACCCTGCTTAAACTGAAAATAATGACCTCCTGTCCATCTGTTACCTAAACTGTCTGCTTTAGTCAATTTCTGACATCAGCATCTGCAGGTCAAATATGTGCAAACTAACACCACACTGTGACCAGACCACATATTATTACCACATTGTGACTGAACACTGCGTACAAGGGACAAATACTGACCAGACCACATATTACCACCATACAGTTACTGAATAATCTCACATATAAGGGACAAATAATGCCACACCATGAACTGACCACATATTACCACCATAGAGTGATTGCATGATATCACGTACAAGGGATGATTACCGCCACAGCATGACTAGTTCACATATTACCACCACATAGAGGCCAAATAGTTCCACACACAAGAGAGATAAAGTATATGACTTATAACACAATACAATGATTAGACCAGATATTGCCACCACATATTTACTAAATATTATTATGTTTATCATTAATAAAAACCACAATACTAATAATACTAATGTTACCAAAAGTAACATTATACATAGGAACTCTGTATATAATATACAGTGTAAGCTTACAGGTAATACAGTTATCACTGGTAACATTATACACAGCAGCTCTGTAGATAGTATACAGTGTACAGGTACAGGTAATACAATGATCATAAGTAACATTACACAGAAAAAAGGGAAGAGGAAATCCAACTCTTCAACATGAGACTTTTTATTTGCTATTCATTTTTGTGCATACATAGAACATGTGCATGATTTGCATGACTACGTCAACACATTTTGGATGAGAACATCCTTATTCATGACCCTGCTTTTGCTGCGTTTGTATACATACAAATATGCACTGAGGACACTTAGCCTAAATGTTTTGTTGCCAGGGTGATCTTTTGTTCAAATCAATAGATCTTTGGCCTAGTTCACATCTAAGTGTGTTTACGTTAGAACGCACGCGTTTAACGGATGTGCAAAATTGTTTTGAGCATGTGTTTTTGCGATGTTTACTCAATATTAACGCATGCGTTAACACGATGGTTGCGTTTTTCTTAAAATGGGATGCGTTTTTGTATGCATTTTTAAATTGGTAATTAAGGTGGGTGCAGCCCTATAACTCCAGATGATTGTGATGGGCTGGGCTGTTGCCATTTTGTGCACCTTACCTGTGCTGGTTGCACCATGTATGCTGCGGTGATCCTTGCCCTCCGACTCCATTACAATCGTCGTCGCCAGGCAGAAATTAGACAGTCATGATTGTGAGTGCATGAGGTGAATTTATTGAGGTCGCAATATGGGGCATTCCATTGCCTCCACACACAAATGTGACGTTTCCCCCGCAAACTCCAGTGGTATGCCCGGATGTCTGTGACCACATTTGATGTCCTGCTGGGGATGATTCAAGATGATATCAGATGGGACAACACCCAATTCCGTGTCAGCATATCTCCCTACGAAAGGTTACTTGTGACCCTGAGGTACGTAGTTATTTATAATGTTATATTATTGTGGCTAGGCAAGTTCAAATTTGCCTTGTGAATGTGCTCATACTGGACCTGCTTATGCTGTGTCCAGGCCCTTTCTTTTTTATGTTCTTAGACGTCATTGAATGTGTACATGTTGGTAATAGTCCTTTTTCACAAACCTACAGATTCATGGCCACACGAGAAACTTACTCGTTGTTGCATTACCAGTATCGTCTGTCGACCTCTATTATTTGTGTCATTGTAAAAGAGACATGCCAAGTGCTGTGCGACACCTTACATGGCATTGTGATGCTCATACTAACCACGGGGCAATGGCTGTTCATAGCCAAAGATTTTATTGTAACCACTAACTTCTCTAATTGCATAGGTGCCTTAGGCGGCCGTCACACGCTTCAATTTAATGCACGATATCGCTTAAGCGATCAGCGTTTTGATCGCTTAAGCGATATCGTTTGTGCATCGCTGCGTGTAATCAAGCGATTTTACAATGTAAAATCGCTTGATCGTGACATCGCAGATATGAGAGCCGGAGCTCATATCAAGCGATAAACGCTTGTTCAATCTGCTTCATCGTGGTGTGTGACACCACGATGAACGATCTCCCAGCGGCAGAGCCTATGCTGGGAGATGGTATCTATGGTAAACGTCAGGTTACTAAGCGCCGCGCGGCGCCTAGTAACCCGATGTGTACCATAGTTACCAGCGATCTCGCTGCTCCACATCGCTGGTGAGTCTGTCTGTGTGACAGCTCACCAGCGATGTGAACGATATCGTTAGCGATCGCGCATGCACGTGATCGCTAACGATATCGCTCACGATATTGTAGCGTGTGACGGCCGCCTTAGACGCCAAACACATATGTATCCAAAAGCCGGCACATAGTGGCACTTTATACTTTAATTTAAAAAAATATTATTCCATTGTGCTGATAGCAATTACCTACTGTCACTACAGATTTATTGCTGTGGATATTGGTTCGTATGGGCATGTTCATGATGCGCAGGCCTTTTGCAACAGTGATATTGTGGCACCCCGCAACGAGTGCGTCACAGGAGGGTATTGCAGCCATAAATGCAGCCGCAATATTCTCCGACCCAGCAGTCATCGGGTTAACTCAGAGATCCAAAAACCCTACATGCATCACTTAACATAGAGGGCCAATCCAAGGTCCTGGTGGGCGGAGTGCAAGGTTAGTGTGTAGGAGAAGTACAGACACTTAGTTAGTCAGTCTGAAGGAGTCTAGTCTAGACAAGGCACAGACTTGAACTTGGAGTAGGAGCAGGGGCCCTGCACCGGTCGGGTGTTAGCACCTGAGGCATCACCAACCACGGGTTCCAAAATACCCCCCGTGCCCAACTCACAGCCGGTTCACTGGTACCGAAGCTGGCAGCAGTTCACCTCTGCTACGCGAACCAGAAGCGTGGAGGAGCAGCTTTACAGGAGCACCCCACCACCAGCCAACTTCCAGTCGTCTAACCAGCGGTGTACCCACCGAGGGATCCAAGGCTCCCCAGAACATCCATAACGTACATCTTGGATAGGGCATTGAAGCAGCCTCCCCGTACCTGATCTGGTATTCCTGGGCGACAATGGCAAAAGACTTAGCTAGAATGGAGGAACACTACGGATCTCTGAGGGACACCTATCACTGCTGAGTCCACCCGGTCCACTACCCGTTAACTGTATGCCATGTACTGCCTGCTGGTTACAGTAAAGACCCGTTACAGAGACTTTCAGTGTCCGTGCTTCCTTATGATTGTATCCGTCTGCACTCAAGGTAACCGCAGCTGCCGCACAACATCTTGAGCAGCTCCAGCCTCCGGGGATCACCGCTCAGCCTGTGGGGAGCGTTCCATCTTGCTGCTGTCCATCCCCCGGAGGTTCCGCAGCGTCGGTAACGATTACCGAACTACTCATAGGTGGCGTCACGAATAAATTAACCCCTTTAATCTGTTCCTACAAGACGTCTTCAACTTTTGATCTGCACTCAACCGGGCCTCACTACCGGCAGGCGCGGCCCACCCGTGACAAGGAGGAAGGAGCTACAGCCTGTCTAAACCGGAGTCCAAGGGCCTGCGGTGAGTCAATATCTGGCACAGACTAGTGCAGAAACAATTGAATGTGCCACCTCCTCAGCCATTACCTAAAAAAGATACAAAGGAGACAAAGAGGCGCAGATTGTGCCCTATCACTTATGACAGGTAGAGGTGGCCCAATGGGTTGCTTGCTCACCTGGTCAGGTTGTGATCACCCACAACCGGCTGGAACGCCTGAGATGCAGCTGGCACAGGTGGCCCTCCTGTACCCTTTATGTTGGTAGCAGATGCTGCCTTCCAGCTGAGCCACAGTGTGTTGAGGCCATATTCCACTCGTACACTTAACAGCGAGCGCCCCTTATTCAATGCTCAGTTAGGTTGGGCCAGGCGCTATGTTGAGTGTATGTTTGGGCTAATGGCTACAAAAATGGCGGGTACTCATGATGTGCATGCAACTCAAGCCATACAATGTGAACCATGTGGTGATGGCCTGCGTTTGTATTCATAACTTTGCGGCACAGCATGAAAGCCACCCCTTTGATGCTGATGCCTATGTGTCAGACTTGCATATTGTCCAGCATCCTGCTGTCCGTTCCACTAATGATGTGATGGAGATTCGCAACCATTTTACTACTTATTTCAATAGGAATGCTGGCAAAATGAAGCAGGCTCATACCCATTTATGATTTGTGTTGTATTCACTAATTCCTCATTATGTTTTACGGCACCTACGTCATGTTATGTCCCTGTGTTGCAATCATGGTGTACATTTTTAATGACATACAGAGGTTATGTAATGTTTTTGGTTCACTTTGGTTTTTTTTGCTTGTTGATCGTGCTATTATTAAATTAGAGCATGTGTGGATTACACACATGTTTCACCCAATGCCACATATTTTGAGTTATTGGTGCCAGACTATACACTCGTTGTGTCAATACTGTGTACCATACTGTGCTTCACCCTCTTAAATGTCAGTTACTCCTGTGGCGCCCCTGCGGACCAGTGGCCACAGAAAGGTACAGCAGCTGGGACAGGTAAGCTAGCCACCCCACACCAACACCCAACACATCCCCCACTCCGTAGACCTAGTACTCCATGTCAGGCAAGGGATAGTAGGGGAAGCTACAGTAAGTGGAGGGTGGAGAAAGATAGAGAACCCAGGAAAGGGGTGGAGGAACTAGATAAAAAACCTACGAACACTAAGTTGGGAGGGCTCGAGGAGTGAGCACAGGTTAGAGTTCCCGGGAAGCTGTGAGAGGAGTAGGAACCGGACTCCCAAGCAGAAACACCTAACACGCTAAGAAAATAACACCTGTGAGAAAGAACCCGGACGTGGTGGCCTGTGCCGCTGAATCGCCATTCCGGGTCCCGAGCTAAGTACCGAGGAAGAGCAGAGGGGGTCCACGGTGCACCAGAGTCAATAGGAATACTGTGGGACCAGGCCGACACCAGGGAGTCGGCCCTGTTGATATGGTAGGACACTGCAATCCCCAGCCATAAATTAACCGGTGGGTGGAAGGGACAGTATGCCCGGAACCCGACCCCGACACGGAACCAGAAAGGCCGTCACATAGGGCTAGGAGTCCCGCAAGGGGATGGTCCAAGAGAAGCCCGCGACCGCTGGCCTGGTGGATGTGTGCGGGACTGACCAGAGAGGCCCGAAAGGACTTAGAAAGGGGGTGCCCCTAGCAAAACGTCCCAGCTGCTGACTGGTCACCTGGACCACGAGTAAACTGCTGGAAAATGACTGTGAAGTGACTGTGTTTACGTGAAACCAAAGCAGTAGAGTAAAGTATCCGGTGAACTCAGAACTTGCGTGCGAGATTTATTGGTGCTGCGACGGCAGAGGCTTGCCTGCAGAGCCACACACTGGATTTCCTGGCCGCAGTGGGAACTGCCTGAGAGACTGAGCATGGCGTCTTAACACTTCACCTGCACATTTGACCTGGGGAACCAAGCCCTACCCGTGGAGGGCTCACCATCCCGTCTGCTGCCGTCACTAGCATCCCCGAGGGCCTGAACGGCAGTAGTGGCCCGCATTAGCCACAAACCACGGGTGGCTTTATGAACTACAATTTACTAAACTTTAATCCCCTTTTATCATTGCCCGTTTTATTGCCGCACCTGGAACCACGGAGCCGGGTCACGTCATTGTGACAACCCTGCAGCCCTTGAGGGTGGCAGGGCCCGGTTGTGAGTACCCCAGTCCCCGAGGTGCGACACTCCCACAAAATCACCTCATTATTACTGTGCATATGTTTTTTGTTGTAAGCCACACGAGGACCTAGTATCCAAGGTTTAATGTCCAAGACATCCCTTGCAGTAAGCAATATGACTCATTGACTTCATATGTCTGGTTGCCATTGTAACATGGGCCCAACTGTTAACTCCAATCAGTGTGTAACTCTATTCATATATATGTACATGTTACTTTTAGTTTAATATAGAAAAAGGACACATTTGCAACCAATAAACTGGTTTATTAATACCAACTTCGTCTTATGATGGCAACATTATACCCCTTCAAACAGGGTGACTTTCCACAATGTGAAATGAATGTGACCTGCACATTTCAAGCATGTGGCAAACAGAATAAAAATTACAATGTAACATTGCAAAAAAACTAATTATTAGGTTGTTTAAACAGCCAAAAACCTACAAATATGTTTAGGCCAACAAGGAGAGGGGCCAATTAGTTTACAAAGGTCAGGAATAAATATCATTGTGCCTCAATGTAACAAAACATGTGTAAAATGAGATTGTACTCCAACACAAAAAAAGGTGGGCTAATGGGCCACGTGAAAGGGCCACTGTGGCGCCCCGCAACGAGTGCGTCACAGGAAGGTATTGCATCCCTGACTGAATATGTAATATCTTCTGTCTCAGTGATGACTTGGTTAAACCCAGAGCTCCATACACCACACAACACATTAAAGGTAGAGGGCCAATCAGGTCCTGGTGGGAGGAGTGAAAGGTGTAGTGTGTGTGTGAAGTTAGAAAGAGAGGAGTGAGTGGAGTAACGTAGGAGAAGTGGTTGGAGGGGAAGGAAGAAGGAGCAGGAACCTGCACAGTGCCGTGCAGCCCTAAAAAAGTAACTTACCGGCAGGGCACCATCAAGTGGTGACCCAGACCGGAACACGGGCAACTACAGAGCGGGCTAAAACTGGCCTGTGCCCAACCTCACCGGACACCGGGTCCGAGGCGAACAGATGTCTACCACTGTTCTGCAGAAACCGGAGTGAAGGAACGTCTTCTTAGGAGCACCTCACTACAGCCGCAATCTAGCCGTCTTGCCAGCGAGATACCCACAATAGCCTGTTCAACCGGGAGGTACTCCGGTAGGGAATCCTAAAGAAGTCTTCCCTGTACCTCAAACTGGCGTACTAAGGCGACAACGGCAACCAGAATAGAAGGTTAGATAAAGGAGGGACACCATGGAGCTCTGAACTAAGTCATTCATCGCTGGGACTTCCCGGTCCGTTGCCTACAGACTGTATACTGTGTATTGCACCGAATCTGCAGTAAAGACCCGTTACAGAGGAGTCTGGTGCCCGTGCCATTCTTCAGAACTGTTATTAACACCCAGAAGTACCCGAGCTGCCGTATTTCACCCAGTGCAGCTCCCGGCCTCGGGGACTCCTGCTCATCCTGTGGAGAGCATCCCATCTAGCTGCCGCACATCCCACGGAGGCCCACGCAGCGCCGGTGTCATCACCGGACTCCCACAGGTGGCATCACGACAAACAAGAATCATCCTCATCCTTTCATCCCTTTTGATCTGACCACCGGGCCCCACAGCCTCAGGCGCGGAACCGTGACAAGTGCTGCATCGCCTGAGACGGGAGCATCCGGAAACGGTGAGTCAGCCACCATATACCACCCATTGTAAAACAGAGCTCTCCTAAACCCTGGTAAATAAAACCATTACCAAACATAAATGTGTGGCAAACTAACATTGTCACCTAAATCCAGGTTCGAAGGAAACTCTGTGCCACTGTCAGCTACCTTAAGGCCCACAAACTCCTCCACAAGAGCATGAAATCTACCACGGAATTCAAGGTGTTGCTCTCGTGGGATCTCTTGCATCATCTGGAAGTATGAGGTGAAATACAGTGGCCAGTCATTGCCAGAGTACAGGGCCAGCTTGTGTTGCAGCTCCATCACTTTCAGAGGGGTCTCTTTTATCTCGCTCCTCAGACTACTCAAGCTGTTGTACTGTGTTGTACTGTGTCAATAAACATTCAATTGGTTGATTCTGCGACTGGTGTTTCTGGGGGTACGCTGCTACCTTATTCACGCGCCCAGACTGCCAGTGATGGAGGTAATAGGAGCTTGGCCCAGTCTCAAACCATGTACCGTATATCTTCCCATACATCCGCACTTGGTGGGGCAGAAAGTGCCACGGATGCTGCAACAGCACTTTCGTCCTCGTCACCACCTTGGTCCTCTGCTTCACACTGCGTAGTGCTGCTTGTGGTCCTGTATGTAAATGAAATAAGTATGACATTAGATTTTGTGTGTATTCATCGAAGTGTAAAAGAGAGCTGCAGAAGTCTGACCTAAATACCTTAAGGGTTGGACAATTTTTGCAAGAAAATATAAATCCTCATAATACATATAGTGGGCGGATTTGTCCGAATGCAGCCCTTCCTGTACTTCATATTTTGTTTGTAGTCCCTCACAAAACGGTCCTTCATGGACCTTAACCTTTTCATAATGCGGATTCCTGGAAGTGTGAAAGAACCAAAGAAAGGTCTAAGTACCATATTTTTCGCGTTATAAGACGGACTTTTGTTCCCTCAAATTTTGGGGGAATGTGGGGGTGCGTCTTATTATGTGAAACAATACTGTTGTGCAGTGGGAGGGGGGAAGGGGCTATGGAGCAGTGTCCGGGGACTGTCAGGGGGCTGCTCATTGTTTCATGTAATATGCACTGCTTCCCGCTGTCAATCACCAGCGGGAGCAGTCCATATTACAGGAGCGGGACCGCAGCTTAGCAGCTACGGTCCCGTGTGAATAGTTAGTGCTTTCCACACAATGAAAGCGTGGAAAGCACTGACTATCCCTGGGAGCATGATCATACTCACCGCTCTCCTTGCTCTCGCTGTCCGAGCCATCCCCGCTGTCTTTGCCGGCATCTGGGTCCTGTGAGCGTCGCTGCAGAGTGGCGTCATCACCTGCGCGCTGCTCACAGGACCCGGATGCTGACACAGCACAGAGCGCGGGGATGGCGCGGACGGCGAGGGAGTGAGAAGGGTGAGTATGATTGTTTATTATTTTAATTGTGTGGCAGCATCAGGGACAGTGTGCCAGCCTTATGGGCACAGTGTGCCAGCCTTATGGGGGCAGTGTGCCAGCCTTATGGGGACCGTGTGCCAGCCTTATGGGGACCGTGTGCCAGCCTTATGGGGGACAGTGTGCCAGCCTTAAGGGGACAGTGTGCCAGCCTTAAGGGGACAGTGTGCCCGCATTGGGGGAGGGGCAGTGCCAGCATGAAGGCTGTGTGTACCAGCATTGGGGATATACCGTATATACTCGCGTATAAGCCGAGTTTTTCAGCCCAAAAATTGGGCTGAAAAGTACCCCCCTCGGCTTATACGCGAGTCAGTGCTGTATACCGATGTATACATCGGTACATACCGATGTATACATCGGTATACAGCAGCCCCCGCATCCCCAGTAATGCAGGGCCCCCCCAGGGTCTCTCCGGTCACCTGTAAAGCAAGCTATACTTATCAGTGTCCCGCTCGCACCCGCCGCTGCCGACATCCACGATCCTCCATCTTCATGCGACTCCTCTTCCTGTTTCTGTGCGCGTCGCCGGCAATGACGTCATTCCCGGCGACGCGCACAGGAAACAGGAAGAGGAGTCGCATGAAGATGGAGGATCGCGGATGTCGGCAGCGGCGGGTGCGAGCGGGACACTGATAAGTATAGCTTGCTTTACAGGTGACCGGAGAGACGCTGGGGGGGGCCTGCATTACTGGGGCTGCCTGTATACTACCGCTGGGGCTGCTATATACCTCTGGGGCACTGTATACTACCACTGGGGCTGCTATATACCTCTGGGGCCCTGTATACTACCACTGGGGCTGCTATATACCTCTGGGGCACTGTATACTACCACTGGGGCTGCTATATACCTCTGGGGCCCTGTATACTACCACTGGGGCTGCTATATACCTCTGGGGCACTGTATACTACCACTGGGGCTGCTATATACCTCTGGGGCCCTGTATACTACCACTGGGGCTGCTATATACCTCTCGGGCACTGTATACTACCACTGGGGCTGCTATATACCTCTGGGGCCCTGTATACTACCACTGGGGCTGCTATATACCTCTGGGGCCCTGTATACTACCACTGGGGCTGCTATATACCTCTGGGGCCCTGTATACTACCACTGGGGCTGTATATACTACCACTGGGGCTGTATATACTACTGGGGCTGCGTGTATACTACCACTGGGGCTGCTGTATCTACCTCTGGGACTGGTGTATACCACACTGCTGGGGGCTGTATACTTGTGCTAGGGTCCACCCTCGGCTTATACACGAGTCAATAGATTTTCCCAGGTTTTGGGGGCAAAAGTAGGGGGGTCGGCTTATACACGGGTCGGCTTATACACGAGTATATACGGTATATACCAGGTTGGAGGACATATATACTGATTGTAAGACGGACACTGGCATTATAAGGCGAACCACATTTAACATTAAAAATTATTTTTTTCCTCTTTTCCTTCATCAAATGTGGGAGTGCGTCCTTTTTCTTTTGCTATTGCTTTTGGTCTGAAAAAAATATTAGAGTATCAAATGCATTAAGCAAACACAGGTACATCATTGTCATATTGCACAATCCAAATAAGCTTTACAAAAATGTGAGCCACAAATGAGCACATGACACTGAAATATAATGTTTGCTTTGGTGCACCCTTGCTACACTAGGCAGTGGCTCAGTGGTCTTGGGAGTGAAATTATATATTGTAGATTGGGGAAAACGTTAAAGGAGGGGAAAAACATATCGGTTGCAGGTGGGCACTTTAGGGCTGGTGTTTTGTGAAATCTGTTTTTTTTTTGTTTTGGTAACCTTAAATGTGTGAAAAACAAAAAAAAACATCTCGGACATTGTTCTCCACAAGGGAAAAGCAAAAGAAATTACTCCGTCCCCCCAAACCAAAATAAACCAAGAAATCAAAAAACAAATACCTGTGCCCGGCTGGTTGTGGCCGTCGGCTTAGGCCGGGTTCACATTTGCACACCATTTGCACTGTGAACTCAGCGTCCTGAGCGCAGCAGAACGCAGGCACTATGTGTTCCTTTGTTTAACATGGGAACGCATAATGCCTGTGTGTGGCTGCATTCAGGTGCGTTTGCGTTCGGCTGCGCATAATTTATGCACATGCCGAACGCAAAATGTTGATTGTTTGTGCGTGGCTGTGTGCTTGCTTTATACACATGCAGACAGCTGCGCACAAATGATGAATGAAACTGAATCTGTACGCATTGCCATCTGCTGGCAAGCGCACAGACACAGCAGAAAAGGAGGTCATCCCCAGGTAAATCTTGTCCTGGCATTCTCTCTTCCTCTTCTTTCTTCCTCTTCTTCTTTCCTCTTCTTTCTTCTTCTTCTTTCCTCTTGTTTCTTCTTCTTCCTCCCGGCCGCCACTGGTTCATTTAAAATAGCTACGGGAAAGCCGGCGGTGTAAACACTTCACCCCCCGGCTTTCCCACCGGCGATTTCAAATGAACATCTGATGCGCATCAGCTGTACATTTTAAATAGCCGTCGGGAAAGCCGGCGATGAAGTGTTTTCACTGCCGGCTTTCCCGGCAGCTATTTTAAATGGCCCAGTGGTGGCGACATAGAGGACGAGATCAGCGGCGGTGGCGGGAGGAGGAGATATTCGCCGCTGATCTCCGCCTCCCGGCAGCTGAGACCACTGATTGGGTGGCCGGGCGACTCACAGTGACATTTTCATGTGAACGCATGCGGACAATCACTACTGCGTTCGGCATTGCGTATGCGTATGGGCTCCATACGCTGCAGTGCCGAACGCAAATGTGAACTTAGCCTTAGTCTGTCTGGCAGTCTTGGACACATGTTGCTGTCTAGTGGATGGGCCAGTCTGTTATGTTTACCAAGGAATTGGAATGGACAAAAAAACCCAAAACATTACAACAACAGTACACAGCCTTCAGTATGGCAGACAACAAAGGCAACAATGGCCGGGGGTGACGTGGCCCACATGTGTTTAATTACAATGGTCTACAACACAGGAGCCCCACAAAAAATATTTACAATGTATGTAATCGTACTCTCATTGTCATCACTATCCTGGGATTCAGGGTATGAAGACTCCTGCATTTGTTACCATGGTCACAAAAGTTAAAGAAAAAAAACCTTAAATACTACATACTGTAACTAGGGATGAGCGAGTAAACTCATAACTATTTGGTACTCGTCGAATAGTACGATATTCCGGCTACTTGCTACTCCGCGAGTTTACTTGTGTTGCAGCTGTGTGGTTTTCAGGGGAGATTAGCCTGCCCTGTGCTGTGTGAGGCAGTCTTCCAGAAGCCTGCAAAGGTGCAGGACACATGATATGGGTCTGAGAACCTGGATGAGACAACTGCAGAGCAGGCAGTGCAAGGGTGGGTTTACACGTTTCAATATCGTTACGATATCGCAATTCAATGGCGCGGGAGCGTGCATTTAGTGCACGTTTCTCCCGCATCGCATCGGAGGTTTACACATTGCGATTTCTGAATCCAACGTCCGTACGATGTCTACGCCCCCAACCCAGGGACGACCATTTAACATGGGAGTGAATGGGTGACGTTGAACTTCACATCGTAGTTGGGCTGTCACACAGCACGATCCGGCTCCAATCTCCATTCAATATCGGAGCATTGAATAGCACGCTCATTCAATCCCCGATATCGCATTGACATCGTTCTTGCATCGTATTGGACGTTCACACCATACAACGCAGGAACGATATCGGCTCCAACGATCGAACCACGTGACTTTTCATTGAAATTGGATGCCGACATCGCAACGTGTAAACCCCCTTGAGAGGTACGATTGGAACCTCTCTGTGCGAGGTTGCTGGGAGCACCAGAGGAGTTCTATGTGAACACGGCTCACATCACAGTGAGTAATGAGCGGCCTGTGTACCGAGTATTCACTGACTGAAGACGGTGAATGGACACTGGGAGTGCTCCACTAATGTGCTGTTGATACTCCATTAAGACAAGTGTGAATACTGCCCTGGGACACTTCGAGAGATGTGTACCTCAACCTGTACAGGAATCCATGCATTATGATAAGTGAGAGATACGGTCTATGGAGATATATAGACATTTATGTTGAAGATGAAGGAAAGCCTCATGTTTGTGTTAAGGAGCATGGTTTAAGAAGTTTAGAATAAACCGGATAAACTTTTGTAAAGAATCCATTGCTGTGTGCGTCAATTCTGCTGCCAAGCGTGTCCCCCAGGGTGCGTTACCTCACAACTGCGAAAGTGAAATTAAAATTAATAAAAAGGTGTTAAAAATAAAAAAAATAACATACTCACCTATCGGACGGCTGTCCCTGGACCTGATAAGAACACACTCGATGGGCTGCAAGGACCTTAAGTCTGATGGCCAATCAGATGGCTGGTAGCGATCAGGTGGTATGTGACATAACACACCACGTGATCGCTTCTGGCCATCTGACTGGCCATCAGACTTAAGGTCCTAGCAGGCCATTGATGTGTTAGAACATTTAATGGCCAAACAGATGGCCGGTAGTGATCAGGTGGTGTGTGATGTCACACACCACCTGATTGCCACCGGCCATCAGACTTAAGGTCCTGGCAGGTCATCAGATGTGTTCTTTTTGGGTCCTGGGACAGCCGTCGGATAGGTATGTTTTTTTTTTTTTTAATTTTTAACACCTGTTATTAACTTTTATTTCACTTTCGCAGTGTATATAGATACACTGCGAAAGTACTCGCATATCCCATTGACTTACATTGTACTCGCTACTTGTAACGAGTACCTGAGGATAAGGACCTACTCCTTACGAGTCTTAATATTTCACTACTCGCTTATCCCTTACTGTAAACTTAACCATGAATACATATCTCTGAAACAACCAAGATACATAGTAGTTAATACTGATAACAATAGCCATGACTTTGGCCATGTGAACCAACCAGCATATCCTTTACTGCATTTATAACACATTAGAAGCCTTATTGTCAATACAAATATTTGTTTAACAAAGTACTTACAAAAAGAATTGACCTGGGGGCATCACTGTCAGTAGAGGGATCATAATCCACGGAATCACTTATCTATGCAGAAAACATAGCACAATACACAAACATGTGACATCAACACATGGAATAAAACAATTTCACAGTCGCAAATCATTGCAAACATTAAAAAATAAAACAACTTACAGCCAAACTGTGTGGGATTTAGGGCCGCTTTACACGTCGCGATATCGCAACGCAACATCGATAAAAAGTCACGTGGTACGGGCGTTGCAGTTGATATCGTTCGTGCGTTGTGTCGTGTAAATGGGCAATGCAACGCGAAAACAACCTACCGTATATACTCGCGTATAAGCCGAGTTTTTCAGCCCAAAAATTGGGCTGAAAAGTACCCCCCTCGGCTTATACGCGAGTCAGTGCGGGGGCTGCTGTATACAGCGGTATAAAGCAGCCCCCGCATCCCCAGTAATGCAGGGCCCCCCCCCCCTCATGCTCCAGTCACCTGTAAAGCAAGTTATACTTATCAGTGCCCGCTGCCGTTCGCGCCCGCCGCTGCCGACATGCGATCCTCCATCTTCATGCATCTTCTTCCTGCTTCTGTGCGCGTCGCAGGCAATGACGTCATTACCGGCGACGCGCACAGGAAACAGGAAGAAGATGCATGAAGACGGAGGATCGGGATGTCGGCAGATGCGGGCGCGGACAGCAGCGGGCACTGATAAGTATAATTTGCTTTACAGGTGACCGGAGCATGAGGGGGGGGCCCTGCATTACTGGGGCTGCCTGTATACTACCACTGGGGCTGCTGTATATAGGGGCCCTGCATTACTGGGGCTGCAATACCACTGGGGCTGCTGTATATAGGGGCCCTGCATTACTGGGGCTGCAATACCACTGGGGCTGCTGTATATAGGGGCTGCAATACCACTGGGGCTGCAATACCACTGGGGCTGCTGTATATAGGGGCCCTGCATTACTGGGGCTGCAATACCACTGGGGCTGCTGTATATAGGGGCTGCAATACCACTGGGGCTGCAATACCACTGGGGCTGCTGTATATAGGGGCCCTGCATTACTGGGGCTGCAATACCACTGGGGCTGCTGTATATAGGGGCTGCAATACCACTGGGGCTGCAATACCACTGGGGCTGCTGTATATAGGGGCTGATGCAAGTGCGGTATTTCTGCGATCCGGAACTTGCAGCAGTTGCAGCTGCACAATAAAAACCGCTGCTGACTGCGCCAGATCGTGGCAATACCGCACTTGCCGCACCTGCGACAAGCACCATAAACAATGCATGGGGCTTGCCGCAAGTGTGCCGCAAGTGCGAGCGTTAGGCGTCAGATGCGGTAAATCTGCCGGATCTGCCACAATCAGCAAAAAACGCTAATGTCAAAGGGGCCTTATTGACAAAAACGCATGCATTGTAACGCAGCAGAGCACTAGATGTGAAACGGCCCTTTGATTGTTCATTAGGTAATCGGCAGCCTGTTTAAACTGCATGATTATCATGAAATTATTACTCCTGGGAACACTCATTTATGATATTCGTGCAGTGTAGATGTCTCTTTAGCGTCTTTGTAGAATCCGCTTAAATAAGTAACCAAGCACAATGTCATATCCACACAGGAAAAAAATCTGTGTCATTTGAACAGCAAAGCACATTTCCCACTGAAAGCCATTTGAGGAGAATTTCACAAGGATTTCACTCTTTACTAATATTATGCTGCAGAATAAAAGAATGGTCTATATTTATATGGTCAGTTTCCTTCCCTGCTGAGCCACGGCTTGGTCGGTCTCTGTCCAAATACTGATTCATTTTTCTTTTTTATGGTCTGTAGTTGTCAGGTGTTTTTATGTGTTTATTGTCTCTGTCCTATCACAGCCCCAGGCAGGGCTATTTGTACTGTCCTGATGCCAGCTTTCTATGCTGGCTATAGATCTGTGTGGATTTCTGTGTGCAGTTCCAGCCCTGCAGCTAGCTGTGTAGTTAGGGATACTAGTCTCTTTACAGGGTGTGTGTACGGCTGCAGTGTGTTAGGCTTTATTCCCATTTATCTAACAGATTCTTATGAGTTTCTTTATAGGCATCATTTTATAGATTTTTTTTCAACAGATCAATCTGTTACTCTCTAAATAGTCTAGGTAGCCCATCTTTTACTCTTTGGAAGAGCGGCTGCTGTTAAGATGACCAGCCTACCTAAATTCTTATTTTTGCTAGAGACCCTACCTATACCAATATCATTACCAATGTTAAAAAAATTCCAATATACCTTTCTTAATTTTTTTATGGAGACAAAGGCATCATCGTATAGCTAAATCATCAGTTCTGTTGTCACCTAAACTGAAGGGAAGTTTAGCCTTCCCAGACATTTGGCAGTATTATTTAGGAGTACTTCTTCAGTATATCTCGGCTTGGGCTTCATCGTGGACATATAATAAGTGGTCGGAAATTTAAAAACGATGGATGGCCCCATATACTCCAATGCGCTCTTATGGTCAACTTCAAGGATACATCTTCCTACCCCTTTGCTAGGTCCTATGTTATTTGTTCAAAGTATCTGGGCACTAAAGGCCACTTTACACATCACGATATCGCAACGCAACTACGATAAAAAGTCACGTGGATCGGGCATTGCATTCGATATCGTTCGTGCGTTGTGTCGTGTAAATGGGCAACGCAACTCAAAAACGATGCAACTACGATATTGTTTGTGGATTCTGCATGCTCTTCAACTGTGCAATACTGGCTTGTCGATCTGGCAGGATCGTGCTTTGTGACAGCGCAACTACGATTTGGAGCACAACTTTTCCTATTCATTACAATGTTAATTGCTCGTTCCCTGAGTTGCTCAGACACAGTGTGCAAGAGGGGCGTACGACATCATTGTTGCGTTGCCTGCCGTTATCTCCCTGTGTAACATCTCCTATGCGATCTTGGACAAATGCCAAAAACGTGTGCGCTCCTGTGAAATTGTATGCAATATCGGAATGATATTGTGACGTGTAAAGCGGCCTTAAGTAGTAGAACTTTCCATTCCTTTTCACACCATTATTACAAGACAAACTTACAACAACCATAACAAAGCCACGGTTTCAAGCCAACCTTTTTATTATGCAGATATAGTAGACTAGCTGTGAGCCCGATTCTAAAGAATCGGGAGTCTAGAATCTGTATATAATTTTTTTAAGAGTTTTAAATAATAGACTTAAACACCAGATATATGACTAAGTAGGCGATGTAGGCAGAACTGTGAGGGTAGCAATATAGTGGAGGTGTAGAAAGAGTTAATGTCCGACTAACAGGACTATAACAGAGTAGGAACTTATAATGATATCAAAAATGTTATTGAAGGAGTTAATGTCCCGCAGGCACTCCCACAACAGACACAGCGCTGTAAATTATATCCAAAATGGTGTTCAAGGGGTTAATGTAGCAGTGGCAGTAGTTATAAACACTACCAAATATGCAGTTAATGCTGAACTGGTATATAATGGGTTAATTTCGCAGTGTCATTACAACTATACACTTTGTAATAGAAATAACAACAATAATGGAAGATAAGGGGTTAATGTTCCTACTGGCAGTAGTAATAGAGACTACAAAGTATGGAGTTAAGGCAGAAATGGTATATAAGGGGTTAACTTCGAAGTGGCAATACAACTACACACTGTGTTATAGAAATTACAGATAAAACGGAATGTAAGGGGTTAATGTTGCTACTGTCATGAGTACAATGAGAGAATCGCCTCACGGCCATTGAGATACATGGAGGACTTTGAGTTTGACTTTGAGTAAATTTGAAACTCAAAGTCCTCCATTATATCTCAATGGGAAGTGAGGCGCTATTCTCATTGGTCGGTGTGTGCTGGCGCCGACCAATGAGAATGGCGCCTCACTTACAGCGCTAAATTTGAAACTCAAAGTCCTCCATTATATCTCAATGGAAAGTGAGGCGCTATTCTCATTGGTCGCTGTGTGCTGGCGCCGACCAATGAGAATAGCGCCTCACTTACAGCACTAAATTTGAAACTCAAAGTCCTCCATTATATCTCAATGGGAAGTGAGGCGCTATTCTCATTGGTCGGTGTGTGCTGGCGCCGACCAATGAGAATAGCGCCTCACTTACAGCGGTAAATTTGAAACTCAAAGTCCTCCATTATATCTCAATGGGAAGTGAGGCGCTATTCTCATTGGTCGCTGTGTGCTGGCGCCGACCAATGAGAATAGCGCCTCACTTACAGCGGTAAATTTGAAACTTAAAGTCCTCCATTACATCTCAATGGGAAGTGAGATATAATGGAGGACTTTGAGTTTCAAATTTACCGCTGTAAGTGAGGCGCTATGCTCATTGGTCGCTGTGTGCTGGCGCCGACCAATGAGCATATCTTCCCATTGAGATACATAGCGGTCTTTAGAGCTGTGCATGGCCGGGCCCTTGGTTCTATTTTCGGCCACGGCGCTCGGCTCTCGTCGGTCGTCGCCGGGGCGGGAGACTCGCAATGGCCGCTGCGCAGCCATTGCTCGCACCCCTGCAACGGCTCGCAATGGCCGCTGCGCAGCCACGTCCACGACGACGGAAGTAGCGCCGAAACTTACGGAAGTGCGTTAGGGGAATATATAATAGATCCACTTACTAGCAGTATTTTACCCTTTCAAAAGATGAATAATTCCTGGTGCTGCCCATTTTTCATACATACATACTCTTAGCACTTGGCCTACATAAATACATTACATTTTCTAATCCATATGAATGTCTATACAAGCAAAATCCTTCTACATAGAGCCTCATTACAGACATCTATAATAACATTTAGTCATCCCCCTCTTCTGATTTTCGTCCCCAACACGAGTTGATGGGAGGTATATTTGGACAAGGAAATATCTCTGCCTCTTTGGCAGGTTATCTGGTCTACAGATGATAACGTATAACACAGAAGGAGAATCAATATAAAATATGAATGTATTACAATCATACACCAGATGTCTTACATAGTTTTTCACCTCTGCGTCTGACCAGTGTTGAAGGAGCTTCGGGGCAGTGGTGACATTGCCATATATATTCTGGGACGTGATAAATTAAACAGTAATCTTTCTTTAAATGAGATCTATTAAAATATGATCATTCAGTTAATGAAGACATCTCTGACGCATTTCCAGCAGTTTGGACCACCATTAATCATAAACATAGTGTTATAGCCATGGAAGGAACTATTTAAAAACATGGACAGCCAGTTGGAAAATACAGAATACATCATTTTACCATCATGTATCCTGCTAGGTTTGATAAATATACAGTTGTGGTCAAAAGTATTGATACCCCTGCAATTCTGCCAGATAATACTCAGTTTCTTCCTGAAAATGATTGCAAGCACAAATTCTTTGGTTTTATTATCTTCATTTAATTTGTCTTCAATGAAAAAACACAAAAATAATTGTCCTAAAGCCAAATTGGATCTAATTCCACACCAAACATAAAAAAGGGGTGGACAAAAGTATTGGCACTGTTAGAAAAATCATATGATGCTTCTCTAATATGTGTAATTAACAGCACCTGTAACTTACCTGTGGCACCTAACAGGTGTTGGCAATAACTAAATCACACTTACAGCCAGTTGACATGGATTAAAGTTGACTCAACCTCTGTCCTGTGTCCTTGTGTGTACCACATTGAGCATGGAGAAAAGAAAGAAGACCAAAGAACTGTCTGAGGACTTGAGAAACCAAATTGTGAGGAAGCATGAGCAATCTCAAGGCTACAAGTCCATCTCCAAAGACCTGAATGTTCCTGTGTCTACCGTGCGCAGTGTCATCAAGAAGTTTAAAGCCCATGGCACTGTGGCTAACCTCCCTAGATGTGGACGGAAAAGAAAAATTGACGAGAGATTTCAACGCAAGATGGTGGATAGAGAACCTCGAATAACAATGCGCTTATTGAAGCCGGGCCAATCACGTGATCAGGCCCATAATGCACTGGGGCCAATCACGTGATTAGCCCCTTAATGCACCGTGTGACGTAGCGGCCGGTGTATGATAGGATTCCAGAGGGCGGGAGATTCCAAATAGAGGGGCGGACATGAAGAAAGAATAATGCCGCCCAGCGGGGCGTGCGCTGCAGCATCGAGGAGTGCTGCATGGATCCTGGTGCCGCCTTTTCAGTCCCCCAACCTCAGAGACTTCTGTAAGTTGCAAGTTATTTTTCAGATCTTTTATAGGGTGGATTTAGCTCAGATAGGGATACATAGGGAGCTGCTAGGAAGGTGTAGGGACAGGTAGTGATAGTGTAGGGCCTTAATTGTAGGTGACAGGTTCCCTTTAAGCCATCAGCTGAGCAGTGAGTGCCCAATCAAATAAATATGTGGTCTTTATACAAAATTGATGTAATGTATATCACTGTCATTATCAGATTATAGAAGTAACATGGAAGTGTGCACTATGGTATTATGTAGGATACACAATTATGAATATCTAAGTTTGCAAAAGAGATATTTGTACATTATTGGAAAATTGGATGTTAATAATTTGAAGATGAATAAGAGGGTCAGTATTTGCAATAGGTGACTGCTGGAAGAAAGTCCATGTGACTGAAACGTCGCAACATTGCCTGAAGGCCAATAAAAGCTATATACATCTGTAAGGAGTGCTGCAGTCTCTTTATTCAAATTTATGGACTATAAACAAAAGTGATTGAACCCCACTCCAGACTGAATTTGCACCCTGTAGAAGTAAAGGATCCAGCACCAGACAGAACTCCATATAAAAGTTTCTTCTTTATTAAATTACGTCATCAAGGCATAAAATTAGTGTTGCATGTAAATATGGGAACGCAGTCCCAAGATAGGCTGGACGCGTTTCGAACGACAGTTCTTTATCTACAGCATAACAAAAATGAGTGCAAACAATCCTTATATACAGATCAAACCTTGCCCCTCAGACACAGCTGTCCTAATTAAATGCTAAAGAAGTTAATTAACTCATGATATGCAGGTTTTTGGAGCAATCCTGCAAATATGGTATAGCAAACCAACCTATATTAGTAACCAATGCAACTTATTCCAGTAAAATTTACATATATTGCATTATTCCATATCATATGATATCAATAAAAATAAGTTGCATCGGTTTTGTAGTTGAGTCCATTGGGAGCTCTCACATTCAGTGACATTATCCAGAAAAATTCTTTATATCTAACTTGTCGCTCCCAGTCCCCTCCCCTTTTGTTTTTATTGATTCTATCGATACCCATAACACACAGGCTGGACATATCTCCATTGTGTACATCTTTAAAGTGTCTGGACAACCCAGATAGATTTCTAGTGGAAGCTCTGGTGTTTGGATTGGACGCGGTAATATGCTCTCCCAGGCGTATTTTTAAAGGTCTAGTAGTACATCCCACATAGTCTTTATTACAAATAGTACATGATGCCATATATATCAGATGACTAGTGTTGCAGTTCACGTAATTATTTATGACTAGACGGGGCCCGATTCTAAAGAATCGGGTAGTCTAGAATCCATATATAGTTTATTTACTAATAGTTAGGGGAGTGCGGTGAAATGAATTGTGTGTATACAGGTGGCTGAGTGGGTAGCAGAGTATGCGGTGGCTCAGTGGTTAGCAGTAAGTGCGGTGGCTCAGTGGTTAGCAGCGAGTGCGGTGGCTCAGTGGTTAGCAGTGAGTGCGATGGCTCAGTGGTTAGCAGTGAGTGCGGTGGCTCTGTGGTTAGCAGTGAGTGCGGTGGCTCTGTGGTTAGCAGTGAGTGCGGTGGCTCTGTGGTTAGCAGTGAGTGCGGTGGCTCTGTGGTTAGCAGTGAGTGCGGTGGCTCTGTGGTTAGCAGTGAGTGCGGTGGCTCAGTGGTTAGCAGTGAGTGCGGTGGCTCAGTGGTTAGCAGTGAGTGTGGTGGCTCAGTGGTTAGCAGTGAGTGCGGTGAGATTGGTCAGCACAGCGCCGTGGGCAGAGTGGTTAGCACACACATACATACATACATACACACACACACACACACTCCGCTCTAGTTAGCACCGACCCTGCGTCTTCCCCGCCGGTTGGATCCTGAGTCGACATGTCGCCGCCCGCGGACGACTGGATCCAATATGGCGTCCGGGAATTTTGGCGAGACTTCTTGGACGCTATATTGGATCCAGTAGTTCGGGGGTGGCGACATGTCGACTGAGGATCCAGGCGGCTGGCTGATGCAGGGCCGGTGGTAAGTATAGCGGAGTGTGTGTGTGTGTGTGTGTGTATGTGTTCGGACAAAGTGAGGGAAGTGGGGACAAAGTGAGGGAAGTGCGGACAAAGTGAGGGAAGTGACTACATACACACATATATACACATACTGTACATTGCATATGGAGGGGTGAGGAGAGCGGAGGCTGGAGGGGTGAGGAGGGGTGAGAAGAGCGGAGGCTGGAGGGCAGAACGGAGGCTGGAGGGCAGAGCGGAGGCTGGAGGGCAGGACAGAGGCTGGAGGGGAGAGCAGAGGCTGGAGGGCAGAGGCTGGAGGGCAGAGGCTGAAGGCACAGAGGGGAACCTGGAGAGGCTGGAGGGGCAGAGGCTGTAGGGGCAGAGGGGAAGCTGGAGGGGCAGAGGAGAAGCTGGAGGGGAGAGCAGAGGCTGGAGGGGAGAGCGGAGGCTGGAGGGGAGAGGCTGGAGGGTAGAGAGGAGGCTGGAGGGGAGAGGCTGGAGGGGAGAGCGGAGGCTGGAGGGCAGAGGCTGGAGGGGAGGCAGAGGCTGGAGGGCAGAGGCTGGAGGGGCAGAGGGGAAGCTGGAGAGGCTGGAGGGCAGAGGCTGGAGGGACAGAGGGGAAGCTGGAGAGGCTGGAGGGGCAGAGGCTGGAGGGGCAGAGGCTGGAGGGGCAGAGGGGAAGCTGGAGAGGCTGGAGGGGCAGAGGCTGGAGGGGCAGAGGGGAAGCTGGAGAGGCTGGAGGGGCAGAGGCTGGAGGAGGAGAGGCTGGAGGGGCAGAGGCTGGAGGGGCAGAGGCTGGAGGAGGAGAGGCTGGAGGCAGTGGAGTAGATGGGCGGGGGGTGCACACTCACCGCGGGTGCCGTGCGTCTCCTGTAGGAGGAGAGGAGGAGCGGGCAGAGCAGCAGGACAGGAAGTCCCGTCCTCCCTCCTCTCCAGGCGCGCGGCGGCCGCTGCTGGTAGCACGGGTCCCCCCAGGGGGTGTGGGGCCCCCCCAGGTGGCGGGCAATGGGCCCCCCCTGCCTACGCTAGTGGCTGGAGGGCAGAGGCTGGAGGGGAGAGGCTGGAGGGCAGACGGAACGTCCGAGAGCGGAACGTTCCTCTGCCGCTCCCTGTAGCCGGGCGCCGGCCGGCTACCCTGCACTGGTGACGTCACCAGCATGGGTCCGAAGGCCATCACGGAAGTACCCTTCGGGTATTCCGGAAGTGGCCTTCGGCTTTTATATATTAGATGTAACTTCGTCCAGAAATCTGATTGGAAAACTGCTTGGATATCTGCATGTATCGACGAAGACCACACCTGTTCCCACCGCAGGGGTAGCTCCCCTTAGTAGACAGCCAGGTGGGTATTGTAGTAGTGTGGGGGAACTGGGATGGAGACAAGATATTGCCGATAGTTAATGATTTTCTCAGCACACATCTATATCCTTCAGATAGAATTTCTAGCTATTTGTATTGATGTATTTTGTGAAATTCATGAATGTGGGAGATTGGGGGGGAGGCACATCGCTGTCATCCTTCCAAATTTACCTCATCAACTCCAGAGTGCCAGTTATGGATAATTTCCAGCACATCCTGGAAAAAGAGATCAAAATCATTCTTGATTCTAAACCAAATACACGCAATAATCTTACAGATATCGATATTGAGTCCATTAAGACACTGAAAAATAATCCTCACATTATTGTACGTTCTGCTGACAAGGGGGGTGCTGTGGTTGTGCTAGATAAAGATCTATATTACAGAGAAATTATTTCACTATTGTCTGATCAGACCACTTACCGTCACTTGTCAGCAGACCCTACTTCACAAATCCAGAGGTATGTCCTTAGGTTGCTAAGTGAGGGCGTTAGTATGGGAGTTCTCACAGAAAATATGAAGGATCATTTATATGTTGAAACCCCACAATGTCCATTGTTTCATGCCTTCCCTAAGGTTCACAAACAAACTTTTCCTCCACCAATGAGACCCATTGTGGGCCTGGGAGAGCATATTACCGCGTCCAATCCAAACACCAGAGCCTCCACTAGAAATCTATCTGGATTGTCCAGACACTTTAAAGATGTACACAATGGAGATATGTCCAGCCTGCGTGTTATGGGTATCGATAGAATCAATAAAATCAAAAGGGGAGGGGACTGGGAGCGACAAGTTAGATGTAAAGAATTTTTCTGGATAATGTCACTGAATGTGAGAGCTCCCAATGGACGCAACTACAAAACCGATGCAACTTATTTTTATTGATATCATATGATATGGAATAATGCAATATATGTAAATTTTACTGGAATAAGTTGCATTGGTTACTAATATAGGTTGGTTTGCTATATCATACTTGCAGGATTGCTCCAAAAACCTGCATATCATGAGTTAATTAACTTCTTTAGCATTTAATTAGGACAGCTATGTCTGAGGGGCAAGGTTTGATCTGTATATAAGGATTGTTTGCACTCATTTTTGTTATGCTGTAGATAAAGAACTGTCGTTCGAAACGCATCCAGCCTATCTTGGAACTGCGTTCCCATATTTACATGCAACACAAATTTTATGCCTTGATGACGTAATTTAACCCCTTAAGGACCGAGTCACTTTGCAGCTTAATGACCGGACCATTTTTTGTAATTCTGACCACTCTCCCTTTATGAGGTAATATCTCTGAAACGCTTCAACAGATCCTAGCGATTCTGAGATTGTTTTTTCGTGACATATTGGGCTTCATGATAGTATTAAATTTAGGTCGATAATTTTTGCGTTTATTTGTGAAAAAATAAAAAATTTGGCAAAAATTTTGAAAATTTAGCAATTTTCAAATTTTTAATTTTTATTCTGCTAAACCAGAGAGTTATGTGCCACAAAATAGTTAATAAATAACATCTCCCACATGTCTACTTCACATCAGCACAATTTTGGAAGAAAAAAAAAAATTTGGTAGGACGTTATAAGGGTTCAAAGTTCATCAGCAATTTTTCATTTTTCCAGCAAAATTTACAAAACCAATTTTTTAGTGACCACATCACATTTGAAGTCTCTTTGAGGGGTGTACATGACAGAAAACACCCAAAAGTTACACCATTCCAAAAACTGCACCCCTCAAGCTACTCAAAACTATATTGAAGAAGATTATTAACCCTTCAGGTGCTTCACAGGAACTAAAATAAAGTTGAAGGAAAAAATGGGCATTTTAATTTTTGTAACAAAAATGTTCTTTTAGCCTCAATTTTTTCATTTTTACATGGGCAACAGGATAAAATGCATCCTAAAATTTGTTGGGCAATTTCTCCTGAGTACACCGATACCTCATATATGGTCATAAACCACTGTTTGGGCGCACGGCAGGACTGAGAAGGGAAGGAGCGCAATTTGAATTTTAGAGCCAATTTTCCGTTCAAAAAGTGAAATAGCGCTCCTTCCCTTCTGAGCTCTGCCGTGCGCCCAAACAGTGGTTTATGACCACAAATAAGGTATCGGTGTACTCAGGAGAAATTGCCCAACAAATTTTGTGATGTATTTTATCCCTTTGCCCATGTGAAACTGAAAAAATGTAGGCAAAAAGAATATTTTTGTGAAAAAAAAGTGTTTTTTTCATTTTTATGAATGAATTTGTGAAGCATCTGTTGGTTCAAAGTGCTCACTATGCATCTAGATACCTTCCTTAGGGGGTCTAGTTTCCAAAATGGGGTCATTTGTGGGGGAGCTCCAATGTGGAGACACACGGGGGCCCTCCATACGCGACATGGTGTCCGCTAACAATTTGAATGGAAAATGAGCTCAAATTGTTAGCGGACACCATGTCGCGTTTGGAGGGTCCCTGTGTATCTCCACATTGGAGCTCCCCCACAAGTGACCCCATTTTGGAAACTAGACCCCCGAAGGAACGTATCTAGATGCATAGTGATCACTTTGAACCCCCATATGCTTCAGAAATTCATCCGTAAAAATGAAAAAGCACTTTTTTTTCCACAAAAAAATTATTTTTTCATTATTACGGATCAATTTGTGAAGCATCTGGGGGTTCAAAGTGCTCACTATGTACCTAGATATGTTCCTTTGGGGGTCTAGTTTCCAAAATAGGGTCACTTGTGGGGGAGCTCCAATGTGGAGACACACAGGGACCCTCCAAACGCGACATGGTGTCCGCTAACAATTTGAGCTCATTTTCCATTCAAATTGTTAGCGGACACCATGTCGCGTTTGGAGGGTCCCCGTGTGTCTCCACATTGGAGCTCCCCCACAAGTGACCCCATTTTGGAAACTACACCCCCATAGGAACATATCTAGATGCATAGTGAGCACTTTCCACCCCCAGGTGCTTCACAAATTGATCTGTAAAAATGAAAAAAGAAAATTTGTGTGGAAAAAAAAAGTGCTTTTTCATTTTTATTGATGAATTTGTGAAGCATCTGGGGTTCAAAGTGCTCACTATGCATCTAGATATGTTCCTTAGGGGGTCTAGTTTCCGAAATGGGGTCACTTGTGGGGGAGCTCCAATGTGGAGACACACCGGGAACCTCCAAACGCGACATGGTGTCCGCTAATAATTTGAATGGAAAATTAGCTCAATTTGTTAGCGGACCCCATGTCGCGTTTGGAGGGTCCCCGTGTGTCTCCACATTGGAGCTCCCCCACAAGTGACCCCATTTTGGAAACTAGACCCCCAAAGGAACGTATCTTTATGCATAGTGAGCACTTTGAACCCCCAGGTGCTTCAGAAATTCATCCGTAAAAATGAAAAAGCACTTTTTTTCCACAAAATAACTTCTTTTTACATTATTACAGATCAATTTGTGAAGCATCTGGGGTTCAAAGTGCTCACTATGCATCTAGATATAATCCTTTGGGGGTCTAGTTTCCAAAATGGGGTCACTTGTGGGGGAGCTCCAATGTGGAGACACACAGGGGCTCTCCATACGCAACATGGTGTCCACTAACAATTGGAATTGTTAGCGGACACCTTGTAGGATATGAATAGCCTCTATGTGCCTAAACATTGGAGCTCCTCCACAAGTGACCCCATTTTGGAAACTAGACCACCCAAGGAACGTATCTAGATGCATAGTGAGCACTTTGAACCCCCAGGTGCTTCACAAATTGATCCGTAAAAATGAAAAAAGAAACTTTTTGTGGAAAAAAACTTGCTTTTTCATTTTTATGGATGAATTTCTGAAGCACCTGGGGGTTCAAAGTGATCACTATGCATCTAGATACGTTCCTTCGGGGGTCTAGTTTCCAAAATGGGGTCACTTGTGGGGGAGCTCCAATGTTCAGGCACACAGGGAGGGGCTCTCCATACCCGACATGGTTTCCGCTAACAATTGGAGCTAATTTTCTATTGAAATTGTTAGCGGACACCTTGTCGCATATGGAGAACCCATGTGCACAAGGGCAACTGGTAGAGTTGGGTTACAGCACCAGAAAATGCCGCCTCTAATGAATGCGCTATTTTCTTGGGTCGAAATTTGCAGCGTGGGGGACCCACAACATTTGAGTCTCTCCACGCTGAGGATTCCAGTCAGCCAGCTACCAAGTTGTACATGGCTGGCTACAAATACAGCGAAGGCTTTTTTTTATTTCTAGAACTAATTCTAGAAAAAAAAAATGACGTAGGGCTCCGCCATATTTTTGGTCCAGCCAGGTACAACTTGGCAGCTACAGACTGCCAGCAACCCCCAGCTGCCTCGTTGTACCTGGCTGCAACCAAAAATACAGCGAAGCCCATTTTTTTTTATTTCTAGAACTAATTCTAGAAAAAAAAAATGACGTAGGGCTCCGCCATATTTTTGGTCCAGCCAGGTACAACTTGGCAGCTACAGACTGCCAGCAACCCCCAGCTGCCTCGTTGTACCTGGCTGCAACCAAAAATACAGCGAAGCCCATTTTTTTTTATTTCTAGAACTAATTCTAGAAAAAAAAAATGACGTAGGGCTCCGCCATATTTTTGGCCCAGCCAGATACAACTAGGCAGCTGGGGGCTGGAATCCTCAGCATGGAAAGGCCCAAGCGTTCTGGGCCCCCCATGCTGCGAATTGCAGCCCGCAGCCGCTCCAGAAAATGGCGCATTCATTGAAGCGCCATTTTCTGGCGCTGTACCCATGCTCTTCCAGTTGCCCTGGTGCCGGTGGCAAACTGGGTAATAAAGGGGTTAATGCCAGCTTTTTATTGGCAGCTGGCACTAAGCCCGAGATTCATAATATAGGGCCAATGTTAGACCCGCCATTAGGAATCTCTGGTAAATAGTCAGAAAATACACACAGAGAAAAATCTTTTTATTTGAAAAAAAACACAAACAAAATTCGGACTCCATCTTTATTATAAAGATCCGACGTAGTCCACAACGAAGGTCCCACGACGCTCGATGGCCTCCGACGTAGTCCACAACGAAGGTCCCACGACGCTCGATCGCCTCCGACGTAGTCCACAACGAAGGTCACACGACGCTCGATCGCCTCTGCTCAATCCAGAGACTGCAGCGAGGGATCAAGGGTCCTGCTGCTGCAGTCTCTGAGGTCACACTGATGCTGCACTGTATGGCAATGATTTGCCATACAGTGCAGCTGTCAGTGCTGCAAACCCTAGTCCCAGAGATTACATGATCTCTCAGGCTTGGGTAAGGTTACCAGATGTTGCCATGGCAACCTCAGGTTACCAGATGTTGCCATGGTAACCTCAGGTTACCAGACGTCACCATGGCAACCTCAGGTTACCAGAAGTTGCCATGGTAACCTTAGGTTGCCATGCCGACATCTGGTAACCTGAGGTTGCCATGGCAACGTCTGGTAACCTGAGGTTGTCATGGCGACATCTGATAACCTGAGGTTGCCATGGCAGATGTTGCCATGGCAACCTCAGGTTATCAGATGTCACCATGACAACCTTAGGTTACCAGAAGTCGCCATGGCAACCTAAGGTTACCATGGTGATATCTGGTAACCTTAGGTTGCCATGGCGACATCTGGTAACCTGAGGTTGTCATGGCGACATCTGGTAACCTGAGGTTGTCATGGCGACATCTGGTAACCTGAGGTTGCCATGGCAGATGTCGCCATGGCAACCTCAGGTTACCAGATGTTGCCATGGCAACCTCAGGTTACCAGATGTCGCCATGGCAACCTCAGGTTACCAGATGTCGCCATGGCAACCTAAGATACCCTGGTGATATCTGGTAACCAGAGGTTGCCATCGTGGGGAGAGGTGAGTGACCCTGCACTTCCTCTCCCCAGAACCTAAGGGGGTGACACAGAGCCAGGGACAGAGACCACATAGTGATCGCTGCCCCTGGCTGTCAGATCGCTCCTCTGAGCCTCATCTCCTCTAAGTAGGGGATGAGGCTGAGAGGAGCGCTGCTGAGCAGGCAGTCGGCGGCCGGGCAGCCAGGATGAAGGAGGAGAGCGGCACCGGACCGGAGGAGGAGAGACTGCATGAAGACCGGAGGAGGTGAGCGGCGCAGGGATGGAGACCGGGGAGCGGAGACAGGACAGAGGAGGAAGCGGGGAGAGGAGGGAGGGGAGCAGAGACTGGAGAGAGGGGAGGAGGAAGCGGAGCACGGAGCAGGGAGGGGGGAGGGAAGCAGAGATAGGAGGGAGGGGAACGGAGTCTGGACACTGGACAGCAGAGGAAGAAGTGGGAGTGGAGGAAGGAGACCGGGAGGCAGGAGAGGGGGCCAGGAGCAGTGGGCACATGTGTGGAAGGGCACTTAGGGCAGTGGACACAGGCAGGGGAGGACTGCAGGAGCCGGGCACAGCTGACAGCCCGGCTCCTGCAGCGATCGCACAGGGAAATGCTCATATTCAGCATTTCCCTGCGCGATCTTGATGTGATCGGTCGGTCAGATTGACTGACCGATCACATCGCTCTGAGTGTGGGGACCCCTAAAAAGGGTCCCCACACCTCTTCCCCTAACCCTTGGCTGTCACTGACAGCTTTTAGAATTGAACTGTCACTGTTTGTTTACAAGCAGTGACAGTTCAAAGCCATGACGAGTATACTCGTCATGATGCGGGAACTGACAGCTTTTCATGACGAGTATACTCGTCATTACTCGTTAAGGGGTTAATAAAGAAGAAACTTTTATATGGAGTTCTGTCTGGTGCTGGATCCTTTACTTCTACATTGTGGACTTCTACAGACAGTCAATCCAGGCACCACCGCTCCATTGGAATTGGGTGAGCACATACCTCCATTCCCCTTTCCTATTAGAAACTTTGAATTTGCACCCACCTTTAAGGAAGAAGTGCTGCTCCTGTTTTTATATATATATTATATCTACTATATAATTATCTAAGGGTTTTTTGAGTGCGTCTGTCGCCGACATCGCGCGCCAGACACAGGCTGCCCATTGGCGCCCGCCTAAGGCGGGCACCAATAGGCGCAGACTATGCAAATAGGCACGAGAATTCAAAGTTCGAATTTTGTGCCCAATTGCCGCCCGGCTACAGCGGCGCGTAGCTGGTATACACAGTCTCTCCTCACAGCCCCCCGTTCCTCCTGCCCACGCTCCCTGCGGCCCCTCGCGGTACCCTCGCTCCTCCTGCCCCGATCCGCTCTTCCTGCCCCCCTCGCTCCCTGCGGCCCCCCCTCCCTCTGCCCCCCGCTCCCCGCGTCCCCCACTCCCCCTGCCCCCCCGCTCCTCAATGGTATAATGATAAAAATAAAAAAATCCCATAAGGATACTTACCCTCCGTCGGTGCGCTTCACCTGTCTTCTAGCTACCAGGACAGGACCTGTCGTTGCCTGGGAAACCGATCAGCTGATCGGTTTCCCAGACAACGACAGGTCCTCAAGTCTTCTAGTAGGTAGAAGACAGGTGGAGCGCGCCGGCGGAGGGTAAGTATCCTTATGGGATTTTTTCATTTTTATCATTATACCATTGAGGAGCGGGGGGCAGGGGGAGTGGGGGACGCGGGGAGCGGGGGGGCAGAGGAAGGGGGGGGCCGCAGGGAGTGAGGGGGGGCAGGAGGAGTACCTCTATCCTGCCCCCCATATCAATCTTGCCCCCCCGCCAGCTCCATCCTGCCCCCCCCGCTTGCTCCATCCTGCCCCCCCTGGCTCCATCCTGCCCCCCCCTGGCTCCATCCTGCCCACCCGCATCCATCCTGCCCCCCTAAATCCATCCTGCCCCGCCGGCTCCATCCTGCCCCCTCCCCGCATCCTGCCCCCCCGGCTCCATCCTGCCCCCCCGACTCCATCCTGCCCCCCGGCTCCATCCTGACCCTCCGGCTCCATCCTGCCCCCCCCAGCTCCATCCTGCCCCCCCGGCTCCATCCTGCCCCCCCGCATCCATCATGCCCCCCCGCATCCATCCTGCCCCCCCGCATCCATCTTGCCCCCCGCATCCATCCTGCCCTGCCAGCTCCATCCTGCCCCCTCGCATCCATCCTGCCCCCCTTGCATCCATCCTGCCCCCCCCGCTTCCATCCTGCCCTACCAGCACCATCCTGCCCCCCCACATCCATCCTGCCCCGCCGACTCGATCCTGCCCCGCCGGCTCCATCCAGCCCTCCTGCATCCATCCTGCCCTCCCGCATCCATCCTGCCCCCCCCGCATCCATCCTGCTCCACTGGCTCCATCCTGCTCAGCTGACCCATCCTGCCCCGCCGGCTCCATACTGCACCCGCCACCATCCTGCGTCCCCCCGCCATCAGCCTGCCCCCCCGGCTCCATCCTACGCCCCCCTCGCCATCAGCCTGCCCCGCCAGCTCCATCCTGCCCCCCCACCACCATCCTGCTCCGCTGGCTCCATCCTGCTCGGCTGGCTCCATCCTGCCCCACTCGCCACCTTCCTGCCCCGCTTGCCACCATCCTGCCCCGCCGGCTCCATCCTGCCCCGCCTGCTCCATCCTGCCCCGCATGCTCCATCCTGCTCCGCTCACTCCATCCTGCCCCCCGGCCTCCATCCTGCCCACCCGCCTCCATCCTGCCCACCCGCCACCATACTGCCCCCCCGCCGCCATCCTGCCCCCCCACCACCATCCTGCTCCCCCGCCACCATCCTGCTTCCCCGGCTCCATCCTGCTCCTCAGACTCCATCCTGCTCCTCTGGCTCCATCCTGCTCCTCCGGCTCCATCCTGCCCCGCTCGCTCTATCCTGCCCCCCGCCACCATCCTGTCCCCCCCATCCTGCCCCCCCGCCACCATCCTGCTCCTCCGCCTCCATCCTGCTCCTTTGCCTTCATCCTGCTCCCCCACCACCATCCTGCCCCCCCGCCTCCATCCTGCTCCTCCAGCTCCATCCTGCTCCTCTCGCTCCATCCTGACCCTCTCGCTCCATCCTGCCCCTCTCGCTCCATCCTGCCCCTCTCGCTCCATCCTGCCCCGATCGCTCCATCCTGCCCCGCTCGCTCCATCCTGCCCACCACTGTTCTTGCTCCCCCGCCTCCATCCTGCCCCGCCGGCTCCATCCTGCCCTGCCAGCTCCATCCTGCCCCGCTCGCTCTATCCTGCCCCACCCCCCACCAACCTGCCCCCTCGCCACCATCCTGCTTCCCCCCCGCCACCATCCTGCTCCTCCGGCTCCATCCAGCTCCTCCGGCTCTATCCTGCCCCGCTCGCTCCATCCTGCCCCACTCGCTCCATCCTGCCCCACTCGCTCCATCCTGCCCCCCCGCCACCATCCTGCCCCCCTTCCGGCTCCATCCTGCCCCCTTTCCCGCTCCATCCTGTCCCCCTTCCCGTTCCATCCTGCCCCGCTCGCTCCATCCTGCCCCCCGACACAATCCTCCCCCCCCATCACTATCCTGCCCCTCTTCTCCATCCTGCCCCCCGGCAGTTAGCAGTCATGTGACCGATCAGCTGATCGGTTTCCCAGGCAACGACCGGTCCTAAAGGCCTGTAGGACCTAGAAGACAGTGGTGGAGCGAGGCGGTGGACAGGTGAGTATCCTCACTGAGGATTTTTTTATTTTTACTTTTACTGTGGAGGAGCGGGGGGACGCGAGGAGCGGAGTATCGCCATATACCATAGTGCTGCTATACATGTGATATAATGTACCGCCATATACCATAGAGCTGCTGTACATGTACTGTAATGTACGGCCATATACCATAGCGCTGCTATACATGTACTGTAATGTACCGCCCTATATATAGTGCTGCTATATATGTACTGTAATGTACCGCCATATACCATAGCGCTGCTATACATGTACTGTAATATACCGCAATATACTATAGTGCTGCTATACATGTACTGTAATGTACCGCCATATACCATAGCGCTGCTATACATGTGCTATAATGTACTGCCATATACTATAGTGTTGCTATACATGTGCTGTAATGTACCACCATATACCATAGTGCTGCTCTACATGTACTATAATGTACCGCCATATACTATAGCGTTGCTATACATGTACTGTAATGTACCGCCATGTACCATAGCGCTTGTATACATGTACTGCCATATACTATAGTGCTGCTATACATGTGCTGTAATTATACCGCCATATACTATAGTGCTGCTATACATTTACTGTAATATACCGCAATATACTATAGTGCTGCTATACATGTACTGTAATGTACCGCCATATACCATAGCCCTGCTATACATGTGCTGTAATGTACCGCAATATACTATAGTGCTGCTATACATGTACTGTAATGTACCGCCATATACCATAGTGCTGCTATACATGTACTGTAATATACCGCAATATACTATAGTGCTGCTATACATGTACTGTAATGTACCGCCATATACCATAGCCCTGCTATACATGTGCTGTAATGTACCGCAACATACTATAGTGCTGCTATACATGTACTGTAATGTACCGCCATATACCATAGTGCTGCTATACATGTGCTGTAATGTACCGCCATATACTATAGCGTTGCTATACATGTACTGTAATGTACCGCCATATATCATAGCGCTGCTATACATGTACTGCCATATACTATAGTGCTGCTATACATGTACTATAATGTACCGCCATATACTATAGCGTTGCTATACATGTACTGTCACGTACCGCCATATACTATAGTGCTGCTCTACATGTACTATAATGTACCGCCATATACTATATCTATAGCGATGTACGCATATACTATAGTCTGTATAATGTCTGAATGTACCGCTACCATATACTATACGTGCTTGCCTATACCAATGTGCTACTGTTATATGTACCGCAACATATTAACATTACTTAGCGCTTACTATTACAATGTGCTGTAATGTACCGCCATATACTATATTGTGCTATAATGTCTATGTACGCTATAATGTCTACCGCATATACTATAGTGCTGCTATACATGTACTGTAATGTACCGCCATATACCATAGTGTGCTATACATGTGCTGTAATGTACCGCCATATACTATAGCGTTGCTATACATGTATCGTAAATGTATACCAGCCCATATATCATAGCGCTGCTATACATGTACTGCCATATACTATAGTGCTGCCTATACATGTACTATAATGTACCGCCATATACTATAGCGTTGCTATACATGTACTGTCACGTACCGCCATATACTATAGTGCTGCTCTACATGTACTATAATGTACGCCATATACTATAGCGTTGCTATACATGTCTGTAATGTACCGCCATATACTATAGTGCTGCTATACATGTCTGTAATGTACCACCATATACCATAGTGCTGCTCTACATGTACTATAATGTACCGCCATATACTATAGCGTTGCTATACATGTACTGTAATGTACCGCCATGTACCATAGCGCTTGTATACATGTACTTGCCATATACTATAGTGCTGCTATACATGTGCTGTAATTACCGCCATATACTATAGTGCTGCTATACATGTACTGTTATTATACCGCAATATATCATAGTGCTGCTATACATGTACTGTAATGTACCGCCATATACCATAGTGCTGCTATACATGTACTGTAATATACCGCCAATATACTATAGTGCTGCTATACATGTACTGTAATGTACCGCCATATACCATAGCCCTGCTATACATGTGTTGTAATGTACCGCAATATACTATAGTGCTGCTATACATGTACTGTAATGTACCGCCATATACCATAGTGCTGCTATACATGTGCTGTAATGTACCGCCATATACTATAGCGTTGCTATACATGTACTGTAATGTACCGCCATATATCATAGCGCTGCTATACATGTACTGCCATATACTATAGTGCTGCTATACATGTACTATAATGTACCGCCATATACTATAGCGTTGCTATACATGTACTGTCACGTACCGCCATATACTATAGTGCTGCTCTACATGTACTAATAATGTACCGCCATATACTATAGCGTTGCTATACATGTACTGTAATGTACCGCCATATACTATAGTGCTGCTATACATGTGCTGTAATGTACCGCCATATACCATAGCGTTACTATACATGTGCTGTAATGTACCGCCATATACCATATTGCTGCTCTACATGTACTATAATGTACCGCCATATACTATAGTGTTGCTATACATGTACTGTAATGTACCGCCATATACTATAGTGCTGCTATACATGTACTGTAATGTACCGCCATATACCATAGCGCTGCTATACATGTACTGTAATATACCGCAATATACTATAGTGCTGCTATACATGTACTGTAATGTACCGCCATATACCATAGCGCTGCTATACATGTGCTATAATGTACCGCCATATACTATAGCGTTGCTATACATGTGCTGTAATGTACCACCATATACCATAGTGCTGCTCTACATGTACTATAATGTACCGCCATATACTATAGCGTTGCTATACATGTACTGTAATGTACCGCCATATACCATAGCGCTTCTATACATGTACTGCCATATACTATAGTGCTGCTATACATGTGCTGTAATATACCGCCATATACTATAGTGCTGCTATACAAATACTGTAATGTACCGCCATATACCATAATGCTGCTATACATGTACTGTAATGTACCACTATATACTATAGTGCTGCTATACATGCACTGTAATGTACCGCCATATACCATAGTGCTGCTATACATGTGCTGTAATGTACCGCCATATACTATAGCGTTGCTATACATGTACTGTAATGTACCGCCATATATCATAGCGCTGCTATACATGTACTGCCATATACTATAGTGCTGCTCTACATGTACTATAATGTACCGCCATATACTATATAGCGTTGCTATACATGTACTGTAATGTACCGCCATATACCATAGCGCTGCTATACATGTACTGTAATATACCGCAATATACTATAGTGCTGCTATACATGTACTGTAATGTACCGCCATATACCATAGCGCTGCTATACATGTGCTATAATGTACTGCCATATACTATAGCGTGTGCTATACATGTGCTGTAATGTACCCCATATACCATATGCTTGCTCATAATGTACTTAATGTACCGCCATATACTATAGCGTTGCTTACATGTACTGTAATGTACCGCCATGTACCATAGCGCTTGTATACATGTACTGCCATATACTATAGTGCTGCTATACATGTGCTGTAATATACCGCCATATACATAGTGCTGCTATATAATGTACTGTATATATACCGACAATATACTAAGTGCTGCTATACATGTACTGTAATTACCGCGATATACCATAGCCTGCTATACATGTGCTGTAATGTACCGCAATATACTATAGTGCTGCTATACATGTACTGTAATGTACCGCCATATACCATAGTGCTGCTATACATGTACTGTAATATACCGCAATATACTATAGTGCTGCTATACATGTACTGTAATGTACCGCCATATACCATAGCCCTGCTATACATGTGCTGTAATGTACCGCAATATACTATAGTGCTGCTATACATGTACTGTAATGTACCGCCATATACCATAGTGCTGCTATACATGTGCTGTAATGTACCGCCATATACTATAGCGTTGCTATACATGTACTGTAATGTACCGCCATATATCATAGCGCTGCTATACATGTACTGCCATATACTATAGTGCTGCTATACATGTACTATAATGTACCGCCATATACTATAGCGTTGCTATACATGTGCTGTCACGTACCGCCATATACTATAGTGCTGCTCTACATGTACTATAATGTACCGCCATATACTATAGCGATTGCTATACATGTACTGTAATGTACCGCCATATACTATAGTGCTGCTATACATGTGCTGTAATGTACCGCCATATACCATAGTGTTACTATACATGTGCTGTAATGTACCGCCATATACCATATTGCTGCTCTACATGTACTATAATGTACCGCCATATACTATAGTGTTGCTATACATGTACTGTAATGTACCGCCATATACTATAGTTCTGCTATACATGTACTGTAATGTACCGCCATATACCATAGCGCTGCTATACATGTACTGTAATATACCGCAATATACTATAGTGCTGCTATACATGTACTGTAATGTACCGCCATATACCATAGCACTGCTATACATGTGCTATAATGTACCGCCATATACTATAGCGTTGCTATACATGTGCTGTAATGTACCACCATATACCATAGTGCTTGTCTACATGTACTATAATGTACCGCCATATACTATAGCGTTGCTATACATGTACTGTAATGTACCGCCATATACCATAGCGCTTCTATACATGTACTGCCATATACTATAGTGCTGCTATACATGTGCTGTAATATACCACCATATACTATAGTGCTGCTATACAAATACTGTAATGTACCGCCATATACCATAATGCTGCTATACATGTACTGTAATGTACCACTATATACTATAGTGCTGCTATACATGCACTGTAATGTACCGCCATATACCATAGTGCTGCTATACATGTGCTGTAATGTACCGCCATATACTATAGCGTTGCTATACATGTACTGTAATGTACCGCCATATATCATAGCGCTGCTATACATGTACTGCCATATACTATAGTCCTGCTATACATGTACTATAATGTACCGCCATATACTATAGCGTTGCTATACATGTGCTGTCACGTACCGCCATATACTATAGTGCTGCTCTACATGTACTATAATGTACCGCCATATACTATAGCGTTGCTATACATGTACTGTAATGTACCGCCATATACTATAGTGCTGCTATACATGTGCTGTAATGTACCGCCATATACCATAGCGTTACTATACATGTGCTGTAATGTACCGCCGTATACCATAGTGCTGCTCTACATGTACTGTAATGTACCGCCATATACCATAGCGCTACTATACATGTGCAGTAATGTACCGCCATATACCATAGTACTGCTCTACATGTACTATAATGTACCGCCATATACTATAGTGTTGCTATACATGTACTGTAATGTACCGCCATATACCATAGCGCTGCTATACATGTACTGCCATATACTATAGTGCTGCTATACATGTGCTGTAATGTACCGCCATATACCATAGCGTTACTATACATGTGCTGTAATGTACCGCCATATACCATAGTGCTGCTCTACATGTACTATAATGTACCGCCATATACTATAGTGTTGCTATACATGTACTGTAATGTACCGCCATATACCATAGCGCTGCTATACATGTACTGCCATATACTATAGTGTTGCTATACATGTCCTGTAATGTACTGCCATATATACCATAGCGCTGATATATATATATATATATATATATATATATATATATATATATACAGTATATAAATATATATATATGTAGTTCACTCACGTTGACTGAACAAGTTCTGTCAGTCACAGTATGTCAACTACATACATATTCTAGAATACCGATGCGTTAGAATCGGGCCACCATCTTATATATATATATATATATATATAGGTTTAATCATAATCACCGACATCGATTCTTTACTGTAAGAGCAGTGAGACTATGGAACTCTCTGCCACATGATGTTGTAATGAGTGAGTCACTACTAACAATTAAGAGTCGCCTGGATGCCTTTCTTGAAAACTATAATATTATCAGTTATATATACTGGATTCTTTGATAGGGCGTTGATCCAGGAAACCAGTCTGATTGCCGTAACCTTAAAACCTATGTTACTATGTTACTATATACTGCACATATTATCAATACAACTGCATCATATCATTATATTTCACGAGAAAAAAAGTGACACTCACCGTTATGTCTAAAACAAAGTCCTTTATTCCATGTCCATTAAAACAAGGCAGGTGCAGAAAGACGTTGTCAGCAGAGTTTTGTGGATGACAGCTGTTTTGTGCGTGTCCTATCATTAGCACCTATTGAAGTGCACAACATGCATGAAACAGCTGTCGTCCTCAATGCTCTGCTGGCCTCTTTCTGCACTTACCTTGTTTTAATGGACATGGAATAAAGGACTTTGTTTCAGGCATAACAGTGAGAGTCACTTTTTTCTTTTTCTCATGAAAAGTAAAAACTGCCTCTTGCAGCGTGCACCAGTTTTTGCCGTCCATAAGCTCTGAATGCTCTAGAACTATATGCAAATGCATCTCCTCTAGTTGCATCAGATGATGCGGAACTTCTCTTTTTTCATACGGCATTATATCATTATGAAAAATCGTTCCATTTGGCCACAAATTTCTCTTTAAAACACTTTATTTTGCCAATCCCCAACTCTCTCTGGACATATAACCCTTTCTATTCCGTAACAAACCAAAGCCTTGTAAATTCCCTTTGTGTACCTCTATGTAACGTTTGGTTACTCCGAATATGCAGTTATGTTTGTTAATACTGCAAATATGTTCAGATATCCTTTTTTTACTTTTCTAGTTGTGTATCCAATATGTTACATGTTTCATATTGTACACTCCTTGCAATACTCTGGGACTCTAGGATGATTTCACCCTTTTGGTTAAAAATTAAAATCTAATACTGCTAGTCTTAGATATTGTGGTCCCCTTGGATGCTGTTATATATCTGCTTTTTTTCCTCCTCTATCCATAGGAAAATATGCAGCCAGTCTGCTCCTCTATTTTTTAACAGTAACTAAATCAGAGGTGGTCATACCATTGGTGCCATTTTACATCAGTTTCTCCCAGCTATACTAATGGGTGGAGTTGCGGTGTGGCG